>MEJB01000007.1:287825-368794 GCA_001752375.1 Rhazya stricta | reverse complement strand
ATAGTAATTTGATTAATATAATAAGAAAAATATTAAAAAATTAAAATCGTTCGAGCAAAATCAAGGGCGTAGAATAAATTGGCTGGCCTACCATCCGGTCCGCAGGAGCCGAAGTTGCTGACAAATATAACCATGCATCATAGTTCTTCAACGTTCCAGGTCTAATAATTTCTCGTCATTGATGATTTTCCTCTTCTGGGTCCAAAATTGCCCATGAATGACCGGCCATAGTTTTAATTATGTTAATCATGATTTTTACAATGTTCAAAAGTGGATTGTTCCGGCCAACCGCCACCACCTCCCCCTGCCACCAACCTCCACCAAAAATWGATAAATGATTTTGTCTTTTTCTTATAACAATAATAAAATGACTCATTATATTTATATGTTGAATCGGAATTGACGTCTAAGAATTAATAAATTGAGTTAGATAAATTTATGATATACTTAATAAAATTAAAGTTTGGACATTTTAAATTTAAATGTATCTAAAATTCAAATTTTGAAAATCAAGTAATTTAAATATGAAGACTGGAATAATTAAAAATTTTTATTATCTTAAGTCTAACTCTACAAGCTGAAATTTTTTTATTTTTTATCATGGCTTTTTTATAAAATTATCTTAAAACAATATTATTGTTAATAAGTAATCTATTTATTCCTCATTTTGCATTGAAAATGCTTCAATTTAATTGTTTTTTAACATAAAAGTTTTTATTACAGGATATAACTCTTATTTTCCATACTATGGACTGCTAATTAATAATTCAACCTCCAAGAAAGGAAATTACAATGCGAGAATAAAAAGTTGTATTCCTTTCTTTCTTTTTTGGGTCAAAGTCATAAAAAGTAACAAATAACATGTTATCAGGCAAACACAACTTATCAAAATACTTAATTAGATATGCACTTAATTAATCAATTAAATACCCCCTTACTTTTTGCTTGAGGACGTCTTCTTTATCCCTAGTTATGACTTGCTCTTCTATGCTTTATTATTTTTTTTAGGGCTTGCTTAATYGGGCGATTCAATAATTTCAATTGAATAATTTAGAGCTTATTAAATTAATATTATTTGATGAGGGAATCTCAATTTGGAGTTTATTAAATAAGGTGATAACATAATTTTTTAATTTTTTAAAATTATTTTATAAATTTTAAGTGATATAATTATGATTTAACGCATATGTAATTTGAAATGTTTTGTTTGATAAATGACTTAACGCTTATCAACCTCCGAAAAAGGAAATTACAATATGAGTATAAAAAGTTGTATTTATTTCTTTCTTTTCTAGGTCAAAGTCATAAAAAATAACAAATAACATATCATCAAGGAACTTATCAAATATAGTTAGGTCTGGTTTAATAATTTAATTTAAGTCGTAAAATTGAACGAATTAAGCGTTTATTGAATTAAGTTTATTTAATAATCTAATTGTTGAATGTTTAATACATTAATGCTTCTTAATTTCTTATAATAAGACATTTCAAGTTAGATTATAGATTACTAAATATAATTTCCATATTGAGCACTTAAAAAAAAAAATTCGCCTTTCAATTATTTTAAGACTTTAAAGTTCAATTTCAAATTTTGAACTTCCGATTCAAACTTTAATTTTATCAAACAAGATCTTAATTAGATATGCATTTACTTAATTAATTTTAAATAATTGATTAAACTATAAAATATGCCCTTAATTTTTTATGAGAGAAAGTCTCGTTTATCCTTAATTATCACTTATTACTTGCTCCTCTATGCTTTAATTATTTTTTATTAATGATTTATAGAACTCAAAAGTTAAACTATATTACTCCAATTGCATCCTTTTATTTTTCTTTTAATTTTTTCATTTGTTGCCATGAAACGTCCAACATATTTATAGCCTGTCCACAATAGTAAGATCATATTAAAAGTTGTAAAAAAATCGATGTATACAAGAMAGTATTATGATTCAAAGATTAATCGACYATTAAGTTTTCAAGAGGTAGAACAAACATTATCACGTTTTCGATGGGCTAAGGAACTTAATCATACTTAGTATAAAATTTTTTCATTATTATAATATTTTTTTGTAGTCATAGAGTCTACTTTTTATTTGAAAAAAAACTTGAATCATAACTCTTTTAATCAAAATGTATAGTAATTTGAAAAAAAAGAAAAAGAAAAAGAAAAAACATATAGTACTATTATTTGGTTAATGCGGACCTCCACAATGAATATCAATCATTATAACAAGGAATTATAAAGTCGTTGCTACCAAATCTCCTGTAAAAAGAACCACGACTCATCAATTGTACAGAAGAAATTTCAAATGGCTAATTATGATGGAACTTTGGCTTGCTTCATTTCAGTTTCATCTTTGATATCTCCATAGAATTGACGGAGTTTGGTATCTCACCATAGGCATTAGTTGGTCGGGGTGCCTTTCGATTTTAATTTGATTTTTTAAAATCAAAATCGAATCAAATTAGAATGAAAATAAAAAATTATGAAAAATTGCGATTCAATTTAAATCAAAGTTTTAATGTAATTGTATTCTTTTCCCAATAATTAAAAAGGTAAACAAAAAGATGAGAAAAAAGAAATACAAGATTGAGGCAAAATTCTGGAAACAAAACTCATACTACGTAAATTCTGGAAACAAATAAAAAAAAGCAGAATTCAAAAATGTCAACCCTCAAATAAAAAAGAAAATAATATATATATATATATATGAATCAGAATTTGAATCGAAATCTAAAAGTAGATTTGCAATTTTTTTATAAACTTCAAAATCTAAATGAAYTTCATTTAATTTTTTAAAAAATTTATAATATTTGGAATAATGTTCTTTTTGATGACATTTAAAACATCTTACATTTTTTAAATCAGAAGTCCTAATTTGTTTATGTTTTGTATCAAATAATTATCTTTTGAGAGCCCGATAAGATTTAAAAGAAACATTTCAATATTTTTCAAAGATAGATCTTCATGGAGGTTATCCCGAAAGGCATTTTGGTTCTGATTTCTACCTAATTCTAGACAAAAGTCAGGTTTTTTAGGACATTATATTATACCCAATATCATTAGGATTGRTAAATCTTTACATGATCGGTTGAAGAAAAATTCTTTGAAAATGACATTTAATTCATTTTGGATATTTTATGTAACCGCAAAAATGATGGACTAGTAGGTTCACTACCAGATGGGGATTTAGAGTAAATGGGTTTTAGAATTTCAGAAGAATAATCAGCCTTCTAAAAGGAATTTCTAAAGAAGCAGCTTTCATAGGGTGATCTATGATCGAAGGGATCTGGGAGACTCGTCCTAGATCTATGGTCTGGGGTTCAGATCTAATATCTGAGAACCTTTTACTCGAAATTTTCCTATTAAAACTCAGTTTTACAGAACCATCTACAAACTGGTTAATGTTCCTAATCTCAGTGTTAGGAGGGGATTGAACCGATATAGTAGGAGCAGTAACTCCTTCTAAGATCCATTCTTCAGGWAGTTGAATATCCTTCCATTGGATGGATACCTTCACATAGGTCTTGTCCAGATCGGTACATGTTCTAAAGCCTGATCAGTGTCTGAAGAATAATTAAATTTGGTATCAGAGCCACAGGATGATGTTGATTTTCTGTGGAGACTATTCAGATATTGGTGGATCTGGATAAATCTAATCTTTTCTGGTGATTYTTTTTTCCATAAGACCGCCATAGGGTAAGRCGAGGAGAGGCATGAGACCTGCCGGTGCYGCATTGTCTGGAGCAAAAAGATTTRACCTTTCTTGCTCTGACATCTGGCCTTCGTTGCAAAGGCATATAAAATGGCTTTGTAATGTACCCTAAACATCAAAGCTATTGGAATTGATCCTTCTAGCATCTGATAATTGTGGATTTTAATCTGAAGAACTAAAGACTTCAGAATATTTGGATCATCTAAAGAAACTGTAAAATTTGGATAACAATCAAAAGTAATCGGACCAATATACAGACTAGACTCGATTGAACCATTCTCAGCTGACATAAATTCCTTCTCCTTCATCTCAATCTCTACATGCATATGGAAGGCTACGCCTCCTGATCTGCATTTGCACGTTTAAATTCCGTTTATAAATCTGTTTAAATTTCATATCTGTTATAAATATATGKTTGGCCGGTTCAACCGCCTACTATTTYTTTAAATTCTTGTTGCATTTTTATGATTAAAATTTCATCTGTTTATTTGTTTGATTTTATAAACTCTGATTATTACAAATTCAGTAAATATTTTAGATATTGTTGCATTATTCGACATTGGTGCAGATTTAAACTGCATTAAGGAAGGATTAGTGCCTAGTAAATTCAGAGAACCTACAACCAGTAGATTCCTGCAGAATGCCACCTCAAAAAACGAGAGATAAACCTTCTGGTGAGGGAGCGATCCAAATTCCCTTAAATTCAGCCTCCAAAATGCCGGCAACAGCCACACCTAAAAAATCTTGATATGACATATGCCAAGAAGAAGAAAACAAGACTACAAATTCTGGTCAATAATCGGCATCAATCCCCAACATTCCATCTCAGGCGCTGATGGAATATATATATATATATTTTGATTTTATCGAATTAGAATATGATCAAATCGAAAATCATACTTATTAGTAATTTATATAATTAAATCGAATAATTGAAATATTAAATCGAAAATCATACCTATTAGTAATTTACATAATTAAATCGAATAATTGAAATACCAAATTGAATTTCTTATTTCGTTCATTTCAATTCGGATAATGCACAGGTATTCCTCTCATCATCTTCCAGTAAATAAATTTTCACCTCGAAAAATATGTGAATTTTTTTTTTTTTTTAAGCTGCCACCAACCAAAATCCACATCTCACATTGAAATCGAGTTTCCTTTTGCATAACTACATTATGCCCCCCACCCCACCCAATTAGTGAGGTCCCACTTTTCTTCTTTAAAATTTATCTAAAGTTTTAAACATATTACAAAATTAAAGAATTACTACAACGTAGAATAGTACTACATTAATTTATTAAACATAGAACCATGTTAATTTATAAATGTAAATATATTATTCTAAGATTTATGTGATAACTCAATTGGTCATAAACACTTTTTACATAACGATATATTTTTGTTTTAATTTTTATTCTTACACACATATGTATAATTTAAATTCACAATCCATACACTGCGGGGGGAGATAGCCACAGTTTGCGGGGGACGTTTGGAGTTTGAAAATTCTTCGCGTGTTTGACTTGCACATTTTAATTGCTCAGCCTCTCCCACCCAAACAAAAAAAGCTCTTGACTTTTATGAGTGCTATAATATTCTTGTCATGGTTTTTATATTTTTAGGTAAAATAATATCCTGTGGCAGYTAAAAATTATAACAATTATTCTGAACAGAGGGAAAAAAGAAGAAGAATCTATATAAACTATAACAACAGTAACCAAACYCAATAATCTATATTCTATGATAATACTTCCTCCGATCATTTTAGGGAGGATGTTTCTTTTCACAATATAAGTCATTCTACGCATCAAAAAATAATATTTCAATCTATCTCGTTTATACGCCTTGAAAATTGATATGTTTGACTCATTTTTGTATTTTTTTAAGAGACATTAAATGAGATTAAGAATTTATTTAGGGATAAGAGAGAGAGGATAAATGATAATTAATTGATTACAAATTTAGGAAAATTAAAAAAGATAAAAAGAAAAGTATATTATGAACTTTAAATAAAAAATATTATTATATTTAACAATATCACGTATGCATTTAAAATTTAAAATAATTTATATTATGAAATGAAGATAGTATTCATTATCAACTTTTTATATATGTCATTTTAACAAGTTCCACGAAATTTGGTTGGCAGGTTGAACTCTTCAACTATAAGTCATTTTCCACCAAAATAACAATCTGATTTTTTTTTTTAAAAACAACTCTTTAGTTAATTACATTCAAACGCTAGCCTTTCAATTTCAGAAAAGGATGGTTTTTAAATATACATGAGTTCATTAAAGTATTAATAGTCAAAATATATATATTTTTCGTTAAAATTATAAAGCGATTGAATATGAATCGAATTCAAGATTTATTACTTTGTGAAAAATATATATTATTGACCGAGATATCATCCTCTTGCAAATAATGTTAATTAATAATCCATTAAAATAATTATTTTCATTTTAAAATATGAAAGTTATAATCATTCTTAATAGGTAAATATAATTTCAGGTAATAACTTCCACAAGAGGAATAAATTGCCATGAAATAATTCTCATGATGAATAGTATATGGAAATAACGAAGGCCCGTTTAGAATTACTTGCATCAATAGCAATTGGGATCTAAGAAGCCCAAGAGCACAATTCTGTGCAGCATGTATTACGTCAAAACCGATGGGCTTGTTCTTTTTAATATTTTCCTGGTTCAACAAGAAATTGTGGATCGCATGAAGATCAAAACTCGAGAGCCCAATTGCTGTGAGACCAAATCGTTCGCAGGAGTGGTAATTCGGGTCGGGCCGTTAAACCCTCAYTCCTTTTTGAACAAAGGAAAAGAAAAGACATGGAAAAAGAAATGTTTAACCTTAAACCCTAACTGCTAACGTTAACGTCCGAAAGGGAATTTTGTTATCTCCCGCCACTTGCAGACACGCAACCCATCCTTGCCACCACGGCTGGTGCCTGGCTGCGTAAACAAGAAGGGGGGGAAACTGCTTAGTCATCTTACTGCATTTTTCTTTCAAAGGAGGATAAATTATAGAGAAGAAGTAATAAAATGGTGAAATCGTACTTGAGGTACGAGCCGGCGTTATCGTTCGGCGTAATTACGTCGGTAGATTCGAACATCTCATGCGACAGCTCCGGCAAGTACTTGTTGGCGGGGGCGTTGGAGAAGGTCGGCGTATGGCACATGCGTCAAGGCGTSTGTCACAAAACTCTGGCACCGACTGCTTCCTCCTCCTCTCGCGGTGCTGCTCTCGCCGTCACCACCGTTGCCTCCTCCCCTACCTCCTTTGTAATTTCACCTTCTATCGCTTCTACAAATACTTATACAAGAGTGCAATGAATTTAGATACTTATATAGCTAGCTATTTGCATTGCTTGAAGTATTTTCTGCGGGTTTACTGTATGATGAAGAGAATTTTCTTGGTTGTGTTGCTATAAGCATGAGATTATGCTATTCTTTTGCTTTTGATTTTTCCATGACAATGTTATGGGAATTTATTCTGGTTTCATTGGATGAAAGTAATGCCAAGGTTTATGATTCTCATACAAGACACACCAAAGTGAGAGATGGAATATTTCTTGCCAGGATGCAAGATTGCTCTAATTTGATTTTTGGATTGTTATATTGTGGGATCAAGGATTGAACTTTCTCTGTTGTTCTGTTCCTGCACGAAAATAAATAACAATACAACATTTGTTAAATATTTCATTAAGTTTGAAGTAGTCTTCTAAAGTATCATGATTTAGGATATAAGAAATCAGCATATATATATTTCTGAATCATGTTAATTTGGGGAAAATGTGATTTAGATAATGTTCTTGCATTGTTCTGCATTTAACCATGTTTTTAATGTGCTAGGAAGTACTAAATGTGATCTTTTTTGCAGATAGCAAGTGGATATGCTGATGGCAGCATAAGAATCTGGGATTGTGTGAAAGGAACTTGTGAGACCACGTTGAATGGACATAAAGGTGCTGTAACAATCCTTCGTTACAACAAACGTGGATCTTTGCTTGCATCTGGCAGTAAAGACAATGACATTATTTTGTGGGACGTGGTTGGTGAGGCTGGTCTCTTTCGCCTTCGTGGACATCGTGATCAGGTTTTTACATCAGCATTGTCAGAAGAACTTTTCATAATTTGCTAAAAGTTTATACAGTTTACCATGTTCTGATTCCTGTTTTTGGTTTCTTCTAATGCTTTAGATCACAGACCTTGTTTTCTTGGACTCTGGGAAAAAAATGGTTAGTTCCTCTAAGGACAAATTTTTGAGGGTTTGGGATCTTGAAACCCAGCACTGTATGCAGATTATTAGTGGTCATCATAGTGAAATCTGGTCTATAGACATTGATCCTGCTGAGAGATATCTAGTCACTGGATCTGCAGACCCTGAGCTCAGATTTTACACAATAAAGTATGGTCTGGTTGATGGAGATTCTTTAATCACTAAAATTGAAACTGACATGAAGGACAAAGATATATCCACTCAAAATAAATGGGAAGTCCTGAAGCAGTTCGGTGAAATTCAAAGACAAAGCATGGATAGGGTTGCTACAGTGAGGTTCAATAAATCTGGTAATCTGCTAGCTTGTCAAGTAGCAGGAAAGATTGTGGAGATATTCCGTGTACTGGATGAATCTGAATCCAAGCGCAAAGCTAAGAGGAGAATTAATAGAAAAAAGGAGAAGAAAGGTTCAAAAGGGCCAGAGATTGCTGAAAATGGAGGTACAAATATGGCAGGGGAAGATGATGGAAGCAATCCTGTAATTACTGTCCCTGATGTGTTTAAGCTTCTTCAAACTTTACGAGCTAGCAAAAAGATATCTTCGATCTCTTTCTCCCCAGTCACATCAAAGAACTCACTAGCTACTTTAGCTTTGGCTTTAAATAATAACCTATTGGAAGTTTATTCAATTGAAAGCGGCTCAAACACAAAAACAAGTTCTATTGAACTCCAAGGACATCGTGCAGATGTAAGGAGTGTGACACTTAGCTCAGATAACACTCTTCTAATGTCAACAAGTCATAGTGCAATAAAAATATGGAACCCTAGTACAGGTTCTTGCATTCGCACTATTGATTCAGGATATGGATTGTGTGGTCTTTTTGTTCCTGGTAATAAGTATGCTGTTGTTGGTACAAAAGGTGGAACCCTGGAAATTATCGATGTGCGGAGTGGTATTTGTGTGGATGTAGTTGAAGCACATGGTGGCTCTATTCAATCCATCGCCCCATCTCCAGATGGAAGTGGTTTTGTCACTGGAAGCACAGATCATGATGTTAAGTTCTGGGAGTTTCAAACAATACAGAAACCTGGTCATGTGCGTTATTCAATATCTCCTTTTCCTTTACCTGTGTATCTGTGTGTGGTTTACATTAAATTGAGTTCTTCAGGGAATAACCTCTTTATCTTGTCATTAAGGTTTATTTTTTAATATATAAGATAATTCTAGTTTATAACAAACATAAACAATATATATATAGTTTTTGTAATTTTTAATTTTTTATAGGATGCTAAGCACATGACAGCATCTCCTGTGAGGACTTTGAAGATGAATGATGATGTTCTTGTGGTTGCTGTCAGTCCTGACGGTAAACACATTGCTGTTGCCCTGTTGGATTGCACAGTGAAGGTAATTTCAACCCTTTACACTGTGTATTTGTTGTTTCAAATCTGCAGAATGATTTGTCCCTCAATCATTATTGTTTTTTCTTGGGACGGTTATTTTGTCTTGCATCACTGAGGAAGAGGTGTTCTTTTGATGTCTGTAATATTTAGAATGGAATAGCCTGTCACCAATGCATGTAATCTGTAACTTTCTTTTAACCCTCCGATATTTATATTCCATTTAGACGTTGTAAACAAATAATTTATGATATGTGGTGTTTCAGACACATCATAGGACAGAGACAGTTCAATGACGAAGTTGCCAACACAGTGGATGCTCTATTCTGACCTCTGCTTCCATTTCCAAAACTCTTAAAGTTGGCTTGTCATTTCACAGACAGTCCAATTAATTTTACTGCAAGTTTAAGACGTGGAAGTTGAAAATTATARTTGCTGGCTCCATTTAGGACTTTGTAGCTTTTTACTTTCAAAATGGACTTAGCTATTGCAGATGGCATTTTATGTGTGCTTACATRTTACCACTGTTAATGAAATGTGGTTGTTTCTGTAAGGTACTTTACTAACCTGGCTTTATCCTGCTAGTGTGAAGTAGAATTGGTATTTATTTCCAGGTTTTTATGTAAGCTATTAGGCTTCCACATGCAATTCTTAATTTTGGTAGTAGGTCCGAGTTTTATTATGTTATGGATGGTACATGTGTAATTTCTAAGGAATGACCGACTTTTCTTATAGCTTTTATCTACTTCTGATTCTAGCTCGAGAGCAAAATTGTCACTCTTTTTTGGCTATGCCATGATGAACTCTTTCAGGTCTTCTTCATGGATACCCTCAAATTTTTCCTTTCCTTGTACGGTCACAAGTTGCCAGTGCTCTGCTTGGATATTTCATCAGATGGGGATTTGATTGTCAGTGGCTCTGCAGACAAAAATTTGAAAATATGGGGTCTGGATTTTGGTGACTGCCATAAGTCTCTTTTCGCTCATTCAGATAGGTATATTATCACAACTAAAAGTGCTCATCTCTTCACCTTAGCTATGGAAGTTAAGATGCTGACAAACCATTTTTGTGCAGTGTTATGGCAGTTAAATTTGTTCGCCATACCCATTACATGTTCAGTGTAGGGAAGGATCGTCTTGTGAAATATTGGGATGCTGACAAATTTGAGTTGCTTTTAACTCTTGGAGGTCACCATGCTGAAATTTGGTGTCTCGCTATTAGCAACCGTGGTGATTTTCTTATAACTGGGTCTCATGACCGATCTATACGTCGTTGGGATCGCACCGAAGAACCATTTTTCATTGAGGTATTCCTTTGTGACTCTTATCCCCTGAAAAAGCATAGCTCAAAGACTATGCTATTTTTATTTTTTTCTGCAGAGGGGTTTTACAGGCTCAATTTCCTAGTGGATTCCTCGTTGTCATGAGTTTTGAGAACTATGTAGTTTTGGACTGTCTTTCAGAGAATGACAACTATTTGAATTTGCAGGAAGAAAAAGAAAAAAGGTTGGAGGAGATGTTTGAATCTGATGTTGACAATGCATTTGAAAYTAGATATGCTCCAAAGGAAGAACTTCCAGAGGAGGGATCTGTGGCAATTGCAGGCAAGAAAACGCGAGAAACTCTGACTGCCACTGACAATATTATTGATGCACTAGACATGGCTGAAGCTGAACTAAAGCGTCTGTCTGAATACGAGGTATGCACTAMAAACCTTAATAAATTGTTTGGCGACATTAGCATAAATCTACATATGTAGACATACAGTTCTAGTGATTCTCTGGTGGCATGCGAAAACAGTTTACACTCGATCTAGATTCTTTGGTACATTTGTTAAGAGATTGGTTATATTGTCATTCTCAATATTCATAACTAATTATATATCAGATTCTGTTCATCCCTCTCTCTTCACTGGCGCTATTCTATGCTTGTATATGCGAGATGGAGGGGGTGGATTTGGGGGAAGGATGACGGATAAAGAAGAGGCAGGAGGAGGGAGAGGGATAATGTACATATCTYTCTCATATTCTGCTCATGGAACTAGATGATTTCTTTTTAATATAAATTATAAATTGAAAAATACACCAAGGGTTGGGATGTAAATCAACCAAATGGCTTGTGTACAAGGAAATTGGCAAATAGTTACTGATGCCAGAAAGAAATTCTTAAAACATAATCAGTAAATGGTTGTGGTKTTCCATAGCTGCTTCAAACTGCAGTTAATTGAAACTTTTGTTGATGATACCTTTATCCATAAGAAACAGATAGATCTTTAAATTCTCACTGGTTTAATGGTTCTTGTTCAAGGAAATATATGCAAAATTTTGAAGATCAATGTATGCCTTGTCAATTACTTCCATCTCATAATCTTCTTGATAGTATAATCTATTGTTTGTTTGCCTTTTGAATATCTGAGCATGTAAAGAAAAAAAAAAAAGAAATAAAAAACCAATTTGTTATGAGAAAGTAGAGGTTGCTTGGAGCCTTGGCCCGAAGGATGGGGACAGAGTCATTAAACTTGGAACCTCTAGGTTTATTCAGTAGTTCTCCTTTAAAAAGGAAAGGATGGAGTATGATTGCTAATCAGGAGCTGAATTCTAATGTCATGTCATTTCTGCTTATGTCCTTATTTTCAGGAGGAGAAATCAAAGGGAAAAGCTACCGAGTTCCGTCCAAACATTCTTTTGCTTGGGTTTTCTCCGTCTGACTTCGTTCTTCGTGCAATTTCTAATGTCCATACCAATGACCTGGAGCAGACCTTACTGGTAAGTAGATGTCATAGTTATGTCTATTTGTTTCACAGTGACTAATTTCCAGATCTACTGGGGATTATCTCTAGATTTAAACCATCCGAATTTTCATGGTATGGTTTTTTGAGCAATTTTATGACATTTATCCACRGTTTTTTGGAACTTTTACATTGGTCTATGATGATAAATCTCCTTTATCCAGTAGTTTGTTGGTTTAGGCTTCCGTGTTGTGATTGTGATTTCTGGCATAATGAACTCTAGAAAGCGACTTATTTGGGCTCTATTTGGATTAGACTTTGGGACAAGGGTAGGAAAATTTTTTTCTTTAAGTTGGGGAGGCGGGAAATTGAAAGATTTGAATTTCAAAATTGTATCTGAAGTTAAGAAATTTCTTGAGTTAAGAAACCATTTGGGAGTAACATTTCTTGGTCCAAGGTGTAAAACAAATGATATTTGAAATTGGGGGCAAAATTTTTTTTCCCCCCAGATGTAATCAAAATAGAGCCTTGGTTGCTTTAGTTTCGGATAATACGAGAGAGTTCTTCATTTAGAAGACAAGTTTGGTCTTGTTTACCCTTAAAGAAAGAGGGAAAAAGTAAAATAGGTTCCTCTTTTGCTGCTGCCATCAGAACTGACAATATTCTCTAAAKTTTATCTATATTCATAATCCATCCTTCGTCTATAGTTATGTTCTGTCATTCTCTGTTTAAGATGATAATGATATTGATTTCGTGGATTTGACTTGTCCATAGCTTCTGTTTGTGAAAGTTTATCTAATTAAAACTGAAAGCAGCATCCAAATTCGGGCTTAATATGGTTAATCTTAGGGGAAACYAATGTGTTTCTTCTTRAAATGCTACGCTTAAAAAATGCTGTAGTGCTGGTGGTGGTTACTCAACTCCTTCGGGTAGATTCTTCATTGCGTCCTGTGCTTTCTAATCTACTTAAGCACCATTACATGGTCATACTTCTCAAAATTAGGTGTTCTATCTTTCTATCTCATGGTGTCTTTGAGGAGGTTGATGCTCATAATATTTGTGTTGCGCTCTTGCAGGCTRTACCATTCTCAGATGCTTTGAAGCTTTTATCTTACTTGAAAGATTGGGCCCTCATTCCTGATAAGGTTAGACTCACATTCATATGTTTGCAGTGCATCATAATATCTATGGAGGTTTAGAAAAAGATTACGTAGTTGAATTCATTCAATATTCAACTGCTTTTGTCTAAAATTTTCCAAGTTATTGGCTATTCAAGATCCAACTGCCTGTCTAATTTTTTCCTAATTACAACCATTATTAGCTTTCTCTTTTGATGAATTTAGATTGTCCTCTAGGAAACCTGTGGACTATAGCTATATATAGATTCGCAGAAAAAAGAAAAAGAAACACACGCATTTAGTCTCCCAAAAATGCACAGGCATGCAGATGCAGATTTTCACTGATTGAATTCACTTACTTGCCCGGGTTAAAGTTCAGGTTTGGAGCCACTTCTTGAGAGTTGTTGAGGGTGGGAGAGAAAGGTGTAGAGGCTAGAAAAGGCATGGGAAGGTAATAGATGTGAGTAAGAGGGAAGGGTATGCAACTTGGGATTGAGCTGGGATGGAGTTCAGGATCTCATCTGGGGGAAGAGCGGGCAGGGATGCTAGGGAAAGGGATGGGAAGAAAATGAGTTGAAAAGGGGAAAATTGTCTTTGCCTCAGTCGTCTAGGCAAAGAGAATGCGGACCAGGCTGGGAGGGGACCATGGCAGAGGTGGATAGATAGAACTGAAGGGGAGAGTTGAGTTTATCCGTTCGGTGTAATATTTTCCTCCTGTTTCTGACTTTTCTTATTATTTCTTTTGAGTTTTTATCCTTTAATATTATTTTTTTAAGTAAGGTTATTATGGCCATTTTCTACCATAATGAAAACTGTCATTGATCTGTTACTGACAAGGGATTTAACTGTACTTATCCAAATCTGGAGGTAGAGTGGCAATATTTCCAAATATCAAGTGGTCCAAACGTACTAAATTCTTAAAATTTGAAGTGAACTTTATTCTGCAAGGTAAACCTCGATCAGAGCCATAGGTTTCTGAGTTCATGCAGTGTGTTGTTTCACTGTACTGGCAGGTTGAACTTGTCTGCAGGGTTGGTATTTTGCTGGTGCAGCTGCATCATTACCAGCTAACTTCTACTGGGACTGCTAGACCTCTCTTGACACATCTCAAAGACATTCTTCATCAACGAGTTAAGGTGATTTATTTTCGGAATCTTCCTAATTTTATACTTCTTTACTGGAAAATCCTTAAACAAGAGCTTGTCTTCACCTGTTGATTTTCAAATTCTCACAGGAGTGCAAAGATACGCTAGGATTCAACCTGGCAGCAATGGGTCATCTGAAGGTAACTGCATTTTTTTAATTTGAAAATTGTGAAGGTAGTTGTCAATAGATTGGAAAGGAATTTGAGCTAACTGTTTTTGTTTATGTGTTCTTTTGTTCAGCAACTTATGGAACAGAGGTCAGATGCACCTTTTAAAAATGCAAAAACTATGTTACAAGAAATACGATCAAAGTTTGTTGAAGCAAAGACTGAAACAAAAGCTGAAAAGAGGAGAAAGAAGAAGCAAAAGAAAGCAGATACYGGGCATGTCTGGTCATGAAAAGCCTTACTTTTCCGCCTGTATAAGGAAATTTTTGCATTGTTGGGATTGGGCAGGTAACAACTATGGGAACAACAATCATCAGGGAAATGCGATGAGTCCATCCATAGGTTTGGCAGTGAAAAAAGGGATATGTTTTCTCCCTCAAARCCCTTTCCGACGTTTAAGATGCCAGGAAAAATCTCTCCTGTGTGCAGTTTTGTTTTTTATAGTTAGATTGTTGTTGTAGATAGATGATGCCTCAGGATTCAGGGCAGCGGCCGTATAGCTATACGTTATACATGTTCATTTTATTTAATGGAGGTAGGTAATAAAATTTGGGCCAACGTGTGTTCTTTTTTATAAATTTACGTAAAGGATATGCATAATCTGGGATTTTTAGATTAAACTTTGCTGCTATTCAGCTTAGTGCAATCTTGGAATTTGGACCTTCATTATCTAGTACTTCCTCCCTATCAAATTGTAGAACTATCTTCAGATTATCCTCTCAGCAGGGTTTGTTCCAAATTCTTTGAAGATCATGGTTCCAGTGTCGTTTAATTGGAGTTCTTGCTGTCCTAAGTTTGACCAAGTTGCAAGATTCATTGGGTGACATGCCTCTTCTGACTTTGAACATAAGGTTCTTTGTCAACCAGCCTGGTTTTGGACCGTTGGTCTCACGTTTAATGGCCCAGTGGCACCTCAAGTGTGTCCATTTCAATTTGTTTTCAATTTGTCATCACTTCTGAGCTCTAGTTTTGTGACATTCTCCACCCCCCCAACTTGTGGTACCAAAACCAAACTCAAATAGATAATTCTAATGTGGGGCAACATGATAATTGTTATTTTCTTGTGATTTAAAATTTAAGATTTTATAGTGATTTGTTTAAATAGTAACAAACACAAAGTTCATATATTTTTGTAAATTCTAGTATTTTTTTGGTGGACGAAAATAGAAATTACGACTGAGAGTTAAAATTTTTGTATAATTTTATGTAAAAAATAGAAATTTTATTGCAATTCAATTAAACAAGGAAAGTTAATACATTTTAATTGGTCAAATAATGTGATTCAATGAGATAAGAATTTTCTATTATGATCTATTTGTCATTTCAGGCSTTTTCATATTTAATACCAAAAATATATACATAACATTATCAAATCTGAATAGAACAATTAATCTCGAGAACATTATTTGTTCTCACGACTCTAACCAGCAAAACAAAAAAAGAACATGTTCTTCACGCAATGAGCTATGCTCATTCTTGAAGTCGAACATGGCATAAAACCTCTATATTTAAATGTAAACTTTGTTCGAAAAATAAGTTATAAAAATATTTTTCTTGAATGCAATATGGAGAAAGAATAAATTAATATTAATGTATTAATTGACAGTAAACATTATCTCTAAAATTATAACTTTATCTATAAAGTAATATAAAAAAAAAGGGAGCATGACAAAAATGACTTTCTAATACTTCTCCAACAAAATCATAAAAATAATACTTCAATGATAAATTATCATCTCCATTTAACTCAATCTTCACATATTAGATGCAATATTCAAATAATTTGCAGCTACAGACTCGAAATTGGTTATACCTGGGATATCATACTGGAGAGGGACAGACAATGGTAGCTCTTGTCTACATATTACACAACGTTTGAACAAAATCCAAACAGGAAAGCGAATTTATTACTCGCTAAGAAGTGGCTAAGTTGTCACGAACTCGACAAGATCGCTTCCTTGACCAATTTTTTATTCACCATAAGAATTTACGTGCAATGGTGACTCTAGTATCTGTAAATAAGCTTCTTGTAAGCATCCCTGTTCTCTTCATAGTAGTCGATCTCAGCCTGCAAAACATTAATATCTGCCTTAGCCTACAGAATCACATTCAAGCCCAAAGCTTTAGACTAGATTTCTGAATATTTTTTGCCTTTTCACAGTCCAATCAGATACTAACATAAGTTTGCTTTGACTTCCTGTACTTCCAGTTTGCAAACAGAAACTTCCATCATAGGTTTTTCCATTCCTTGAACATATTTTATTTTATCCTMATAAGTTTCTGGTCAACCAATCATGGCCTGACAGCAAATAAAAACTGAGCTGTTCCAGAAAGAGTAATATATATTCTGCTAAAGTGCAAAATATGCCCAAAGTTATAGACCAGTGTAGTTACAAAATTTCAGCGAAGCTTGTTATTATTCTTGCAGTAGCTAATATTTTGGCTTCAGTTCTTAACTTGTCTAATGTCAAATAAGAAGAAAACATTTTCGGCAACATACCTTTCTCACCCCTTTTACTGCAGTTAAGAGGTTTTCACTAATCAAATCCCTCATGACAGTGTCATTCTCAAGCGCTTCTAGAGATTCAGAAAGAGAACGAGGCAATCTTTGTATCTCTTCTTTGAGGTTATCGGGATTTTCATCTGTCAAATTGAAAAACCATACAAAGACTGCATGATTCTGAAGTATCTTAACAAGTATAACGACAAATACAGAATTGTAAGAGGAATAATAACTTCTCCTGCCTATGTTAAATAAATGCCTCAAGCAAAGTTAAGGATGAAATAATCGGCAATAAGCCCAGTTTTTTCTATTTAGTTATACAAGCCAACAAATCATATTATATGTTGGCTATTTTTTTTTTAATACTAGTGGAGTAAGACAGTAACATATGACAAGAAAACATATCGAATTTCAAAATTTGATAGTCTTACCAACAGGTTTAGGTAGTTTTAAATGTCTCCGAAGGCCATCTATTCCCGCAGCAATTATAGAAGCCAAAGCCAAATATGGATTTGCACAACCGTCACAAACTTTAATCTCAAAGTTGCTCACAGCACCATTAGGAACTCCAGGAGGACATGCAGTTCTGAGTGGAGCCTCTCTATTTTCCTTTCCCCAGCAGAGGTAGGCTCCACTCCATGTATTAGGCTGTATACGATCGTAACTGCAGGCAACAAACAAGTTTTCCTCAGAAGAAGAAGACATTACTATTTTTTCAATCATCTCCTTCATCTATACTGGACATTTTAGCTCTTCTATGGAACACATTATTCCTCTATTCCCTTGGTGAAAATGTAAGATGTAAAAAAAAAACTTAATGGCACATCAGGGGATGCTTCCTTGAGATGCATTAGACTAGATATAGAAGAAACATAAAACTGCGTATTTACATAATGAAATACAGTTGCTTGACGGTTTTCAGTTCAGTGGACTGTGTTTCATTCCTCCAATTTCAGACAGACAACATAGGCATGTTGACTACCAACCCTAACCAGGGACGAAGACTTGGTAACCACATTTTACTGGAACTGCTTTCTTTCACACAGAAAAAGAATGGTGAAAGTAAACACTGCAGGAGACTTCACAAAAAGAAGGCATAACTCAGGAATTTTTCATCACTGATATCATCAAAGTCAATTTCCAGTACAGAATACAAAACAAACAGAGTAATAACATGTACAAAGACAATTAAAATGACCAAGATAAAACTATGTCATGACTTAACAATGCGTCGAGACCACATACATATCAGTGAGATAGTTTACGACCATAGACTATTCATAAGATTTTGCAGGTAATTTCATTGTCAAAGCAGTATACTTGTGATGTTCTAGCACTTGAATGACTGACAGTTGTACAGCAAGTAAATAAATTAAAGGTGATTGACAATCAATTGTTGGAAGTAGTATTTTTAACCTATTCGGAATTGGTGCTGTAAATGCTAAAATGGAAGGAAGATGATTTAGCACCCCAGCCATGAACTCCTCCCCTATCTTGGACATTCCATGCTCAGTTGGTTTATCTCGAGCCATAAATACATTTTCACCATTCTCAGACAAACTGAGGTGCACATGTGAACCGGAGCCAATGTCATCCAATGAATACCTAAGAGAAGAAACACAAACAACAATTTACGTGCTGAAAGAGATAAAGCTAAGGCTCTTTATTACTTGAAACTGAGTCACATCTTCCTAACCTTAGACAACTGAGAGCAGCTAGGTCTTTGTATTGACAGGAAGTTTCCATAATAAAGTTATATGTGCTCATTAAACATATTAGAAGGTACTTTTCAGGACAACTGAATTATAAGTTATTTTAATTGCTTTAATTGGAGGGCATGTGTAATTGTTCAACTATTGTAGAGTATGTATCTATGCACTGAATTGAACTCCAACGCAATAATTTCCATCAAGAGAGATGTTAAAATTTATAAATTATATTTWAAAAAAAGACAAGTCGCGGTCACTTTTATCCCGTACCGAAGTGCATAATAATCGTTTCCAGGAATTTTGCATGCATGGAATATTAATTTGAGAACTTCAATCACGTACATGAATACAATGTGTACAAGAAGCAYAGACTCGTTTTCAACATGTTAAAGGCAAACCTTCTAAAGTATACTACATTTTCCCAAACTAGTTTATCAAATATTTGTCAATCTTGCAACATTCGTCGGCTTTCTCCGTACTCTAGTTTACTAACAATCTTTCAAGTCTAAATAATAAGATCGCATGGAAGATAACAGAGCCTCCTAGGCTGATAAAGGAATGGCCAAAAAATTGTAACAAAGAATTGATGCTTAAAGTAAATTAGCAAAATAATGAAGAAACTCTGCAAGAAAGATGATGGGAAGAAAGGAAAAAGTATATGAAGAGACCAAAAAAAAAAAATAAAAAAAATGAAAGAATATGTAATAATCTGCTCTTGACCAGCTTGTCACAGTTAATACAGAATTTTCTGGGTCTTCTGTTCTTAAGAATGGTCATTTACCATGTAGGTCTTTCTTGAATCATCATGTACACATATAAAGTTTGAAACGTAGAAGAAAACACTTGCAATTATATCAGTAATAAAAAACATGCGATCCATTCTTTTAAAGATATTTGGGAAAATATGTTTAACCAGTGAAAATTTGACCTTGAATTATCATACCAGACAAAAACCATTTGGCGTGCAAGTCATAATGATGTCTACACAAGCATCTGGTTTTCCTCATTACCTTTCTTGTAGATACCAATAAACAAAACTAGCTGAATTGTATGAAATAAAATAAGTACTTTGGTAAAAAAGTCGCCAACAATCCATGTTTCCTTGCAATAGCCTTAATAACTTCACGTGTGAAGACTACGTTGTCAGCTGCAATGGTACAAATTGTGTATCCCAATGCAATTTCAAATTGACCATTTCCGGCTTCTGCATGTACCTATTGTAAAGCCACAAAGAGATGATTGGTTCAGGTTCACATTACAATTCTAAAAATTTGCTTAAATAACTATGGACATGTACATACATGCTTGTATATGCAGAAATAAGTCCATATGTTGCAGAAACTTAACACTGACACAAACAGACTGAGGGGGGGTAGGGCTCAATTGACACTAGAAAAGAGCAATTTTAAGAAGTTAATGATTTCGCTGATCATTAAAAGATGCAGTTCTTGGGCTAGTCTAGTTCAGCATCCTAACTGCATCTAACATAAAATCGACTATTAAACACCTACCCACCCTATTTAAGGGAGTCACCATCCCTCCTAATCCRCCACTCCCCCAAAATCACTTTCAAGGAAAGGAAAAGAAAGAAGCTAAACCCCACAGTCCTATAAAGGRYCAGATGTTTTTAGTACAGAGAAAATTCATTTAATAATGGTTAGAGGAAAGTTTTCCTTTACCTGTTCCACTGTAATATTTAAGGACTCTAGAGCAGATATTGCTTCATGAAGTACTGGAAAYGCTGCATCAAATGCTGATGCGGAGCAGTATGATGTTTTGTCAAAAGGTACCCATTCTTCTTTCCCCTCCCTACAGYGCTCTTCTTGAATGAGAATTTGTCAAAGAACACATGAGAAACTTTTCATAAGAGATGAACCTAGAAGCCTGCATCAAACATACCTTCCTATATTCTTTAAGATGAAAAATTCATTTTCAAAGCCTGCATTCATAGTCTGAACAATAGAAGTTAGATGTCAAACAATAGCATACCATTTCAAAATCTTAGAAAGGAGCATACCAAGTTAAATTCCTCTTTCAGAATTTTGGAAACTCGTCTTAGAGCTTCTCTCGGGCAGTATTCCCAAGCTTCACCAGGTGTAACATGCATGTCAGCCAAAACCATTTCTTGTTTTTCTACCCTGTGTCAAAGTGAGATTCATTAGCACAAATTTGCTCCAGACAGGATGATTTTAAGACTGTATAAGCAGAACGTAAACTAGGAATTAGAAAGAGCAAGTATGAAATATTATAATTTTGGAATTAAAACCAGGAATTTGGAAAGAGTGTCTGTAATAGAGAGAGCAAAACAGTATAGGCAGAGAATAAAATGAAAAAATAGGAAATCATGCAATATCTAGGGCTTTAACAATCTACATAAAGGAAATGCATTACCATGGGATTCTGTATTTTGTTGACAAATCAGGAATAAGTCTAATCTCGCCCACTCCACTCAGATTAGTTCCATCTGCAGGACCATCAATTGCTGAGGTCATCGCCATACATGCACAAGTTAGGCCCACACCATACTTTTTAACAACATTGTTGAAGCGCTTTTGAGGGACAGCCTAAAAAGTATACAAAAAATAACKCATTCTTAGACCCGTTTATTAAACAAAATCAGGTGCAGTAGCAAAAACTTGAAACAACAAATCGTGACAAAAKAAACTCAATATTTTATCAGCTACCATCCAAAAAGTTATTTTGTAAACCCTAAGACAGGACAAGACCAGATACAATTTTTTTCCCCAGATCTTCTGACAAGATATGCACAACTTTGTAACTAAGCAAATCCACATTGATGACAAGACATTCTGCTTAGAACACAAGTTACTGCTGGTGGTAATATATGATTCATATTAAAAGTATGAAAGAGATCAAAGCTTGACTAATGCTATACAGTAGTTACGTTGGTTATCCAGCAGATAGTACGTTAGTTAAGATTAAGAAGTTACCGCCGATGTATTTCAAGCAAACTGCACAAAAATAACTATCAATGAGCTTCTATCCTGCAATGATTTTGGTTTCAAGATCTGTATGGAATTTCCCTAAAACAACTCACTTAGCCACCAGCAATCTATTTTTAATACCTTGGAATAATGGACTAGACAAGCTTTGTAAAACAAATTTGATTTTCTGAGAGAACTAAAAGATAAAAGAAGAAACATAGACTTACACGGCACCTCTGCTGTCCAGAAGTATCCACCCAGATAATGCGAACAAGCACGAGATCTTCGTCAGAGGCATTTCCAGTTGGATTCTTGGGAGATACAAGAGCTTTGGAATTGAATGGTTTTCCGGCTATATTAAGCTTGTAGAAATTTTTTGCATTTTCGGCAAGCATGTCTGCAGCTGCTGTGAGAGCTTCTTGAATTGAAAGATCACCCATATTACATGCATCTTGAAGGACACTAAAAATAATTTCACGCGCCTTGTTTGCCCCTATAGTGTTATTAAGTCCACATAAGGAAACAGGAATAGAATCTGAAGTGTTGCTGACTAATGTCCAATCAAATATATAGCCATGGATTGTTCTATATATAAGCCTACCTTTCACTTCACCACTTTTAAGGATTAATCCATCTGTTTGCTCCTTCTTTATATGGTGTACAGATTGAAATTATTTCAAAAGTTTCCATACTACAGGGAAATTTATTCTCTCATTCAACATGGCCAGATAGATCATAACATGAAGCAGGCAATATTCAGAAAGATTGGTCACAAACAAAGCTTGTGCTTTACAAGTTGAATGATATGTACATGCAATTTTAGAAGAAATAATCAGCTTCTAGAGCAAATTTGTAGAAAAAAACATTTCAAGAAAATATATTTTCTTTAAAAAACTAACCTAGGTAAAAGGTCTCAGGAAATATGCACCCATCACTGCTGAACATCACCTGCCAGTTGCATTACAATTAACTTCACATCAGAAAACCTTGACTTAGAAAATATTTGCAGTCGGGCAGGATAGCATGAGTTTTTGCTCCAATAGCTTTGTTCATGAGATTTTRGCAGCAAGTGGTCTTGTTTTCGTGGCTATTAGCACAATTCAGTATTGGATTTTTCCAAAATAAAAACGCATTTATCTATTGCATCTTCACCTTTTTAGAAAGATCCAATTATTCATTTTCTTTAACGAAAAAATAGTACAAAACGCATTTAGTTATTTTGTTCTTCACCAAAACCTGAAGCCGTCCTTCTTTCTATTGCTTCTTCTCTCTTTTTGGTTGACTCCAGCAGTCTGATGCTGAGCCTCTCCCACAAGCACCTAGCATTAAATGCAAATTTCCCAATCCAAAGCTTTGCCTTTCTCTTCTCTCAGAATTTTATCATTCTCCAACAAATCTATATGGCTATGGCAAATTCATAGTCAAGCAATTGAAACATGCCTACAGATTCTCCWCAATAAGCAACCATTTTCTGTCTCAACTCAAGCAAAGTACATCGTCATCCTTGAGCTACAAAGAGCTGAATGCACTTCAAGATTSTGCAGAGTTCTCAGAACTGGCTGTCGACTAGCTTGGATTCCGTATCAAGTGAGCTGAAATCAGCATTCTCCATGAGTGACAGCTTGGTTGGTGGTGTGCAGGCATTCTAAGTGCAGTTGACTTTATTTTCCATGAAAATGCAATAACAAAATGCATTTTCATTTTGTTTTTGTAAAAAAAATTAAACTGAATTAAAAATAATAATTCAATTCTTTTAAGAATATTATGCAATGTGTAAATGTGTTATTGTTTAGGGAAAAGTAATACAGGATTGCATTAAAGCCAAATGTGCTGATAGCCACAAAAACAAGTAAAGCCATTTGGAGCAAAAAACCCGGATAAGCCAAATGTGCTGCCAAAATATCAAAAGTAAAGCCATTTGGAGCCAAAAACCCGGATAACGTAGGTTTCAAAAGACTACCAACTTGAGAAGAACTCATTGCCAATCAGGATTCTGTAAAGGTTATATATAACAACTAAACTTAAAACTTTCAAGCATATCTTGAAGACTGTGAAAGTTCACCTTTTTTATTGGAGCCAGTTCCAAAAGTTCCTTCACTGATGATATCATTCCATGGAAGCTAAGTTTCGGAATTGCAAGCCCAAAATCAAGATAGACCTGTATTAAAGATACTTGACCCATTGGAAGAAAACAAATAAAATCCAGGTGTTCGAAAAGTTTGCAGTAAATGGTTCTAGGTTCTTACCTGAGGGTAGACACATGCTAGATATGATGCTTCCCTTGAAAAAGGGTAAGATGCATGCAAAAGCACTATTCTAGACTCAGAATATCTCTTATCCTCKAGAACATCACGAAGATGAAGCGGATTAGAAAGTCTCAAATCAAGATCCTTGTCCCCAAACCTGAAATGAATGGTTACAAATAACAATTCAAGATAAATCAATACTTAGCGCCAATGTGTTCACTTATCAATAAAAGGAGAAGGAAATAGTTAACATAGAAAATAAGGAAACAACTGGTGTCAGGATCAGCTACCCAAACATTCAAGACAAAAGACTTAAAGCTGAATTGCATACTTCTCTTTAAAGTAATAGACAAAGCACATCATAACAACTTGCAAAGCTAAAGAGATTTAAGTTTCATTTACCCAGTGTGTATCTGCATTGGCAAGTCAAATGATACGGCCACCTCCAGAGCACATGTGAAGACATGATCAATAAAGTTCTTATTTGTAACACGGACAGGATTTCCAGCTGAAAAGATGAAAGACTTAGAATATGCAGTTCTCACTCTTATACAGTGTAAACCAACTTGTCTTGGAGGTACCTTGTAAAACATCATTGAGGCCTTCCTCAGCTTCCTCTCTTGTGACTTTTGTATTGATTTCAAGACCACAGCGGTAGGCAGCAATGCTTTTAAAACCTAAAACTTTATCAGCTAATGTAGCACAAGGATAAGGAAATCAACTGGAACTCCATTATGTTATCAAAACAATGGTACAAAGCCAGGCTCTGAAATAATTCTCAAAGGATATGATTTTAACTTCTGCATAAATGTTTCGGTGAACAAGTCCAGAGTCCATGTTGTTCCTGCTTCCCTTCCCTAAAATATAATCAAGTCAACGKAAAGATAGCCAAATCTCGGAAAGTAAGATAGCAAGAGAAAAAGACATGTTGAACAGGAGAAAATTTCGGATGAGATTATCTTTTGCCATACTACAAAGTTATTATTAAGTGAATTGTCAGTGTAATTAGTCGCTACCCTTACCAAGAAGAGAGTAAATGTAGCTAACGTCGTCAAGAGTTTTCAGCTTTGAGTGATGAGAACATATGTTTCTAGCGGGAAATTAGAGGCTCAGTTTTGGGAATTTATCCTTTATTGAAAAGACRGATGTCAAGTCGGCTATGCAAGATCTCATCTTTTTTATCTTTAGTGAGTGTAGAAGATTGCAGTTCTTAATATTCCATAATATATTGATACTAGCGGTGTAATGCTATTTATTCTTCAACCAGATGAGAAGAGTAAAAACTTCTAACCTCATCAAGAATCTTCTCAGCCAAACGCTCAACTCTTAATATTCTACCTACACATGGTACAAAGTTCCGATGCCAACTGATGTCGTGTTTCTTGTCCAATTCCAGTCCATCATCAATAAGCACAGCGGATATTCTTGCAGCCCCGAAGCACATTGCAGTGATGGTTTCCAGTCCGTGGGATTGGCGGAATTCTTGAACCGCATGCAAGGATGTCTCACAGCCATACAATTCAGCAATTTCCCTCAAGCTCCTCTAAAATGCGCAGAAACGCACTCAATCAGAATGGAGCTCAGTGAAAATTATCTAGATAATCAACCAAGAATGGCATTTGAATCTTTTGCCACGTTAAATAGTCAACAATAAATAACCATTACTCCAACATTTGAAATATCACGTAATAAATGTGGCCCGTGATAGCAAAGAAGAGAGAAACAAAGGACAAGAGAAGATAACGGATGACAGACCTTGAAGTTGATGGTGTGGGGTGCATAGGATAAGGCTTCGTCGGCGGTAGCTTCAGAGAAACAACTGAGGAACGGCACYGCGGAGTCGAGGGCCACTATGTTATGAGCGTGGGTGTCCACCAACTCCACTCTTTCTATTGCTTTTCTCAGTTCTGCGAAATCTTCCATGATCAACTCTTGCCGGCTGATAGCGTGCAGTGATCCGAAGTTTTAAAGAAACAAAAAAGGGTCAGTGATCTGATTGTTGACCATCGAAATTACAGTGTGGTCATTCTTATTAGGGCTAATCACATTTACAGCCTCTGATTTTGGTTAAACTGTCATACACCTCATAAACTTTTTAAAACTATAATAATACCTTGCCATCTAACTAACTCAAAGGTAATGGAAATATCGGCATGAATATATATATATAGTGTTGGAGCCACATACTTTTTAAAAATAACTTTATACCTATAGAAAAATTAAACTTTAATCCTCCAAAATTAAAAATGTTATAATTTGGGTCCAAAAATTATTTAGCTCCTTTCCAATGTTAGTGTTCTCTGCTATTGTATGTATAACACCTTTTATAGTAAAAGGCCTTTTCAATAACCTTGATTGGTGGATGAAACAATCAAGGTGCGTCGAATAGTATCCTATATGAGGTCATAGCTGCATTTGGGGTGACATTTCCTTATTTTTAAAGTCGACGATGAACTCACTTTTGAAAGAGAGTCTCAACGTGGCGTTGTACACATAGCTGCATAGCGAAGCTAGTAACTGACTAGAGGGCAACCACCTTACTAGATCGGAGGCGATCTAAAGTATTATATATGTCAAAAGGACCAATGAGGATTCATGACTCAAAGGAGTACAAGTAGGGGTTAATCTGGACAGAATCAAATGACTACGAAATAAATAATGAAACAAGGAGAGTACTTAGACAATTCACTTTGAATATGTGGAAATCTAATATATATATATATATATGATGTTGATAAGTGTTGTCAAACGGGTTGGTTTATAAACCCCACCATTAGTTGGGGCGAGGGCTCGCTATCTAGCAAGCTAGGAAAATCTTAACTCAATCCAACACAAGATGGGTTACATGTTAGGCTGGCTGCCTCGCTAAAATTTAAAAAATAAAAAACTTTGAAATATTATAAAATTCCCTACAAACCAACTTCTAGTGTAAGTAAGCATCCTCAAAAGCCTAGRAAGCTTRTTCAAAATACATGTCACTTCAGATAAAACAATAAAGTATATACTAAATTTGCTTTCATTTTACCACTAAATTTGCTTCCATTTTACCCCTTTAATTTATCAGCCTCATAACTTTCGACTAGTCAAACATTTCATTTCAAACAAAAAAAAGAAAAAGAAGAGAAGAAGAAAGATAGGGAGAGACCAAGTTAGCATGGGGTTTTTGCGAAACTAATGTAAGGTTATTTTAGTCACTTTGATTAGTATAATAGTTTATAAAGCTCAATAAAGTATATGAAATTAAATAAATAACATAATATTTTTAAAAATTCATCAATTATTACATCATTCTTATGAAAAAAATTCTTCTCCATCTTCTCCCTCTTTCTTTTAATCAATATATTGGAGAACATTCAATCCATGATTAGAAAAGCACTTCAATTTCCTTCACATTTTAAATATTCTAAAAATTTTAATTAAGAGACAAGTTGGTCCACTCCAACTCTCAACAACCACTTGGATCGATTCACATTCACATAGACCCACCTGCATATGGGTAAGGCATTTTTCAACCAATCTGTTCATTTTGAACGGCAGGGCGAGCTAATCGAGCGAGCCCAACCCATTTGTATCATTGCAAAATTTTAAACTGAACAAATTTAAATTTGAATTGTCTCTAATTATTACTACTAAGTATTTTCTAGGAAAACAAAATAAATACAACAATAAGGCATACGTGACAAAGTATTATACATAAAACTATTGATATAAACCTAAAGTTGCATTTGTTTTTATTTTTCAACCAAAAAATCTCTATATCCGTTACTCGAGTATATTTCACATAACACATTATTTCTTTATGAAACTCTTATTATATTTCTCGAGTCATGCTCATAGTAATGGCTTCGTGGTACTCAGTGTATMATATAGAAATTCAATACATACTATAGATGAAAGCATTTCTTAAATCAAGAGATGGGCATCAAGAATTACTTCAAGAATACTATAGCACCAAATGTAAATATATACCTACTAAGGATTATTTTGTATAGTGCTAAGATATAACAGTACCATCATACGTAAATATATAGTGAGMTTGAGAACGTGTTTTGTGTGGATTATTCAACATTTGCATATCCAATAAACTTCAGGTTGATTTTAATTGAATAATACATCTGAGATCTATTGTGCCTTAGAGATACCTAAGGACATGTMTGACACATTTCYATATCGTCTTGTTGGTAAAGAAATAAATCTCGTTAATAATTTTATAGCAAATGATATATTAGGTCTTGTATTATTAGCAAGGTATATTAGTGCACTAATCATACTAAGAGAAGATACTTCYGATCAAGTAGTTCTTCATCATTTTTCCTAGGTTGAAAAAGATCTTTATTCACATCCAATGATTGGACGACCATTAGATTACTTAATGGATGTTTTTTGTCCYTGTAAAATCTATTTAAAACTTTCATAGTATATGTTGATTGATGAATAGATYTTCCATCTTGAGGATGCTCAATTAGGAGACTAAGACAAAACTCCGTTATTCCAAAATRTTTAATCTCAAACTTTTATTTCAAATAACTCACTGCCTGAGCTTCTCAGGAGGTCCAATAAGATTGATATAATCGACATATACAAATTTCTTAGTAAATAAACATGGACATATTTGATCATTTTTGTATCTTAATTTCAATATACTTTCACTAGGACAATTGTACTATATGCATCCAGACTYCTTCTCTTTTTACAATGAKTTTTGTAGTTTAATAGAATAACATTTGCAAGACTCGGGGTTAAAAGCTTCAGGCCTTTATTCTATTGCATTTTGCCCTTGACACAGAGTGAAGAAGATTAATGTATTATGGATATTTATTAGTAACAGAAATTTGTACGCATTATACACATTCGTAAGAGATGTTAGCTTAATGATTTTAAAAAAAAATAATGTTGTGTTATAGAAATTCGTAAAAGATGGGACTAATAAATAATAATCTATTGAAAGCTCATTTTTGTTCGATTGTCAATATGGTACCGAGGGCATCTTTAGAGTATACCAAATCAATACAACTATTCTTCTTTCAGTATAGATGCAATCCATACCAAAAGTGAGTGCTAAATAATTCATTTTCTCCTTGCATGTGACCTAGAGCTTACTATAAAATTTCGTTAAATGATAATATTTTATTATATATTATGTATAATCTTATGAAAATTTTTAAAATAATAAACTCTGATCAATACGCACATCAATCAAATAGATGTTCTTGAATCGTAGCCATCAAGAAGAGAGAGTATAAAATATATAAAATAGTATTTTTAGCGTATAAAATATATAAAATTTCTAAGATTACTCTTCATTCTAACATCGACAATAAATTTTATAGAAAGTATAAAGCTATTATCCTAAACTCATGCTAAAAGGTGCTTTTGGAAAGAACTAATTGAAAATATAATGTATTATTTGGAAAATAAGTTTTTTTTTGGCCATATCACAATTTACAATTAATGATAAATGTTCCTAATTTTTTTCACATTATTTTGCCACAATACTATTTTCATAATTTATTTATACCACTCAGAAGTAGAATCCGYCYAAACTTGATGATTTATGCCACTCGGCTGCGGAATTCGGTTAAATTCGSTAACCAAAATCATGTACKGTGTAGTGAGTATTTTATGAAATTATTTTCAGTAAATCAATTCACTTTCCTATAAAAAAAAGCTTARATGCCAGGCAAGAGTCGAGTCACCCCCAATCTAAATTAAAGTAGCTCCCAAAATCATTTAATATTCCTATGTCTTCTCACTTTACTAAAATAATTTAGAAGATACAGATATTGTAGAGATATTGGTAATCGAAAAATTGATTTCAAGTTCGGTAAAGTTTGCTAAATTTAAGTCTCTCTTCATAAATTAAAAGATTCATGAATAAATTTTTAATATTATTGTATCGATTTAGGTTTTTAGCAAGAAATTAAAATGATTTGATATTTTTGCCACTAAATAACAAACACATGTTGGGCATGTGACACATCAACGTCGGGTTTTAATTGAATGATATAAAAAATATTCATAAAGTAATTGAGGGATAAAATAGTGTGAGAAAAAGGTTAAGGATATTATCATTAATAAAAACTAATTGATTGATAAAATAATTTATTAAAAAAGTATATGAATATGTATTATTAATTTTAAATTATTTACTTVTATTCCATCAGTGGTAAATTGTCGAGTGATTAAAAAAGTTAAATTTTGATATTATTTTATTTAATAATATTAATAATCAAAAGCTACTATAAAACTGCATGTTTTTAAGTTATTTTATTTTTTCCTAAAAGCAATAGAAAGTTCAAAACTGTTTTTGAATACATTTCGCTGTTTTTAACTTATCTAAAAATAATTTTTGGACACATTTCACTGTTTTTAGACCGAACTTTTCCACAAGTGCTTTATTGCCCTTTGGGTTTCAGACCSGTCACAAGTCACTCGTTCGTCACCGTCTGAGACGCACAGAAGCTGTCTGTGCGCTGTCGTTCCCAAATAATATTCGTTCACTATTTTGCTTCTGATGGAAATTCTCAAGTCTTGAAAATTCCTTCTTAGGCTTTGGTGATCATTTTCTGATCGTCATCCACACTATTCCGGCCAATGGCCTCCTCAAGCTCCGGCAACTCTATGACAATACCTGCTCCCGGTAGGCTTTTGCCTCTTTCGTTTAGATAACATTCGATTCTGTATATCCCAGTTGAAGAATTCGTACTTCTTGAACAGAGAAGTTCAAGAATTCAAGATTTCTTACTAGGTATCTTTAAATTATTGATTGGAATGGTCTTCTTTGTGCTAACAGAGGCAGTTCAAGTTCTGGTTTCATCGTTGGCAGATGAGTCCCCCATGGTCCGAGAATCCTCCATGGCTGCGCTTAAAGACATAGCCCCTCTGTATTTTCCCTGGCTCTACCTGTTATATTTCTTTACCTATATGCGCATGAACTGTCTTTTGACTTCAAATTTCTTGAAATTGGGCTATTCTTCAGGAATCCACTCCTGGTTCTTGATTGTTGCTCCATTGTATCTAGAGGCGGGCGTCGGGTAGTACTCTTCCGGTTTATTGTATTTGTACTTAAAGAAAGATTTATATACATCCACAGAATTCATGTAAATCAGTTCTTAGAATATTCAAGTCACAACTGCATTTTTAAATCTTATATTTCTCTTTTTCAATATTCGATTGGTTTGCAGAGGTTTGGGAATATATCGGGTTTGTTTCAAGTAATGTCCGTGGCTATTCGAGCTCTGGATAAAAAGGATGTTGATCCTGCCTACATGACGAAACTGGCCAAGATTGCTACTGCTGAAATGATCTCGTCCAAGGTACAGCAAATTCTTGGTTCTTGAACTGTCGCGTTATGCATATGTTAGGAGGAGTTCAGTTATTTGCTCAGTTCAACTTAACAACCCTTCCATCTAGTACATTGTTGGAGGACTCTTTTGGATGTTTTCCTTATTCTGTTGGTTGATTAGATATGATATTCAACTTCTCCATGAAAGAAAGCATCGTGGAGGAGTAATTCTCCAATATTTCAGCATGGTAATACAAGCTAGTGGTGGAGTTATGTCATTGTAGTCATTATCTACATTTTGCAGTTTCCTGAGGACATCTGAATATTGTAAAATCTCTGTTACCTCTGTTCTGAACTGGATTCTGTTGACCTGATGAAATATTGCTATGCAGGGAAGTTAAAGCTTCATTATCACTCTAATGCTGACTTCATCTTAGACAATCCTTTCACTTCAAATATTGCCAAACTTTCTGTTTTACATTTTGGTGGATATTTTGTTTACCATTCTCTTTTGTAGCTAGCTATTTTTTTTTTTTTTTTGGCCACAAACAGTACTTGACAGATTATTTTTAGGTGTAAACTTTCATATGCCATATATTTCATTCTTCTCTAGAAAATTTGTTCACCCCTACATTCTAATTCAATTTATTTTTTTCATGGTTTAAGTTCTTGATATTATTGACAYCATTTGCAGAATAAAGAAATCGGATATATTTATTGACTGAAAAAAACAAAAGGAATTGAGAATAAATCAAATGCGAGGGCTGTTATATTTTATGAACAGATGGATGTTGACAGTTCAGATAGGCTCCTGATAGAATTATGTTGTTCTCTCTTTTGTTTCCCCCGTTCCATTTCCGAACTTGCGGGAAGTGACTGTCATGGGAAAGGGGACTGAAGTCAGATAGAGTTTTCATGTGATATATTTCCCCTGGACAAATTAAGATTATATTTCTACTTAATATTCTTTTACATCTATGAAGGAATTTAATGCTGATTGGCAAAGAGCTGCGGCAAGTGTACTAGTGGCAATAGGTTTGCATATACCTGACCTGGTAAGTCCCTACATTTTGGTTGCTCAGTTACAGTAAGTCCTGTGATGTATATGTTCTGTTGGCTGCATATCGCATATGCCTATCTTATATACATGAAAATTCAGGATTTCAAGAACATTATGGTCTATCTATGGTTTTTAATCATGGTTCTTAAATTACCCTCTCTACACGAGAAYGCTTGAGATCCTTTCCTAGCTGAGATTCTAATTTCTGCTTGACAGAATACATGACAAATCATTGTTGTTAGCAGCTGGTGTCATAGTGGATTGTGGGAAAGGTTCTTTCAAGTTGTAATATGACGATAATAAATAATTTGTCATAGTATCTGGCATTCCCTAACCCCCTTTATGGAGTTGAATTGAAATATTAGATTCTAATTCCCTTTAGTGACGGAAATGTTGAATGTACTTTTAAGATGGGACATGATCATGTCCTTGTGTAATATAGATTACTCTTGGGGAAGGGAGGATGTCAATAGCACTGTGGCATGTATGTGTCATGATCTGGTATTTCAGTTTCTCAGGGTACATAAAGGGGATAGTTTAGTCAAATTGGAAGAAAGACCAATACGTAATTTATATTATGAGGTGGTTGCCTCAAGGTATTTCTTGTTCTTTCTTGGTCATTCTTTTTGAAAGGGAAGCCTGACAGGGGGGGTTGGCGGTGTAGATTTGAAGCAAAAAATTACGGCCTTCATTTTCCAGTCAGTCATTCTTTCTCTGTTCTTGTGTTTCTCTGGGAAATTACATTATTGTTGATCTTGTGATGTATTCTGTTTTGGTCTCTTTCCCTGTCGCCCTTTTAAATGAGTTAGAATTCTAGATGACTAGCGTAATAATGTCTTGATTCGGGTGCAAATTTTAACTTGACTAGTATGTTTTGGCAGATGATGGAAGAGGTATTCCTTCATTTTTCCGGGTCAAGTTTGTCCATGCCAGCAATGGTTCAAGTACTTGCAGATTTTGCCTTAGTTGATGGTTCGTATTTACCATGTAGATTCTTTTTTGTCTTCTCAATTTTAGTTGTCTGGGCTGGCTTGTATCAGCTGAGTTTGGTTGTTGAAACTCGGCTTTTTGATGTTTGGTTATGTATGTTTTAAAGCTTTGCAGTTCACWCCAAGACTCAAAATTGTACTTGCACGAGTATTACCAATTCTGGGTAATGTGAGAGACACTAACAGGACAATCTTTGCGAATGGTATGACAATCTTCTCTTTAACAAATCTCAGGTTTTGTGTCTTACTTTTTTCTTATATGTGACAAATGGAAGACTATTAATCCCAAAGCTTTCAAAATGAACCAAATCTTTATAAACAGTTGGTTGATGCCTAGAGGATTTAGTCTAACCTCTTCTTCCTTTCTATTATTTCCCCCCTCCCCCCTTTTCTTTTGGCTTTTTGTAATCTAATTGTTCTATTAGAAGTTTACCTTATCTTCTGCTTCATATTTTAATATGCTAACTTTGCTGAGATCWTGGATTCGTTTCTTTTATTTTTCCAGCATTCAAGTGTTGGTGTGAGGCCTGTCTGCAGTATAGTCTGGACTATCCTCTCTTTTCAGTTCTCGATGGTGATGTCATGTCAGACCAAATTGCTCACTTTTGGTTCTTTTTGAATCTTTTTGATTTCCACTTGAGATGCTTTCTGTAACTCAAAAATGTAATGRATGGCAGGTCTTTCCTCAATTCTGCTTTTGAACTTCTTTTGAGAGTTTGGGCAGCCTCACGAGATCTTAGGGCAAGTGTCTGTTTTATATAACTTTGTTGTCTTCTAGCTTTATATCTGCTTTCCACTACTAAATGACATTATGAATGTCTATAATAGCTCCGTTTCTAAATTTAGCATTATGAAATAGTAAGTTTCTGTTTGTTGAAATGGTTATTTTTAGTACAAGTTTGTGCAAGAGTTTGGATTCTTTTGAWGCACAAAGAGTTCTCTCTTTGTCTCTCCTCTTTGAAGATGCCTTGGTGATTTCTTTTGTGGACTTTTATAGTTCTTTTATGATAACTGAATGATAACCAAGTGAAAACATGAGATCTGTTTCCTTGTCTGTTCCTGGCATATGTACAGGTCCGCACATGTACTATTGAAGCATTAGGTCAGATGGTTGGTCTAATAACARGGACACAGTTGAAGATGGCCTTACCGAGGCTTGTTCCAACTATTTTGGATATGTAAGATATGTTCTGAACCATGAGATCTTAAATATATTTTGTAGCAGAAACAAACTTTAGATTCCATAATCAAATTTTGAGTCAGACACACAAGAAGAATTTTTCAGTTGCATGAGTATGTTATGTGTCTCTGTTTGCCTACCAAGAGCCTGTTACTAGTGCTTATATTTTCCTTTGTTGCAATTCAGGTATAAGAAGGATCAAGATATTGCCTTGGTGGCCACATGTTCTCTACACAACCTTTTGAATGCTTCARTGCTATCTGAGAGTGGTCCACCACTGATTGATTTTGAGGTGAGGGAGAGGCATTACTATTCTGCTACTTGATAGAAGCTTTGATAACAAATTTTGCCTAAAAGTTTAAACCATCATACCTTTCTTGGGATTTCTGTATGTTCTAGTAATATATGGGTAGTTAATTTTATTGGCTATATTCAAATGTTTACTGTTTTTCATTTTTCTTTTTTGTGAATAATTTTAAATTTTTTGTGCTCAATTTTCTGGGATCATTCTAATCCTTTTACTCTGTGGACCTTCAATTTCATGTARAAGTTTTAATGAACTGGCTATACATCTTCAAAGTGATCCCAGTGGCAATTGTAGTTGTCAAAATGGAACAAGGAAAAAGATTCCACAAAATTATTACTTTAGGTCATAGGAAACTGAATAATCTTTGCTGCACATGATTCAACTTCTGATTTGTTCTTATSCTTTTATTTTTGCTGTATATGATCCATATTTCTATCTTGGAAAGAACATATACTTTTGCAAAATATATAGATGAGCTAGGGCAGAAATCCCTTCTTATCAGTGGGTATTTATCTTGAGTTCTTAACGTTTTCTGCTGTAGTTGCATGTGCTGTCAGGTTCTGATTTCACTTTTCAAACGGACACTGTTGGTAAGTGGTAGGTCTATCAAACTTTTGGTAGGTAAAGCTTCAGAGAATTTCCAAATTCATGGATAATGTAGAGGACATTAGGCCRGCATTCCCACTGTATATAGAGAAGGCATTTGCCACCTTTAATGTTTTAGAAAATCACCTCAAGCAATCTTTCTTTCTGGGAGAAAAATCTAAAACMTGGTGTATGTCCAACAGACTCTGGAAGGAAAGTTCTCAAGACARCTCTTTCAAATTATCTTTTGTATAATGCCTTTGGAAGAAAATGAGCTATAGCTTGAATTTCATTTGGACTTGGTAATTGGCATCAACAGTTTTTCCCTCTCAGTTCARAGATGATATTCTGGTACTGTTCCTTCTTGCGTTAGGCGAAAAACTGCTCATGTAAGTCCCTTCTCAGGTGGCCTGAAAACGCCCCAGCAACTGGTCCTTAAACTCATCCCATGACCTCAATGGTTGATGTTGTTCAGGCCATTGAAACCATGCGAGGGCCTTTCCCTCAAGGCATAAAGCAGCCGCTGTTAACTTTTCATCCTCCGACAACTCAATCATTGTGGGATACATCTCAACCCGGTACACCCACCTATATGCGTCTTCACCATCAAAACTTGACGTCTTCAACTTTCTAACCCTTGAATCACCCACGTACCAATTCCTGCCAGCCGCAAAACCTCCCATGAAACGAGTGTATTGGTCTCTTGCCCTTGACCCATTAGCCAATCCCCACCACCGCCAAAAAAAAAAAAAAAAAAAAAAAAGAAGTAGCGACCCGCCAAGGTTGTCTCAACCACGGTATTGCCCTCTTTTCCCCCTTCCTTCCTGGATGTTGTTGCTGTTTTTAGTGCTGCTATTGTTGGGTTAGAGTGTAGGTTTGCCAATTTGTTCATCATCTCCTCTAAGGAGGAAAAACAACTCTCCATAGATGAAAGTCTCTCCTCCATCTCCGGTCCCATCACCGCAACCTCATTCTCCAGCTTTTCTTCTGGAACTTCCACTTTCGTAGCCGCCATCTCCATAGGAAATTGCTCCGCTAACAATTTGATTGGACCATGAACAATTTATTGGAATTAGGGCAAATTAGGGCCAACTTTGTTGATAATTAATCAAACAAGATCATAAATTTGCCTACAGTTCGAGAGGTAGGCTAATCTTTCCAGAATATTACTACTCCTAATTACTTGTATATCCAGCATAAAAAATAACTGACTCSTCAATATCCCGTTTATGCTTAAGAACTAACGAATAAATATCCTAAACTGCCCCTAACTCTCTGTTTGTTGCTCCTAAAATAAGTTCTGATAGAACTGACAGGTCTAACAGTTTCTTAAACTCCTCATCCTCTTGCTTGTTTCTCATCCTTTCATTCATATAATCTCTTGTTTATGTAATGAAATATCATATCTAATCCTGGCTARCATATGCTGGTACATAATTTCTTAGCTATTACATAAAGCTTGAGTTATACTGTACTGCACTTTGCTGGACTTTGTATATTGTTTCTCTTGTGACTTGGCTCATGGATGCTTGTATACTGTAGAGGTAGGTGCCACCAGCACACTTTTGGCAATTTAATTTTGACATCAAGTGCATCTTATCTCTATGATATCAAATGTAAATAGCACACTTAGTGGTCTTAAGCTAGAGAGGAAACCTGAGATTTGTTTGTTGAAGAAATCATCTTGTTGTGAATAAATGTTGCCTAGACTTTTCTATGTTTGTATTTTGTAACCAATATTTTACAATCACTTTCCTGTTCTAATGGTCTGAGTGTCTCTGCTGAGTGGCTACGTGATAATGATATTATTTGATGGTCACTCTATTTTGACAATTACAGGACCTCACTGTTATATTATCAACGCTACTTCCTGTGGTTTGCATTAGCAATGATAGCAAAGAGCTTTCAGATTTCTCAGTGGGACTGAAGGTGTTCGTTTTTCTTAATATCTATTCTTAGCTTCTTTCCATAGCGAATATGTATATGTAACTTCAATGGTACATTGGCCTGAACTTTGCATTAGGTTCAGTAACTTATTTTAAGCTCGTTCTTTGGTTCTGTCAGTTATTTGGTTCCCACTTTCATGTTACGTTTTTGAGTCAAATTTTCCTTTTATTTGCTCTGCATTTCCATTCTTTCCCCCTGGAATGTTTGCAATAACTAATTTGACCTATTTTGTAGTTCATTTATTTTGCATRGGTGAAAAGGTGTTCAATAAGTTTATATGTGGATTTCTTTTAATTATAATAATTGTTTTGCACATTTTAGGTTGGTTAACGAGGTTGATTCCTATCTCTTCGCTCTATTACTGCCTTCCTACTTGTAGTGATTCTGGATTTGGCTATTAGGAATCGTCTTAATAGGTTGCTCTTGTGTCTCAAAGTAGAATCAGAGTCTTTTATTCAACTGGATGTGATGGTTCTCTCTTTTATAATGACAAGACGGTTTCATGGATCTTGAATTATTCGATATACGCTTCGTTGTAAAATCTGGAAATGAGCTTCTTTAAGGGTCCCAATTCCTATTCATTCTCTTCCTTTTGTTCTTTCTTCTGGTGGTGGTTTGGATCTCCTTCTGTTTGAACCCCTTGAATAGTAACAGAAAAATATTTGCTCTCTTCTAGTTTAGCTAAACGCCTTCCACTACGTTGATGCTTTCAGCAAGTCTTCACTTTTCCTACTTTCTATTTCATTTACACATTATTTCTTATGGATGCAGACCTATAATGAAGTTCAGCATTGCTTTTTAGCKGTTGGTTTGGTGTATCCAGAGGATTTATTTTTGTTCCTCTTGAACGTGAGTTTCCTCCCTTAATTTGGCTGTTATTAGCAAACCATTATGTCTTTTAAGCACTTAATATATTACCCATGAATATGTAAATTACCCTACCTGTGATGAAAGGATATGGAAACTTTAGTTACTAGTAAATGTAACTGTCTTGAATGAGTTACTAGTAAATGTAACTGTGTRGAATGTTTTGGTTCAGTCTGCTGTTTAATAAAKTCCTTAGTATCTTGCTACCAGAAATGCAGGTTGAAACAAGAACCATTGACTTTTGGTTCACTTTGTGTACTAAAGCATCTTTTGCCCAGGTTTTGTCTTGTTCTTTGTTCGCTAACCATATTCTGTGTCTTTTCTCATCTGACTGTCCTGATTGTCAATTTCATACAAGATTGTCTGAAGCTTGGCATGGTAAAAGGCCTGCACTTGTTGAAGCGGTGAAGCTGTTACTGGATGAACATAATTTGGGTGTGCGAAAGGCACTGGCAGAGGTGTGAGCTTCTGTTTGATGTATAATATATTCTTTTACCGTACGTACTAGTTAATTGATATTTAAATTGCTATTGCTTCATTGTGGTGGTAGTTAATTGTAGTCATGGCTTCCCATTGTTACTTGATCGGTCCATCGGGAGAGCTGTTCGTTGAATTTCTAGTACGAAATTGTGCAATGGAAGACACTTTCAATTCAAAGGAGGTTGCTAGGCCTAGTGGAGCTTATTCTTTTCCATACAAGAAGTTGGAGGTTTGCGTCTTGCTTAAAACTTCACTTTATGGAAAGCTTTTACCCTTGCTCGAAAAGTGGTAACATGATCTTAACATGTAGTTAAGTTATTATCTACTACCTTCCTAAAATAAAGAAATTGGACTATCATAGTGAATGTGTTCTGAAAGCTTCTAAGGTGCATCCTGCACAATTAAACATTGGTGATTTTGGTGGCATGTGAATTTGTAAACATGTTTGTGGCTTGATATCCATTGCATTTAATAAGAAGGTTGCTCACCTGGTTCTTGTGGCATGCTTTTCTTAATTGAAATACTTGGGATTCTCAGGTAAAAGCAGGAGCTGTTTGTCCTGTGGAGTTACGGAGAATTTGTGAAAAAGGTCTTATTCTAATAACTGTGACTGTACCTGAAATGGAGGTATTTACAGAGTTTATCAGTTCTGACTTGATCTGCCTTAAATTTTCATCTTTGATTGCTCTGTGGTACTACCATCTATTGCTTGGAACTTTTCCCCCATTTGCTTGCCGCAATCAAAATTGGGAGATTTAACTCCATTTCTGATAACGCAGCTTGTTCTCTGGCCTTTCTTSCTGAAGATGATTATTCCGCGAATTTACACTGGTGCAGTTGCCACGGTAGGATTTGTTCTGTTCATGTGTTTCTCATCYTGCTGGAAGAATATTGGAGTACAAAATCTACCAGGCTTTGCTTGCTATCTAATGTGTGCTGAAATAGTAAAAAGTTGGAGTTGGTTTGTGTAATGTTTGACTGAGTTTACTTTCTTCRATAGGTTTGTAGATGCATCTCTGAGTTATGCAGACATAGATCTTCACAAAGTAATACTATGCTTTCCGATTGTAAAGCTTGTGCGGATATTCCAGAGCCTGAGGTAGCTATAGCTGTTGTTGTGTCTACTCATACTCTGGTCTCATGTTTTTCGAATGATAAAAATTTGACAATGCTGTCAATATGCACATTTAGGAGCTTTTCGCTCGCCTGGTGGTGCTTCTACACAATCCTTTAGCCAGGGAGCAATTGGCCACTCAAATCTTGACGGTAKGTAGTTTTTCTTGGATTTTGCGTGGGGAAGCTAAATGCTTTTCTGTTATACCTGTAAAACTGATAAATCATAAACAATAATTATCGACTTATGATGTATATATTTTTCCTCAGGAGATGTTTATTATATTAAAAAAATTGGATTTATGTATGTCAGTTTCTGCCACCAAAGCCTCTTTTTGTTTTTTTTTTTTTTTTTTTTTTCTTTTAAGGGAACCCTGCAGGGTTTGGTGATTGCAATTCTTTGAACGAAAAGAGTTTATTGTATAGTTTCAGGATTCCTTTTTAACCATCTTCTCTTGCTTTTTCAGGTCTTATGTTATTTGGCTCCTCTCTTTCCAAAGAACATTAATTTGTTTTGGCAAGATGAGGTATATTTATGTTTCCACATTCTTAGCTTCTGCTCTCTGGCTCCCTGTCTCTCTCTATCCTCCCCGCTTCATTTGATTCTTTGGGGATCATTATGTAAGGCATTTGATTTGATTATGACAACTGCTTTAGCCTCACTCAAAGGAATCGATGATCTGGTATGATCTGATGATGGCTGTTTTGGGTACTGTATCACTCGTATTTTTATTAGCATGCCCTTTATTTCGGAAATTGGGAAAAATAGGTTCTTTTGCGGTGTTTGTTTCTGGTGTTTGAGACATTTATTGGATGTTAAACAGTATGCAGTTGTCTGATTCTGATCATTTGGCATGATTTAGCTCATAWATTTATATCAAAATTGACTTTGGTTCTCCAGAAAAGCAGTATTACTTCTGAACACTGATTTTATTAGGAAGTTTGGATAATAAGTTCTGTAAAATGATTGTTCAAGGTGCTGTGTTTAATATGGCTCATGATAGAGGAACAGTTTTCTCTTTATCTTATGATGCTCTCTTAATTCTTATAGGTAACTTGGATGTGCTTTTAGTGTCTGGGATAAACAAAAAACAATTGTTTGTTATGTTCTAACTGGTTTGCTTGTTTGGTAAGCTCTAGATTCCAAAAATGAAAGCATATGTGAGTGACACGGATGACCTAAAGGAGGATCCAATGCATCAGGAGATTTGGGATGACATGATCATTAATGTAAGARRGCTGGTATTCAATCCCTTTATAAAATCTATTGATTGAAACTTACACGTCCGAATACCAYCCTCTCTCCCAAATATTCGCTTTCTTTTGTTATTTTATCTTCTTGTATAGGGATCATGTGACTCTTCTTGTCTTCCTTAACTTTCAAATGTTGTCACAAAATTAATTTTCATGCCTAAAAAAGAAGTTATATTCTCATTTTTGAAAAGCACACTAGATTTAGATTAGTGACAGTGAGGAACCACAGATTCCCTTCTGAGATAGCCCTCTAAATTTTCTCTATGTTTTGGCAAATAGTTTCTTGCAGAATCTTTGGATGTGATTGAAGATACTGATTGGTTGATCACTCTGGGGAATGCTTTTGCTAAACAATATGAACTTTATACATCAGATGATGAACATTCCGCGCTGCTTCATAGGTAAAACACTCTTTCCCGCATGGACTGTGGTGTAAAGGATTTGTGGAAGATTTCTTTTTAAGAGAAATGAAATGAAAGGCTCAAGAAAGAAAATGGCACACACTGGAGTTTTATAATCTTTTACTCTTGTTTAGAGAGTGGATCAACTGAGATTTGTAGATTTATGTATGGTTTAATCTGGCATTACTGTTTTCCTGTTAACTTTTCTATCTTCATTACTGTTTTTCTGTTAATTTTTCTATCTTCTTATTTTCTTCTGTACTACTCTGGGAATTGAGTTGACAGTTCCACACCCCGTGTCTAAATTTATTTTACGTGTTTGTTTGCATTCTTGTTCCCCAGCTCTTTCTTATCTTGTGTTTCATATCAGATGGAGATCTGTATAGGAGCAGGWCCAAACAAGTATCATTTATTAGCTCTTCTTCATGTTAGATTTTTGAATGGATTTTATACATCAGGAAATAGATGTTTTTGTGCTATTTTTCTCACAAATATGATCTTCCGTTTTGGCCCTCCCTATACCTTTTGGTGCTGATAGAAATTGAAATGTTGCTAGTACAACGGTTTATGTACTTCTTTACCTAATGAAAGAAGAGAGCCAGAAAAAGGTTTTTACAGTCCTATCTCGTAGAAACTCATCCACATACATGTATGCATTCTAATGCCCAAGTATTTTGCTTTTTGTTTTCTTTTTCTTTTATTATTCTGGGGAAGAAGTGAAAGTTTCACACTCTTTTCAATTTGAATTACTTACTCGTTCCAGTTTGTTCAACCTTTTGAGCTTCTGCTGCATCATATTTTACTTAAAAATTCCATTGTCAATATGTCAGCTTGTGTTTTATGTTGAGTCTTTCTGTACGTCAGACTCATACTTGAGCTTGTCAATGACTAGGGTTTCGCTACCCTCATAAGACTTCATTAGATATATTGAACTGTGCTTTGTTAGTTAGTTGGATTTTGATCCTTGATGATTACTATATTCTGCTTTATCATCAGTTGGGCTTCTCATAATCGTCTGATGCCTTCTGTAGTTGAAATTTTTGTTGTCAATGTACCAAATTTTATTGTTTTGCTTCTACTTATTTGTCATCAATATTTGGAAGTCATTATGATTCTTCCACTCAGAATCTTTATGACCTTCCGTTCTTTTTCACATTTTGATTTCCTTAACCCGTTTCCGTTCTAGGTGTTGGTGGATCTTGTACACTTCAATGTTTTTGTCAGAATGCAAATGTCAAGGAGCAATAGAGAATTAGTTTTAAGTTGTGGCTTCATWCTACAAATTGCTCTTGAGCACCCCAATCATGTGTATGACCCATATGAATGCCCAGACGGTTGGATAACTTTAGTGGATTTTCTGGTGCAGGTGTCTTGGCATTTTGCTGCAAAAAGTTCATGACAGAAACTATGTTCGTGCTAAGATAGATTTGATATATAAGCAAGCCAATATTTCATTTCCAAAGAATCGTCTTGGTTTGGCAAAGGCCATGGGACTGGTAATTAGTTTCAACCTAACCCATTGATTGATCATACTCCCTCCACTAGCATGTTGGGTTTCTTTCAAAATCTCCTTAGTTTGATTTTCAAAAGCTGTTGAAAACATGAGTTATTTTCAAAGTAGTTTGAAGAATTAAAATGGTACTCTTAATCGCTTAAAAGTTATTCTTGAGCAAAAGGCCATTTGGAAATGCACCTCAAAAAGCAGGTTTRTCGACTGAATAGTCTTAAGCTGAAAGCAGAAGTGGAGAAAGAGCAAATGAAGACATCCTGAAAACAGCTTTTAACTTGAAAGCAAGATAGAGTTAGCGTTTTTATGGAAGTASAATTGGTCCACTGTGGATTTGAGTTTGAGTTTGCAAAACTTGGAAATGCTTATTTGCTGCAATAACCTATGGCAGGTTGCAGCGTCGCATTTGGATACAGTTTTGGAGAAACTTAAAGACATTCTTGATAATGTTGGGCCAAGTTTCATGCAAAGGTATGTAGCAGGCTCCAATTACAATTTTTATTTGATGTTTCTTTAACAGTAAGTATCTGTTTGCTCTTGGGATTTCACATCTCTTGTACATAGACAACCATAATGAATTGCTCCCTGAGCTGTTATTAAGAAACAAAAGTATTGGATTTTGATATAGGTGATAGTAGATTATTTGATTTGTGTGATTCTGGCGGGAAGGTTTTAGTATCATATCAGTATATTGTAATGAGTGGTGAAAATGAAAATGAGGAAAATTAATAGATGAGATATCTTTACAAGTTCAGTTGCTTTGGCATTTGAATTTTTCATTATGTCAATCCAGTTATTATAAGAAGCAAGAGGATCTGTTTTCCTCCATTCAGTTAGTGTTGGATCATTTGYGCTCTAATGAATGCCTCAGTCTCTAAGAAAACAAATACAAGGGGATAAAACAAAATGTGGTAGAATTAAGTATTATGCTTGCCCTAGTGCCGAACCACCTATTAGTCTGTAGTACCTATTTCTATTCTAAGCAATGTGGGCCATGCTTATTGCAGAATCCTGTCATTTTTCTCAGACCGAGCTAAGATGGAAGAGTCCGATGATATCCATGCAGCTCTAGCACTAATGTATGGATATGCTGCAAAATATGCTCCATCAACTGTTATTGAAGCTAGAATTGAGGCTCTTGTGGTGAGCCTTCTTAATATTTTTTGGAGTTTTATGGATTCATTATACTTGTGTATTTGTATCTGTTTTAGTTTCTTGTTCATGCTTTTCTAGTACTTAGGGATTATCAGGATATGTTTTAGATGAGCAGTGGAAAAAAGAAGAGTCTGATTGGACTTAACTATTTATCGTATGCAAGAGGATCCTAGACATCTAAAATTTTACATTTATTTATTTACTAATATGAGAAATGTGAGGGCTAGATAAGGTAGAATTTGGTTATGAAGCTAGACTATTGTTCCATAAGTGTCATCTTTTAAGTTCTGAGCACACTGGTTTATTGTGAGAAATTATTTGTTGGGTTCGTCCATAGAATATTGATCGCTGAAGGTAGTTATAGCAGTGTTCTTGTACATTCAAGTCCTTGGTCATTTATGTAAATATTGTATTGTGGTGGCTGATAGTTAGCAAGTTAAATTTGCCACATGTAATCAGGTCATCACCATATTGAATCTTGTATTTCCATTGAGAATGTAAGATYAGGTAGTTCTCAGTATCAGTAATTGAATAATCGGGAATTATATTTTCATTCTGTTCTTGCTTTTTCTTAGTATAAAAGCTAAGACCAGGACTTTTTGGAAAAGATGTTTCCCTGTGTTAGTCAATTTGGGTTTGGCAAGCGAGTCATGTGATTCGAGCTGGGCATCTTCTGGTGGGTCTGGAACTACCATGGTAATCAAGATAGAATTTAGGGGTAAAGAGTTATAGAACCGAAGTAATGGACTATGTCAAGAGTACTAAACTAGTTCATGTACTTTTAGCAATTTCCATAGGCTCAGTAGAGATTGAGAAATTGTTTCATATTTACTTCAAGCATTTTGTTCCTTCATTCTGGTAGTATTTTAAAAGCTTTCTAGCATTTTATTTGCATGTTTAATTTTTTGATTACCTGGTTTGAGTCTTACGGCTGTTTTAACTCCGGTATTTTTGACATTTGACATATAGGGGACAAATATGCTCTCACGTCTACTCCATGTACGTCATCCGACAGCAAAGCAGGCTGTTATTACTGCAATCGATCTACTGGGTTGGTGGTCTCTAATCTCTATTGGAACTCACCATTTGCTTTTGTGTCCTTCTGGTTCTTCCTCATCTGTTGGAGAATCATCCCTCTGTGTATTGACATTCTTGATGAACCTGTTTATGTTCTCCAGTTTTCTTAAAATTTCAAATTTCTTCAGTTGGCTCACCTACAAAGTCATCGAATTTATTGTTTAGTATTTTTCTATCCTTCCTTCACGTTGATTCATAAATTATTGTCATTCTCGCTTGATTTCTGATGTTTTTGCTTGGTGGCATGTTCGAAAAAATACTTGAATTTGTATGAAGCTGAATTAAAGGTGGTTTAGGAGTCCTTCAGTTTTGACAGCAAGATTCATCTTCAGGAATATTTTGGAGATAATTTCTGTCGAACATCAGAATATCTAGTTTTAGAAAATAAAACAAAAAGTTTAATCTCCAGATTTAAGTAAATTGATGCATGTTTAAAAGCTTTGACACAGGGCCTGGTTACTGTAAATGTTGTTATATTCCATGCTACTCATAATTGAAACTTTGACTGCAAGTCAGCAACTATTTAATCCATCCACTATGCTAGTCAATATCATAATTGAGATTGTTACRGAGTATTGTCAATGCAGGTCAGGCTGTTATAGGTGCTGCAGAAAGTGGTACATCGTTCCCATTGAAAAAAAGAGACCAGTTACTTGATTATATACTGACTTTGATGGGCCATGATGATGAAGATGGTTTTTCTGATTCCAGTCGCGAGCTTTTGTGCACTCAGGTATTTTAGTACCTTATTCTTTTAATTGTTGAATGTCTTCTTACTTCTTCTTGCTGATTTTCGCGTTCCCCAATTCTAATGTTTCAATGCAGTCTCTTGCTTTAAGTGCTTGTACTACACTGGTTTCTGTGGAGCCAAAACTGACACCTGAAACAAGAAATCTCATTCTGAAGGTTCAAGCTATTGTAGTTCTGAGTGTGTAAGATTATGTTTTTTTCATGCATCCTGATTTTTGCATTTGATTTGACAGGCCACCCTTGGATTTTTTGGTCTACCTAATGATCCTTTTGATGTCATCAACCCCCTCATTGGCAATCTTAGGACTCTTCTGTGTACTATCCTTGTCACAAGGTAATATTTTTAGCAATTTTTAGTAATTTTTGATACATCAAGGGATGGGGATATGATTCGAACCCAGGACCAATCACCTGGTAAGGGGTGCTCGTAACCAAATGAGCCATTTTGCCGCAGCAATATTTAATAATTAATCATCCTCAATATTCATAAATTTTTCTCAGTTAGTAGGTTGTGCAGTAGGTTATGCTTGGTTCTCTTTCAGTGGTAATTTGAAACAAAACTTGGGTTTCTTTTCTTCCATGTATTAGATATTTCAATAATCAGAGCAATTGAGAGGTGTTGCTTTGTTTAGATGTAATATAATATGTATAAATTGTAGTAAAACTTGAACCTGACACTCATCCAATTCCTAGATAGCTTAAGATGTGCAAATTCAAGACCTGACTGAGTTCAMAGTAAGATCTGTTTGTAATCTAAAGACTTGGCTTGGCTACTRCATATTGCAATTATTTGTACCAGTTATATTGTGGTTGATGAATGTAAGATAGATTCATGCTATTTAAGCTATGTGTCCTCTGTATATGGCCAAGATTAGTTTCAAAAATTGATTCTATCATCCTGTCGTAATACCTTTCTGTAATTGGATAGAAAGATATGTAGTTTCTTCTGTTTATGGAGCATACTTTTTGCCATAAAAGGGAGATTCCTTGAATTTCATCCATTCTAGAGAACTAATCTTAGTCCCTTTTATGATGAGCCTGTTGTTTTTTCCAAATAATCTAATCCGAGCTTTTTATGAGCCAGAAGCAATTTTGACATGTTCTCGCCCTCTTTTTACGCCCCCCCCCCCTTTTTCCTTTGCCTTAGCTTGAAAAAGCTGAAGAAATCTGTTACTGGAAACATCCCTAAGGATGCCTTTTGTCTATTCTTTCGCTTACCAATGCTTTTCAAAATATAGAATATAATTTCAATTTCAAACAGTTTCTCCATGACCTTTTGAAGCAGCTTTAGAAAAGCTTAAGCAAATTAGAATAGACAATATTGTGATTATCTAAAATTTTGTATTTGTTCCATATAGATTGCGCATGTGTCTCTATGTTGTTGCTATTCATGTGATCTAGTGCTAGTATTTTGCTTGGTTTTGCAAGAATTATAGCAGTTCATTGAAATTCGAAAGCATGACCTTTTGGCATATTCTGCCTTATCGATTAAGTAATTAAGATGTTGGCAAACTCTCAAATTTCTGCTTTTGTATCAGCTAGTACAAATTGAGCTTAAAAGTCTTTTGCTTCCTCTGTGTATAAACATATTCTGTAAGGGTTGTATTAATTTTAGTGGTACTCTATTGTAATTAGTGGAGAGGATGGAAGAAGCCGAGCTGAACAACTACTGCATATCTTGAGACAGATTGATCCATATGTTTCCTCATCTGTGGAATATCAGAGGGAAAGGGGGTGTCGTGCAGCTTATGAGATGCTCGTCAAGTTCCGGACACTATGCYTCAGTGGATTTTGTGCATTTGGCTGCCAAGGAGGCTGCAGTCATGGGAAGCAATTCGACCGTGTCCTACAACGCAATTTACCATGTAAATGTCTTCTAGCTTCCCTGCCTTCTCCCTTTCCCTCCCAACCTTTTGATGTTTCCAAGATACAGCTTTAATACTTTTAACTCATGTGTTTGTTYCTCTTATGCTGTCACTTGTAACTTCAGCTGCATTTGTACTGCCAAGCCGCGATGCATTGTGTCTGGGGGAAAGGATTATGGCATATCTGCCTAGATCTGCTGATTCAAATCCTGAAGTTAGACAATTTTCGGCACAGGTTGGTGATGGATCAGAATTATAAGTGGTTTCAGCTATTTCATGCTTCCAATGGTACAATTTGTAGTTGATGATTAAGAGATCTGATTTATACTAGGTTCTATGAATAAGATAGGTTTTCCTACTCTTTTATGTTATTTTAGTTTAAGTCTGTTTTAAATTCTTTTTAATATTTTTTTGAACGACACTTTTATTATATTCTTTTCCTCCTTGTAGATTATTGATCTTTTTTTCAGTATATCTCTCTCTCTGCCGAGGCCTTCGAATTCCAATTTTGGCACAGATGTTGAACTGGCCTACGGTGCTCTGACATCTCTTGAGGATGTGATAGCTATATTACGAAGTGTAAGTGCTATGCCTAATTTTCATATTTGGTACTTGTGTGTTTTTAAATTAGAAAATGATGTCCTGTAGCAATCGGTTGATTAAGCTTCTTCCCCTTTTTAACATATATCTACTCCTTCAGGGTGCTTCCATTGATCCATCAGAGGTATTTAATAGGGTAGTTTGCTCTGTCAGCATCTTGTTGACTAAGGACGAGGTAAGGATTTGTGTAGATGTCTGTGTATAATTGTGTTTTGTTTTCAGTCAAATTATCGGTAACTTTTGTGAACATATATTATGGAAAAAACAACAAAATAATTTTAGGGTGGATACACAACTCTCAAACTCTTCCAAATAAAACTTTGCAGCTTGCTGCTGCCTTGCATGGCTGCTCAAAAGCAATATGTGATAAGGTCAAGCCGTCTGCTGAAAGTTCSATCCAAGCTGTGGTTGAGTTCATTATGAAAAGGGGAAACGAGTTAAATGAAACTGCTATCTCAAGGTCCTTGATGCATGAATTAGTTATTACTTTGGTAGATTTATATTTTTCTCTATATGTTTACTTGACATGATTAAGTTAATTTTGCATCTGACTTCATTAAGATATGTAAAAATGTGTTTACAGGACGACGCAATCTTTGCTTGCAGCTACGGTGCATGTCTCTGAGAAGTATCTACGCCAGGAAATTCTTGCCGCTGTATCCTTATGATTCTTTGCTAAATTTGTTTTGGTGCATGCAATTGGAGTCAGATAGTATATGCAATTTGTTAATATGGTTTTCTTGTTTGCCTGTTGGTTTACTGACCTAAGTGCTGTGCGAATTTGCAACTTCATTTTTCTGATCTGGATCTAGATCAATGATGCAATAATGAATATTGAGTTAAAATAAACTTTAGGAATTACTCTAGGATTACTAGAAAATAGATCTTTATAGGAGTTCCTCTAAGAGTCACCTACATACTGTTGGAAACTTGTGGCATCTCAGTATATGTTATGAATCTGAAACCAACTGTATCAAAAACTATAAAGTACATAAGTAATCCACTGTCCACAATGAACTCCATATCCCCCCTCTTTCCATAGAGAGAAGGTTTAGATATTTTGAGTCTAGTAGTTTGTTTTGCAACTGTCTTTAGATGTTTTAGGAAGTGTATTGGGAATTATTACATGGACATGGTGTCGAAAATGGCCATTTATTCAAAGCTTGTAAAACACACTTTAGTTGGGGTCTTTTACATTCTACGAGGGCATGGCCTATTAAATATTATGGCAGAACTTTTAGACTCCTTATAGAGAGYTGATGATTTGATATACAAGAAGAAAGCTCAGTAAAAGCGACAGGAAGAACTGCTCAGATACCAGTTAATGATGCTATTTAGGCCATCTTATAAACACCCGAGCTAAACATATAGACGGTAGAGGTGAAATCCAGCTTCTAAAACTCAATGAATTGATTTCCTGCTTTATGTATTATTTTGCAGCATTCCATAGATGAGCCTCTTGGAACCAGACTTATTGCTGTTGATTATATAATTCCTATAGGGGGCCCAGTGAGAATTAATTATTGGGTACAGACAAACCGGTAAAACAGTAGCAGCATGGATACGATTCTCAATCAATAAGGTCAAAATGTGCTAAATGGATTGTTAAAATTAGTACYACATGTATTTGGATATTTCCCATCAACTATTCCTGTCAAATAAATAATATTAGGAGTTCAGGGGAATTCTCTGAAGAAAAGATAGATTGTAGTGGTATATTCAAAGAATTCTTCTATAGGGTTTTCATGTTTTGGCACTATATTATAATTAAGCTGCTTCCCAGGAGTGGTAAAAAACTAAGAAAAGATGTGCCAAACTTAGATGGGTAACAATTTAGTTTGGAGTGTTCTTGGGCCACAACCCTAAGGGAGGGTTGTGCTTTAGATCTTAGTTCATGATTTCATCTTTTACTTATTAGAGAGCTTATGTTGGTGCACTTGTGGATGAGTTTCTATATCCCTTATCGCAACTTCTTTGCAGCTGCAAATTGGGAATATACTCCTCTTTTTTCTTTGTARGAACTTTATTTCATTCTTTTCCATTAACWTTCTGAAGATTTCGTCTCTAGCTGAGAACACCAGATCAGAAATTGTATTCAATGAAGTATTAGCTGCTGCAGGAAGGGATATAACCACTAAGGATGTATCTAGACTACGTGGTGGCTGGCCAGTGCAGGATGCGTTTTATGTATGTGGCACTTCTATCACTCTTTGTACTTGTAATATTTTGTTGTGGTACCCCATGGTTTCTCTCTTGCATGTTTCCTTCATGTAAAATGAGGAAAAAGAGGGAATTTAAAACAAAGGAAAAAGACGCTTTCAGGGATAAGTATGGTGGATTGAGCAGCGGAGAAAGAGGGAGAAGAAGAAAAATAACTGGAAAAGCTGTATAGGAAAATAGCAATAAATCATTGATTTTAATCAAACTCAATTGGAGTAGATCCCTAGATCCTTTTTCCAAAAGCCTTAGAGCTTATCCAATTCATTTCTATTCTTCCTTAATTAGCTTTAGCTTCTGTATGGCYTCAGTGAATGATGTTTTTGATGCTTAACAATAATGACATGGAGCTACATAATACTCAAATAGGCCGTCTTCATCTAGAGGTCACTGTTCTATGAATTATATCAGATACAAAGAGATGTTGCGGCTCGTGGATAATTTATTGCCTGAGGAGCTGAGTCTTTATATTGCACAAAATGTTGCTTGGTGTATCAGCTTTGCTCCATGTTTTTTAGTGTTTTCATTGTTTACCTCCATTTTTTTGGCAATTATGAACTAAGATTTTGTAAATTGTTATTGATAACAGGCCTTTTCTCAGCACTCTGTACTCTCCAATTTGTTCCTGGAGCATGTACTAGCTATAGTGAACCAGACACCCCTTCTTAAAGCTAATACAAGAAAAGGAGAAAGTATCACCACCAATCCTATTGATGCTCCTGTAGAGGAGGATGTATTGCAGGCAGCCGTTATTGCTCTAACCTCTTTCTTCAGGTCGATCTTTAGTTCAATTAATCGGTCTGTTACTGCTACTATTTAGCTCTATCAACTCTTTTACTTCATTTAAATCCAGAGGTGGTGGTAAGGTTGGACGGAGAGCTGTTGAACAAAGTTATGCTTCTGTTTTTGTTACCCTCCTCCTCCACTTTGGAAGCTGTCATGGCTTAGCCAGCTCTGGTCAGCTGGAACCACTACGGTTAGTGTGCATACAATCCTACCTTTTGAACAGATTTATGTCATTCTAAGTTGATGTTACTCTCTTTAACAAAAATCCCAGCGCTCTACTGGTTGCATTTCACGCATTCTGTGATTGTGTTGGTGATCTGGAAATGGGAAAGGTATGTTATCTTTTGGTTGCCATGTAAATAGGCTTTGATGCCGATTAATATATATATATACATACACATATTTGTTCTACTTGTTTGGTGATAAGAGGCTGATCTTGTATGCAGATTCTATCTAGAGATGGAGAACAAAGCGAAAATGAGAGGTGGATCAATCTCATTGGAGATCTTGCTGGGTGCATCTCAATAAAGAGGCCAAAAGAGGTAATATGATCAACTGAAAAAGTTGCTTTATCCCCCAGATATATGCTTTCTCCCTCCCCCCTAACTTTGGGTTCAGTATGAGTTGGTTAATTCGCATCAGATAAGAACCAACACATTTGAGTTATCATTGTGGATTCAGTATATTTAAATTAGAGATTTTAGCTCTGTTATTTTTAGCATGTTGAACCTTAATCATTAACATTTTATGAGATGGAAATTGATGTCTAATAAACCCCCTTGCTTGGAATGGCAAAAATATTATTCGCTCTGTGCAGTCTTTCAAATCTATGTACTTCTCTCTATTTGACGTCCATTACTTTAGCATTCTTTTCTGTTAGGGGGAGAGGAGAACCCTATGYAATCCACTGTTGATGGACCCGATATATAGTCTGGAACCTGATCTTGATGCCTTTTGTGGTGTACCTTGAACCTAACAATTTCTTGCTTAGTTCTTTGATGCTATGTGTTTCTGGTCCTCCTCAGGTATTTGCCAATCATGTTTAGTTCCCATCAAAAGAATCTTAATTAAGATTTTGAATTTTTTTTGTCTTTTGGGATATAATTAACCTTCAACGTGCTAAAAGGGGCTGAGTTTTTTGAACTGCGCTCCAGCCAAGTTTCTTCTGATAATCTGATGTTTAAACTTCAGTAAGAAGTCTGTTTTGAGCTACAAGTTTAATATATTATAGCTGTTATCTGATTTTGTAGGAGTAAAAATAAAGAACGATATTCATTGGTAGTCCCTATATCTGCAGAACTTAGGAGATCGTGGAATATACCTTTTTGGCCTGTGCAATTTTAATGCTTTCATTTTCGAGTTTGCTAATGATGCCAAGCCTACTTGACAACGAAAATTTGAATTTTGATGCTGAGGTTCTAGTTATTATATGTTCTTTTTGTCTCAAAATGAYTGGCTTCATTTGACTTGGTAGGATATTTTAGCAGAGAGATTGATTATATTACAAAGTTTCCAATTTTACCCCATTGGTGGTGGAGAGTTCAATCACTAATTAAAACAGAAGCGGGAATTTGAGTTGGGTGCATCTGGGAAATCAATAATCATCACACACACAAGTGGCGGAATTGACAATTAACATGCGTACAGGAGGTTGTGTGGGCTGCAACTTGCAAATAAGAAATTAAAATTAAAAATAAGCGGGACTTGTGTGATCTTGTAATTTGGGTGGTGGTGCATCTGGGAAATCAATGATCAACACACGCAAGTGGTGGAATTGTTAATTAACAGGAGTACAAGAGGTTGTTTGTGCTGCAACTTGCAAAATAAGAAATTAAAATGAAGAATAAGTGGGCCTTGTGTGATGGCCCGCAATCACGCATGAGGTTTAGTTATAATAACAACAATGATAACTCCATTATCAAGAATGGTTAATTTGGAAAGTGCATTATTTTGGAATCTCAGAATAGATACAAAACTGAGTTCTTGTCTCCTGTTCTGTGTTTATATATCCAATCCCTCAATAGAGGTACATTCCCTGCGTCTCAAATTGATTATCTTGGTCTAAATTTGAAGAATGTTTAATATGTGAAAGCGAGTGTAGGAATGCTATTGAATCACCACCTGTAATAATTTGAACACTTTTGTGGTCCAAAACTGCATCATTGTTAATTATTCGAAACGAGAATTGTTTTTATAGCTCARACATATTGTGAATGGATAGTGTGTTGCTTTGTTGAAAGAGACAAGTATCTATGATGGAGTTRGTACATTTACATTTACATACACATACTTATTTTGCATAAAGTCAAATTATCTAAAGCAGTCAAAACTTGTCTCCTAACTCATTGCTCACGGTATTAAAACTGGAGTTAATATATTATGCATATGTTCTCTACACAAACTTATGAAAAGCCACTTAACGTATTTGGACCTGGTAATTTTCCTTTCTTACAGCAAAACTGAAGTCAGATCGAAGCCTATATTTACACCTATTATTGCAAGCTSTAATTCTATTAAGATCTCATTGTGCTCACAGAATTCTCAGTTCTTATTAGGAATTCTTAGCATTTCTTTTTTCTGAAATGTTAATTTGCCCCACTGAATATCTTTCTCAGGTCCCAAGAATAATTTTGATTTTAAGTAAATCACTGGACCAATCACAAAGATTTCAAAGAGAAGCAGCTGCGGCGGCATTGTCAGAGTTTGTACGGTACAGGTATGTCTGTCATTTCAGTTGTGTTAGTATGTTCTTTCTATTAGAGGGTAGGGTTTAGGTGCACATGAATATYGATAATTCCTTTTTGTAACTTTTTCCGCATTACTGGAAAGATGATGGTGCATTTCAAAAATGTGTATTTGTTTCTTCCCATGACTTACTGCTGCCCATGGATGCTGATGCACCTATGTACTAGTAGGGTATTGGTTTTTGACCTCATATTATTGTTTGGATTTTACATTCTGGAATTTCTGTTTAGCAGTGATGGCTTTGGGTCTCTACTGGAGCAGATGGTTCAAGCACTGTGCCTGCACGTGTCAGATGATTCTCCAATTGTGAAACGACTCTGTTTAAGAGGGCTTGTTCAGGTAATTTTATTAGTACCTTGGTTTCTTGTCAATTTCTGGGCCCTGGGGGTGGGGAGGACTTGTTTATACATTTTGCAATTGAAATAGCTGACTCATCTATATTTTAAGGTGGTTGAATGTGGAACCACTGCTCTAGTAATTCTCTGTGGAAGATATCATTTGCTTTTGTCTTTGAATTGTGGCCAATTGGCCTTGCAGATGCCATCTATTCATGTTCTTCAGTACACCACTCAAATTCTTGGAGTGATACTAGCTTTGCTAGATGATCCTGATGAATCAGTCCAATTAACTGCTGTATCGTGCTTGCTAATGGTAGACCTTCTATGCTCTTTTCCATTTTGCTTGATCTTGTGTTCATGAGAATTGTGAATATACACTTGATCAATATTTCCTGTTGTAGGTGCTCGAGTCATCCTGCAAAGATGCTGTGGAACCCATTCTTCTGAACCTTTCAATTCGGCTTCGTAATCTTCAAGTAAGTTGTCTTYGCAGAAATAATTGGAATATTGCATGTCTCAGTTATATAAGCAACCTGCAGTAGCTAAATATGATGTAAAGAGAAGATATCTGTCAAACTTGTGATTTCTTATGAGCTACTGATTGTCACTGGCAATAATTTCTTTCACTCTGTTCTCATRTATTTCATAATGTAAAAGACTAAATACCTGACAGCGACATGCTTTAGGAAGTTTAGTGTCTTTTTTACATCTTGATGTCGAAGCTACAGRGATGRGGCGAAAGATGATAAAATCATAGTTTACTTTGCAGGTATGCATGAATACGAAGATCCGAACCAATGCATTCGTTGCTTTTGGAGCCTTATGCAASTATGGAGTTGGATCACAACGTGATGTATTTCTTGAACAGGTTCTCAGCTCTGATCTGATCCACTCAAACTGTTTCTTATGCAACATGCAGTCTCCAAGAACAAAAGCTTTCTGGATTTTCTTTAAAGCTTTACTCAATGTGATATGAAGAAAGAACTGTACCATGTCTCAAATATCTCTGGTTATGCAACTGAAATTATTGAAAACCATTGTGTATTCTACGATGTTCCTGTTAAATGCAGAAATTCTGTTCATTTTCTTCCGTGCAAATTCATACTCATGCATGTGGGTACAGACCATTCTATGTTGCTGGTTCTTTCTCATGTTAATAGGATGCACTTCCATGCATATTTCTTAACAGTGGTAAGATGGATTGTATTATYAAGTGTTTTCCTGCCCTAGCTATTTGTMAAGATATCAGCACTAGAGAAGCTAGAAGCTCTGCAACAAAATAACTATCTTTTCTTAGAAGTTCCCACCAGTCTAGAGAATGAAGTAGCAGCAGTGTTCTAYAGCTTCATATGTCAGTTCTTCAACCAACCTAGAGAGCCTATAAATAGGCTTATGGTGACCAATTGAATAAGTGAGCAGAGCATAAGTAATGTGCTCAAGAGTTTGGTCAACTTGTAAGTAAGATTGAGTGAGAGCCAATAAATATTGAAGATTGAGCCAAATGCCCAAGTGTCTTGGCCTCTTGAAATTCTAACACTATTCTGGTCAGAATTTGCATCATCTGATTTTCAATTCAGGTGATTTAGCTGTTGTAAGATTGACGTGGGAGAATTTGCATTGAGCATACTCTTTTTAGGTTTTTGAATTCATCTGCTGCATCTTTTGTATGTTTATCATTATTATGGCTACTAAGATTTCTTGTAATGCATGGCTGTTGGACATTATTATCATTAACCACAGATCGATATTGTTGATGTTTAACTTTCTCAGATTCATGCTGTCTTCCCACGTTTGGTTTTGCATCTTCATGATGATGATATTGGTGTCCGACAGGCATGCCGGGTAAATAGTTATCACTATTGTATAATTTCCTTGGCTTGCTTGAATAAGTTTTTTAGGTTCACTTACTTTTCTCCAGAATACTTTCAAATCTATTGCCCCTTTGATGGGGATCGAAGGAGTAGTTGCTCTTGCCAACACGAATTGGTTTGGTTCTGATCACAGGTATGTATCAAATTAAAAGTAGAGGACTTGTCACGTATTGGTGAGATGGGATGTATAACAACCATTTGATGGTTTATTTTATGTGTTTCCAGAGGTGACTATGAAGACTTCCTCAGAGAACTTGCCAAACAATTTACTCAACATCTGGCTCCCCGAATAGATACTTACATGGCTTCATTGATACAGGTCTGGAATTGCTCTATTGTAAACTATTTATGATGGGTACCACAATATCTCTGGTTGAGAACAGCTTTCTAGCTTGAGGATACAACTCCGAGGTTCTCTGCTAATTGATTTCTATCATTTTGCTGTCATTCATGCCTTGAGATCTGAGTTACATGCTTCCATACTGCCCGTTTTGTTTACTTCAATCATATGCACCTCCCTGGACAAAGTTTTAGAGGAAGTTCTGCTAGCTAAGAGTGCAAACACATGTTAAGCTCTAAATCAGTGCTAAAATGCCATATGATCTCATAAAWTTTCTGTATGCAGGGTTTTGATGCTCCTTGGCCAGTAATTCAGGCAAATGCTGTCTATTTGTGCAGCAGCATGATAGCTATATCAGATGATCAACATATTTCAGCTGTATACTATAACCAGGTCATTATCAGAAAAGAAAATTTATTCTTGTATGACCATTAAATTGTTTTAAAGGTGATTGGTATYTAGGTTGCAAAGATGAGTATTTCCATTGTGTATGCTAAATATCTCCGGTTGTCCTAAAGGTGTTTGGGTTGTTGGTTGGAAAGATGAGTCGTTCAGCAGATGCAATTGTTAGAGCAACTTGCTCTTCGGCYTTGAGTTTGCTGCTGAAATCAGTTAACTCACCTTCGTGGAGAGCTGTACGAGTAGACTCTGTTCAAAGGGGCCAATGACTCGGAGGCTTTTGAGGAGATTTACAACTTATACGCTGTAGAAGAACAACTGTCCTGGACTGCATATATACTTCTGTTGCAGTGACGAGATTTTGTCATATGCTTCCATCTAAAGGAGGCATACATCCTGTTAAGATGGATCAGGAAGTTTCTCTGAACATGCAAGTTARGAGATTAGTTGGGGTTGGGGGTCCTTTTTGTATGGTAAATGGTTTGCCTAAAGTCATTTATATTATTTGTGCATGTGTTAATAAACTTGAAATTCTGTATATACCAAGTTGATGGAAGTAATATACAAGCTGTACAGTTCTCTATCATCAGAAATGAAATCTGGTTTGTATATTTTGCCTCTACCATTGTCTGTAATTACATTATCCGAATGCTTGGTGCTGTCTTTTCTGTAAGATGAGATGGATTRCCATTCCCTTTCAAAAGGATCTGTCACCAATAACATTGAATTTTGGTGGTGCTAATGGTATATGAAGTGACAATATCGAAGATTATTGTGGTGTAGAATTTGTACTTRCTCCACCCAGGATTCTTATGAAAGTTTGTAAGCGCTCATAATTCCTTGTGAATCGTTTGCTGGCCACCAGAATCCTGCAGCTGATATACGGTCAATTTTTTGTCCAATCTACCCGTCCGGAGAGTTGCCTCTGCCCCAGCGGTAATAGGGCTTGCCTGGCATAGGTCCCCGCGTTCAGCTTTAGCTGAGTTATTCCGATGATTAGTTATTCCTCATCCTCGTCCATTCCTGTCGGTTGAGCCTCATCTTAAGAGGAGAGCTTTGTTATATCCATCATACTGATTAATGTAAACCATATTCGTGTTCTTTTTATCGTCTGATCATATCAACTACGAGTTCAAATCGTTATGAGACTCAAGTAACCTCTTATTTTGGTTCCTTTTTTGGTAATAGAAGAGGTGCATTTTCCCATCCCCATTGGGGGATTTCTCCTTCCTTTACTAAAAGAAACAGATGAATTGCAGGGCTTCACATGTTTATTTCTTGGTTAGAAGAGCTGCTGGTTATAAGCACAGAGAACCTGACCAACGATAAGCAGCTGCTAGTCTAGAAAAGATGAAAACGCAGTTCCTATTGCTGTATTAATTGTTGGATTGAACTTCAAGATGTTACTATAAGAAAGAAGACTCCATGCCTGCTTCCTGTGTTCTTTCTTCACATAGATGACGCCGCCTTCTATGTGTTTCTGGCCTTCTGTATAATTTTAGTAACTCTATTTCTTGAATTTTTAACACTATATTATTCGACCGAACAGAAGTATATCTATATCAGATCATTATCATATTCTGATGGACAGAAACACATGGACCAGAAATGATATTAAGGATTAGGCCCCATCTAATTTAGTCATTCATGAATGAGTCTCGGTTTGACAATATAATATGTGACATCATTATTGGACTTTGCAGTATCAAACTTTTAAGTATTAGGAGAACCGTAACATTCATCTAATGTCTGAAGTAATACTAATATTTAAAGAGAAGTAGTCCGCCGCCTGCAGTTATTGAAGAACATCTTCTTCATGAACAGCAAGCCCTTGGGTCAATATTTGGCTATGGCTTCACAACTCCCCCTTCATTTTGTTCTGGTGCCCCTAATGTCCCCAGGCCACCTTCTACCAATGGTGGATATAGCCAAGGTATTGGCTCAACGAGGTGTAATTGCATCAATAGTCACTACACCCCTCAACACTAGCAGATTTAAAAGAGTCATTGATGAAGCTGTTAATTCTGGCCTTCTGATCAGACTCATAGAGCTCGACTTTCCTACTGCTGAGGCAGGTTTGCCTGAGGGATGTGAAAACATGGACTTGTTGCCTTCACGTGATCTAATCAAGAACTTCTTTGTTGCATCTAGCATGTTGCAAAGACCATTTGAGGATCTGTTTGATGAGTTACAACCTCGTCCGAGCTGCATTATTTCTGGAAAGAATRTGGCCTGGACAGTAGAGACGGCTCGTAAATTTAACATCTCAAGGCTGTTCTTTGATGGAATGGGATGCTTTGCTTTCTCGTGTACACACAATTTGCACATTTCCAAAGTTCATGAGACTGTATCCAAGTTTGAGCCTTTCATAGTMCCAGGYTTGTCTCATCGAATTGAGCTTACTAAAGCACAGCTACCCGAAAACCTGAATCCAGGTTCACCTGACTTGACAGATGTACGCAACAAAATGGTAGCAGCAGAGTCCGTAGCTGATGGGTTCATTGTCAACACCTTTGAGGAACTGGAAASTGATTATGTCAAAGAGTACAGAAAGGTCAAAGGTCGCAAAATATGGTGCATTGGTCCTCTTGCAGCTTGCAACAAGTCAGCTCTAGCCAAGGCAACAAGGGGCAGTAGATCTTCTGCAGACCAAACTGACTGCTTGAAATGGCTTGACAATCAGCAGCCAAAATCTGTAATTTATGCTTCTCTTGGAAGCATATGTGGCCTCACGGCTTCGCAAKTTATAGAGCTTGGACTAGGCTTAGAAGCATCGAAGAGGCCTTTCATATGGGTCATAAGAGCGGGACAGAAATCAAAAGAGTTAGAGAAATGGATTGCAGAAGAAAGATTTGAAGAGAGAATGAATGGGAGGGGCTTCGTGATGCGTGGTTGGTCCCCACAGTTGCTTATCTTATCTCATCCATCTACAGGAGCTTTCTTAACACATTGTGGYTGGAATTCGTTGTTGGAGGGCCTTTGTGCAGGCTTACCAATAATCACATGTCCATTGTTTGCCGAACAATTTATTAATGAGAAATTTGTTGTAGAAGTACTAGCTACTGGTGTTAGCGTTGGCGTCGATGCTGCTGTCACTTGGGGGATGGAAGAGAAGTTTGGGCTAGTGATGAAGCGAGACGACGTAAAGAATGCCATAGAGAAGGCGATGGATAATGGAGAGAAAGGAGAAGAAAGGCGAAGGAAGGCACAAGACATAGCACAGATGGCTAACAGGACAGTTGAAGAAGGGGGGTCATCTTACTGTCATGTACAAGTTCTAATTGAGGACATCATACAGTTTCGACAGTTAACATCCTAATCCATTGTAGACCTCATGGGTAGAGTTCCACTTCTCCCCCCTGTAATCTCTCTTTAGTTTATCATCTAAKGGCAAATGTTTTGCATTTTCCACCTCAGCCTTGACTATATATATATCAGASCTGAACTGAGCATTGAACTTCTACATTCGTCTCCATCTCCTTGGCCTTATCTTCGGCCATTCCGTGATGCATTCGGAGGTAGGAATTACAAGTTGTCGCCAATCTTTTCTATGCATTTTCATTTCCTAATGCAAAGAAGATTAGTTTTCTGTTATATTTCAAATTTACAGTCAACTACTTGCAAAGACAGTTCCAAAAATTCTTTTAACTAAGCTAATTCACTTCAAAGTATATAAGCTTCAGCCATAAGTTTAGAATGATACTGCAAAGTTATTCAACAAACTTACCTGTCATAGGAATCCTACTGAATCCATCAGACAAAAGCTACTGGAGACTAGACCATCATGTAAATGGTAGCAGGGTGTCCACCACAGACTGAAACTGCTGGATATCTTAATCAATTAATGTCAAAAAGACATTAGCTTTGAATAGTAAATTGTCGTTATGATCCTAGGACCTCCCTCAGAATGTCTTTACCATTCATTTATATGGGACAACAATTCTAGTAATATCAAACTTTCACTTGATTTTTGTACCATGGAATAGACAAAAGTGCTAGCTTCCAATATTACAGTTGTAAGTTCTGATACTAGATCACATGCTTTCGACTGCTTGGCCTGAATCAACTTGCTGCTCAATGCAGAAGATTTGAATTCACAATAGAGGTRGATACGCTTATGAYGGCACTTKCATCAGCCTTTCATGGTGAAAGACAGAAGAATTCAGGCCAGAAGATATGGCTTCAGTTTCCAATCCCATTGTCATTCTCTCAAAATACTGGCAACAGGCTTCCATTTGGAGCAACTTCACTTTGTCTTCATCCCTAATTTCATGGCCCCAGGTCATGCTATTCCCATGATAGGCAATGCTAGAATGCTTGCCAATGTGGAGTTACCATGACCATTTTCACTACACCTCTTAGTGCCAACCAGTCAAATCTGTAATTGCCCGGGGAGTAGATGCTAGTCTTCAAATCCACGTAAATCCAACTCCAAACTCCATTAGTAGTAGGGCTACCACAACGGTTTGAATGTTTAGACATGCATCTTTCCATTGACCTGGTAATCAAGTTCATTGAAGCTGTATATGAATGCGACAACCATGAATTGAACAACTTATCGACGAGCTGAAATGTTCGCCCAGCTGCACTGCCTAGTTTACTGGTATGCCATGGAAGCGCCGACAGCACCTTGCTCAAAGGTTTCAAATTTCATATTCCCTTAATCCTTTTCCATGAGTTTGGATAAGTTAAAGTGACCCGGATCTTATCTAGTCCAACCCAAAAAGCTTATGGCGTGACTCAACTCAAACCTAATTTAATAGTGATTAGGGTTATTTTTTCTTGTCGCACATCTTTACAACGTGTTATAAGGGATTAGGGACAAAACATGAGAGTTGTGAGGAGTAAACATCCTCTTGAAGTCACATCCTGAAGGGATCAGTGGTAAATARCCTTGACAAGTTGGATCCTGACTATCAACGAGTTTAGGAACGAAAAAGAATGTAAAAATGTATGGTGCAGTGGCCTTGTTTCTCTTCGGAACAAACAAGACTTAGACAAAGCAGAAGGGGAGACAATTCCTCGATCAGTGAAAACCATTTCTTGAAATGCCTTGATCCATGGGAACCTAACTCAGCAATCTACGCCTGTCTGGGAAGCCTAACTTGACTGTAACTTCACAAAAGATATAGCTCGGATAAGGTTTAGAATGATCAAGTTGGCCATTTATATGGGTTGTGACAGTGTTCGTGAATAGGCATGATATTAAGGTAGCTAACGGAGAAATTACAACAAAATCCAGCTCTTGATTCAATGTTGCTATCTCTCTAAGAATGCGACAATACAATACGCTGTCTTATTCTGGATAACCYGTTATTGGGACAATATATGGATGAGGGAAGCCCAAGTATTAGCTTCTGAACACGTATCTAGAAGGTCTCATACAATCATCTCTCGTTCMAAGTCACGGAAGCTTGGACTATCTTTTAACATTCATTCTGTGAGAGATATCAATTTTAATATCAACTCTTCACCTGTATAATGAAATGGACAAAACTGCTAACATCCAATATAGCCTGCTGTAACTTGTAAGGTCGCGTTCTTCCATATGTTCTATCTAGCGGCAAGCCAGAATGGACTTGTAGAAGCTTGAAATTGGTTTTKATATCATTTGGACCACTGAACACCATCCGCGAAGTTCTAGCTCATTTTACAGGCCACGACAATGTAGAATAGTATGCTTATGCAGGCTCTTACCTCAGCCTAAGTGATAGAATTCAAGCCAGACGATCTTGGTTCAACTCCTACATATAAAGTTACATGTAATTGAAGGCCTTTAGATAAGTCCCATTTCCACCATTCTCTCAAACTAGTTGCTATGGCCTTCCATGTGCTGCAGCCTCATTTTGTATTGATACCCTTCATGGCCCAAGGTCACCTGATCCCCATGACAGACATTGCTAGAATGCTTGCACAGCGTGGAGTTGTTATAACCATTTTCACCACACCTGTTAATGCCAACAGAATCAAATCAGTAATTTCCCGTGCAGTACAAGCCGGTCTGCTGATCCGAGTAGTCCAATTCCAATTTCCATCTGAAGAAGCAGGGTTACCACAAGGATGCGAATGTTTCGATATGCTTCCTTCCATTGACCTGGCTATGAAGTTCATTAGAGCMCTTAGGATGCTAGAACCATCCGTAGAACAATGTCTTAAAGAGCTGAAACCCTCACCAAGATGCATAATTTCGGATATGTGTTTCCCTTGGACAACTCAGCTTGCTCAAAAGTTTCACATTCCCAGAATTGTCTTCCATGGGTTTTGCTGCTTTTCTCTCTTGTGCTCACACATGTTGAGAATCTCCAAGGTTCTTGATAATGTAACTACGGATTCACAGGACTTTGTGGTACCTGGTCTGCCTGATAAAATTGAACTAAGTAAGGCTGAGGTTGAAAGCGTTGTCAATTCAAGCGCACCTGACTGGAAGGAAATTCAAGACCAGTTGACAGAGGCAGAAGAGGAAGCATATGGAATGGTGGTTAATACCTTTGAGGAATTGGAGCCTGAGTATGTTAGAGAGTATAGGAAGGCGAAAGGTAAAAAAGTCTGGTGCATTGGTCCTGTTTCACTTTGCAACAAAGATAACTTAGACAAAGCAGAAAGGGGAAACAAGGCCTCAATCGACGGAGTCCAGTGCCTGAAATGGCTGGATGCATGGGAACCTAACTCAGTAATCTATGCCTGTCTGGGAAGCCTGACTCGCCTGGCAACTTCACAGATGATAGAGCTCGCGTTAGGCTTAGAACTATCAAATCGACCATTCATATGGGTTGTGAGAGAAAAATCCGATGAATTCAAAAAATGGCTTCTTGAAGAGAAGTTTGAAGAAAGGATTAAAGGCAAAGGCCTACTAATCCATGGATGGGCACCGCAAGTTCTAATCTTGTCTCACTCTTCCATTGGAGGGTTCTTAACACATTGTGGATGGAATTCAACCATGGAGGGAATATGCTCAGGTCTGCCACTGATTACATGGCCAGTGTTTGCAGAGCAGTTTATGAATCAGAAGTTAATAGTAAACGTACTGAAAACTGGAGTTAAGGCTGGTGTGAAGGTTCCTGTTCATTTTGGACACGAAGAATCTGTGGGAGTGCTTGTGAATAGGCATGACGTCAAGATGGTCGTTGAAAAGTTGATGGATGAAGCAGAAGAAGGACAACTGAGAAGAAAACGTGCTAAAGAACTATCAAATTTGGCAAGGAGGGCCATAGATGAAGGTGGCTCCTCTCATGCAAACTTGACAAGGCTAATCCAAGATGTTATGGAGCAAGCTAATTTGGAAGATCACTCCAAGAGTATTACTGATAACTTATAGTACAATATTATTTTGTGTATTTAATTTATTCTTCTTCTTTAGTTCATGTTGTATTAAAATGGCTTATCCCAGCCACGAATTCCCAGTATATTTATGGGATCAAGTTCTCCGATTTCTATGAAGGGGTTGCCCAGAATTTTAMTCATTTTAACAGAGTTGCAGCAAGATCCAACTCTTGATCCTATTCTGATCTCTCGGTCTAAGCAGGTAAAAACTAAACCTAGCATTCCCTCCTCTGCATTTTTGTTATAGAATTTCTGTTAGTAATGGGAATTTCTACTGGAAGCCCTGTGCAATCATTACTCTTCCACCAGTGAACTCAATGAAATTTGAATGTTTTTCTTCAAAGGACTTCCACAAGTTTAATATTTTGTATTAAGTCTTTTTAATTTCTAACTGAGTTTAAAAGAAAAAACACTCAACTTCCTTCTTTAATTATTTATATTTATYTATTTTCTATTTATTAATTTATTTYTATTGAGTTAGCTCCCGAACACAATGAATCAAACTCTATTTAGCTCAAAACTCTTTTAAATAATTCGTGTATTAATTCATCATATATTAAAGACTTAATTTCAAGAGTTAAAAGATCACCAGTTTGATTGTGAAAACTTAAAAAATTAATTTATTTATATTTGATTTGATCTCTCCTCTTCTCTTCTCTTCTTTTTTCCTTCCTACTCCTACTTCCCTCGATTCCTTCAGTATGAAAAGCTCATTTTGATTTTTACCGGCCAATTTTATGCAAAACAAACACGCGCACTCCGCAAAAGAAAGTAAAGGCTGTTGAATATTTTTTCGTTTCAAATTTTGGTTTGTGGAATAAAAAGGGAATAAAACCAAATCATAATCTCCATAAATAATTTGATMTAGCGAAGAAATATAGCAGCAGATTAATATTTCAAAAAATCCGAAATCTTTCTTTATCATTAACAGGGTGCATTATCATATTCCCCGTCGGTTTTCTCACTTTCCTGCATTTTCTATTCATCCGATCAATATCTATCCAATTTAGTTACAAGAATAAATGTGGGTTCTTACAGCAGCCCAATTTGAGATTTGAGACCTTATTAAGGACAGAGATCCTGCAATATCTCTACCCATCGAGTAGCTAGGTGTCATGGCCTTCCACAGTCAACAGCTTCACTTTGTCTTTCTTCCTCTAATGGCTCAGGGTCACAGACATTGCCAGATTGTTGGCAAGACGGGTGTATTTGTCACCATAGTCACCACTCCCCTAAATGCCATCAGATTTCAAAACATTACTGGCCGTGATATAGAATCCGGACACCAAATCCAAATGGTTCAGTTTCATTTTCCATGTGTTCAAGCAGGTTTACCAGAAGGTTGTGCATATTTAGATGTGCTTCCTTCACTAAATCTAGCTTCAAAAATTTTTTTTTTTTTTTTTTGCAGCAAGCAAGCAAGCTACAGCTGCCCATGGAAGAATTGCTTGCAGAGCTAAAACCTCAGCCTAGGTGCGTAATCTCAGATGCTAGCTTTTGGTGGACTAACTAAGTTGTTCAAAAATTTCAAATCCAAGACTTGTTTTCATGGAACATGCTGCTTTGCTTCTGTCTGCACAGAAATTTTTTTGAAATATGGAGTTCTGGAAAATGTCTTGTCTGATTCAGAGACCTTTGCCCAYCAGATTTGAGCTAACTAAGGCTCAGGTTCCTGGTTAGGTCAACTCAAGCGTCCCTGGCATAAAAGTTATGCAAGAGCAAATGAGAAAAGCTGAGGTGAGATCATGTGGCATAGTGGTTAATAGTTTTGAGGAGTCTGAGACGAATTATGTTCGACAAAATGCAAAGGTAAAGAACAAAACCGTCTGGTGTACTGGCCCTGTTTCACTGTGCAATAAAGAAAAATATGACAAGGCTGAGAGAGGCAGTGGACCATCAATTGATGAACACAGTTGCTTGAAATGTCTTGGATTGTGGGAAGCAAAATTCTATACTATATGTTTGTTTAGGAAGTCTATCCCGTTTGCCCACAGCGCAAATAATCGAACTCGCACTAGGCTTGGAAGTATCCCATGGGCTATAAGATCCAAAGCAGATGAKTTTTGAAAATGGCTTTCTGAAGAAAGAATCAAGAACAGGGGTATTCTCATCCATGGGTGGGCACCCCAAGTTCTTATACTTTCCCATCCGGCAAGTGGAGGATTCTTGACGCATTGTGGATGGAACTCTACTCTCGAGGAGTATCTTCAGGTTTTCCACTGATTACATGGCCTATTTTTGGAGAGCAATTCTGTAATGAGAAGATGATTGTGAACGTGCTAAGAATTAGAGCGAGTATTGGTGCTCAAATTCCTGTCAAGTTTGGAAAGGAGGAAAAGGTAGGGGTGCAGGTGAAAGCAGAATGAAATTAAGGCAGTCACGGAGGGGTTAATGGATGAAAGACAAGAGGCAGAAGAAAGAAGGCAAAGGGCAAGAAAGCTCGGGAAATGGCACAGAGTGCTCTCGAGGAAGGGGGCTCCTCTTACCTTAATATGACATTYGTGATTCAAGCTATCATGGAAGATGCCAAAGGTGAAAGATCAATCTGAGAKTCAAAGAGAAGAAACACCGTTTTTCACATCATCACGAAGTTGCTCATGCTATATTAAACAGAAATGCAATGTATCTGAGTTTTCTCACATAAGCTGTTTTCCACTGTTAATTTCAGTCAATCACTGCCCAAACATTCATAAATCTTGCTTTCGATCATTCAATTCCTCTATACAAAATGCCAAGCAACACTAGTCAAAATCACACCGATTGCATCACTTTTCAGCTTATCCATAATGCACGATAGTGACAAATATGCACAAGGAGACCATACTGTTATGCAAGATGACTGGTTCAGTTTCGTGTCTTTCTGATAGTCCTCTACATCTAAGTGCGGATACAGAGTACTTGTACTACCTGGCCTGCATGGTCGATTTGAATTGACTAAAGGTATACTTTATTCAAGGTACCAGTGGCTTCGTTGCCTAAAATATTTACAAACGTCAGACTTGTTCCATGAAATCAACCTCTAGTTAAGAGTTGTTCACTTGGTTAAATTTTTCAACAATGAGTCTAATGATTAGAAATTACGAAAAGTCAAARGGATCAATTTAAGTTTCTCAAATTGGAATATTATTTAACTTAGAGTTTGATCAAATTGGAATCCGAACACTAATTTGTTAAGTATTTGGAATTAAAAAAAATTGAAAATTTCCTTACTTTGAAAGTTAATTTTATTCTTTTTTATTCCTTTAAATTTGTAAATTCATTAAATATTATGCGTTCATTTTTGTATCATTGGATATACTAATTGAAGTTCATTTTTGTTATCGTTATTGAGAAATGCTGAGGTCCTGCAATTTTGGAACGCTGTGATAATGGATTCATAGGCGTTGGAGATCACTATCACTTTACAACCTCGGAAGGTTCACCCCAAAAATAGTATTSTCAAGATGACAAAGACAAGTAGACAACTAAACTCACATGCAGCCAGCTATCTCTGTCGAAGCTAAGGTAAGCTCTTACATCACCAAAAGTTGCATATAAATCTTCCTCCCATAGACATGGTGGATTTAAAAAGTGTCTTGCTCAAAAATGCCGCTAACATTGCTCCAGAAAGAATCCACTTCTACTGCCATGCCTTCCAATGAGGAACTGTTAAACTTCGTCTTGATACCTCTAATGGCCCCAGGCCACATTCTTCCAATGATTGACATGGCCCGATTGTTAGCGCAGCGAGGTGTCACAGTCACTCTTATAACCACATCCCTCAATGCCATCCGTTTCGGTCCAGTAATAGGGCGCGCCACTGCTTCTGGGCTCCCAATTCGACTTCTTCATCTCCGGTTCCCATCAGAGGAGGCCGGTTTGCCTGAAGGATGCGAAAGTGCAGATACTTTACCATCTTATGACTTGATCTCTAATTTCTTTTCTGCGATTGACATGCTGCAACAGCCAGTGGAACTGCTGATTGAAGAGATGAAGCCTGCTCCTTGCTGCATTATATGCGATAAACATATAGCCTGGACAGCTGAAACAACACGCAGATTTCAGATTCCGAGGATCACTTTTGATGGAATGAGTTGCTTCACCCAATTGTGCATGCATAATCTCTACGTATCTAAAGTCCACGAGAGCGTCTCCGATGGAAGCCAACCTTTTGTAGTTCCTAATATGCCTGATAGAATTGAGTTCACTAAATGTCAGCTGCCTGGAAATTTAAATCCTGGCTCAACAACGAAGATGAATGACATTCGTGAACGAGTAAGACTAACCGAAACTGAGGCATATGGCATGGTCATTAATAGTTTTGAGGAGTTAGAAAAGAAGTATGTAGAAGAATTTCGAAAAGTGAAGGCAGGTAAAGTTTGGTGCATTGGGCCTTTATCACTTTGCAACAAGATTGACTTGGATAAAGCTCAGAGAGGAAGCGAAGCCTCAAGGGACACAGGCACCTACTRGAAATGGCTTGACTCGTGGCAACCAGGGACTGTAATATATGCATGTCTTGGAAGCTTAAGCCGTCTCACACCTCCACAGTTCATAGAGCTTGCTTTAGCCCTGGAAGCGTCGAATTCTCCATTTGTACTAGTAATGAAAGCAAAAGAAAAGGCAATAGAGATAGAAAGGTGGATTTCTGAAGATGGATACGAGGAAAGAACAAAAGGAAGAAGCCTTCTGATTCGAGGTTGGGCACCCCAAGTACTCATCCTGTCCCATCCTGCCATTGGAGGATTCTTGACGCACTGTGGTTGGAACTCGACTCTTGAAGGGGTTTCCGCTGGCGTGCCAATGGTAACATGGCCTTTGTTTGCTGAGCAGTTTCTGAATGAGAAGTTAGTTGTGCAAGTCCTGGGGATTGGAGTGAGTGTAGGAGCTAAATCTGTTCGTCAACTAGTTGAGGAAGAAGAGCTTGGAATCACTGTAAGAAGGAACGAAATTGAGAAGGCCATAGTCAGGGTAATGAATGAAGAAGAAGAAGCAAATGAAAGAAGAAAAAGAGCAAAAGAACTCGGAGAAATGGCTAAGAGCGCAACAGATATAGGAGGATCCTCCGAGCTCAACATTGCACTGCTAATACGAGACATTATGCAGATAAGGAACAATGCACGATCTACAAAAGGCTCCAAGAGTGCCATGCTTGATCAATCGGACTTGATATAATTACTACTATGAAACCAAATAAAAGTTGTGAAAGATGTAATACATCTTATGACCTGTCTGCCTGGAGTTCTTTGTTTATACGTTATTGCGATGAATATTTATTTATATCTACACATTGATCCCGACATATATTTGAGGGAAGGTTACTGAGGATCCCTATGTTCCATTTCTTTTGGTTGAAGTGAATATCCAATTGGTGCTTTTATATTAGTTATTTTAACTTTTCTAAGTGTGGTTATCTGTCATTCACCTAACCAAGGGAGTAAACCTGCAGCCATGATAATAATAGAAGAATTGGCTGCTTTTCCATTAGCCAATATAGCCAGGGAAACACGTTGTGGAGCCTCAGTACTAGTGGGAATAGGTACCCGAAAAAGTTGGTCTGCAGATTCCGGTATTGCAGTGAACTCATGCAAACCATAATCCTGGCACTGTTTAGGCACTTTTGAGTTATAAAATATGTTCTTTTGTTAATAAGGGGCTCTCTTTATCTGTAAACTTTAATCAGTTAAAAATTAAAGGAAATCAACTAATAATATTTAATAACTTAATATAAAATTGACTTCAATAAAAATTAAATTCACAAATTAAAAATATGCGATCTTTATCCTTTAATATTTGTTACTGGGTATTTCCCCAAGGATTATAAGATATGTCCTTAGTCTGCTTCGGGATGGAGAAGATAATGTTTAATTTAGATTGCAAGTGGCAACCCACCTCTGAATGTCGCCCGTAATTCTTCTACTACATCATTGCCAGACGCAGCATTTCTCCCAGGTTCTTCCGGTTAATCCTCCTGGCCCTTCTTGTTCTTGCATCTTGATTTGCCAAATTAGAAAATTCTATCATATTTCGTGGCAGTCTGCAAGATTCTCTGCACAGTCAATATTTATATTAAAAGTTGAAAATAAATAAATGGGACAARGATGCTACAGTTTAGGGTGATTATTAATCCCTCCGCTCTTTGTCATCTAAGATTAATTTTTATATTTATATATATCATTTTATAAAATTAAAAGAGTATTTATCATATATATATATATTATTTTTATCCTTAATTGTAATTCGATACTATTTCAATAAAATGTTTTATTAATAGAAATTCAGTTGAAATGTTCTTGAAAATTTGCGTTTAGTTTGATAAAGCATTATTTACTAAAAAGTTGAATAGTCAAATCTTGAAGTTGGAATAGTCAAAACTTGAAATTGAAATTTTGACTAGAAATAMTAAAATTCATTTATTAAGTGACATCGTTTGTAAAAATMGTGGGTTTATAAGCGATAAACTTGAAAGAACAAGCCTCGAAATCCACATCAATGAAAAGAATAAATCAGGAATCCACCATAAATTACTGAAATTCACTAATGAAATTTAAGAGCAAATCTCAAATTTGATTATTAATAATGTGAATGAATACTACTACAATGTAAAGATCACTTAGATAGGACAAGACAAATCCTAATATGATAAAAACTACTACTAAAGTTGAATTCATATAATAGAAATAAATTTAAAAATTATTAAAAGTCTAAAAAGCAATAAAACTTTAGAACWCAATTTGATCCTTAATATATTCGATTATCTATCCTACATCAATCTCCTCCACCTCCAAAAAACTTGARGCCGACTTCTCTTTAGAATAGAATTCTTTATCTCATGCATATCTTTGGAAGTAGAGTTAGAATAAAATCCTTTATRAATATTAGAATGAGTTAGAATAAAATCCTTTTTGTTATGTATGAGTTAGAATAAAATCCTCTAACTCGACCCTAACTTCTCCACTTCCAATATGAAATTCATGCATATCAGAAATATTAGAGGTGTTAGAAATATCCATAGAATTCGGAGGTTCACTATTGAATAATGTCAAAAAACTCTTCACATTAGTAATCATCGATCCTCTAGAAGACGATACGGGAGCCATAGCAATTTTATGCTTATTTCATTAAAACAACAACATGTTATCTCTCTTTTATAAGCCGCATCCACGTCGAATTGCTAAAGTCGTCCCAGGAGAACATGACAAGCATCAATATCAATGATATCACATAAAATATTATCCTTATTATGCAATAGATATGGGCATTTGCAAGATCCAGAAACTCGAACCCTAGGTCCTCTCTTGACCCACTCTATGGAGTAGGGTGCATCGTGTGGCTCCTTGGATAATTTTAAATAATCTACTAGTTTCTGAGACACTAGGTTSTTGCAACGGCCATTGTCCACGATCAAATTACACACCTTATTATTAATGATACAAAGTGATCTAAATAAGTTTTGATATTCTCCTTCCTCTTTTGGATATAGTAAAGAGCCTCTGCAACACACAATCAACTCTTTTTGTTGACTTCTTCACAGCAAACTCAGCACCCTKATAATCTTRATCAACTCCTTCATCCTCCTTGTCACCATCAATTTCCTCTAAAACAGCAACTAGTCTTCACGTAGAACATGCATTAGATTTGTGTCTAGGTTCACGACATTTATAAAATATCTTAGCATAAGATTTAACATAATTAGTAGATCTTAAATGATGGGCTCTATTCTGAATGCCTCTAGAGCTACTACTTGTCTCCATGGAATGATTCTTAGGACTACAAATTTCCCTTGGAATAGGAAACCTGGGAGCACTATATGTATTTAGTAAGACATTCTTTCCTTTAACAATAGAGGAATTCACCATATTTGTGTGCCTCTGATATGTATTCCTCTTTAGAAGTTCTGTTTTTAAAGTCAAACTAGAACCTTCAGACATTGTAGACATAAGTTGCATGCTATTTTTCTCTTCAATTGAAGGTTTTACTCAACTAATAAATCGAACCATCTTCTGATCTTAGTTTCCAGCAAATGATTATGCTCTAAGAAGCGTAGAAACTCGTAGGTGTATTCAGTAACAAATTTGTGGCCTTGGATGCAATTGATATTAACCGATATAGATGTTGTTCATAGTCCAGTGGCAGAAATCAATCCATCCATCATTAGTTGTTTCATCCTCTGCCATGTGATGTGAGTGAAAACTCAAGAAATTAACTAGTATTTATGTATACATTTACATCCTCTTTTATGTGTTAAAGTACTAAGTGGTGCTATTTTGCCTTAACATTGTCTAAGTTGCATTATGTAACCTCATTCTTGCTAAACTATGAAATTGTAGAATTAATTACCTTTATTGATATTTAATGTTTTATTTTATAAGAAATGAATTATACTTATAGACTATATTACAAGTTTGATCGATATTACAACATTGCTGTGTTTTGAAACAATGAAGGGCAACAGTTAGTGAGCACATGACAAACTAAGGCTAAATCAAACTTAAAGTAGAGTCGGCTCATGTGACGAAATATTCTAGAACTAAAGCAAAAAGTATAAAGTTGTTTTATACAAGTGGGCTTCATTAACCTATGAGRGAGTGACATGTGTAAAGTTTATTAGCATGTAGTGAACAAAGCTTCCAAGGAAAGTTTTATCCACTTTAAYAAGGCAAAAAGCATTTTAAAGTTGGRATTTGGTGGTGAAGGAAGCAAATATATATAGCTGGATTTTGAAGGCAGCCATAGGAGATAAAACTTGGAGAAAAAGACAAAGAAGAAGAAGCTTCTTAAGGATTTCACCATTTGAGCTCCATCAACTCTCTTAGGCTTTATTTTCTTTAACCCTTAGTGTATTTTAAGATGACAAACATCAACACAATATATTTTTCTATATTTGAAATCATTAACTAACTTATATAAAGGTAGGGTCTTGGATGATCTATTGTACATAATGTTATATGAAATACTTGGAGCAAGGTTTGCTCTTCTTGAGTGTTTATTGCTTATCAACATTGTTTCTTGACCATTAATAATGTCGTGATTAGCTATTTATAGTGTATACCTTGAATAGATATGGGTTTTTGATGTTTCATAACAAGCCATTAATAAACACTAGAAAAATTTATGTTTAGCTCATAAAACAATTTGAGACTTGGACTTAATTTTGGATTCCTAAACTAAGTAACTCCGACAGGTAGAACAACATAGTGAAAAATAAATAAGGATCAATAAATCGAAAGGGTGAGATCATTTCATYTCTTGATTTACATTTTTGAGGCTGTTGAATCATTACGCGATGCTGCGGCATAGTCGTGTTTATTGAGTTGTAATATATTAAGGATTCCAAACCCTAACCCATCTTTAAACTTTCAATAATCTCGTGTGACATTTGCTGTGATTTATTACCAAATCTAAAATTTAGACAACTTTAGGTTATTTTACTTTATTATAGTGACTCTAATCAAACCATTATTTGGTCTTTTATTAGGAATCTCTAGCACTACTTTTGAACCATCAATCATAGTGGGATCAACACCTTACTCTCTCTATATTACTTGTTTAGACCATGTATAGTTGTACGAGTAAAGCTTCATTACTATATGCGATTTTATCTATCACCATGTCTAGATCCGTCGTTTCCCTTATCTCAGACGAGACACCTGCAATTGATTCCACGAAATAGCAACATTGTTTTTCAAACGAAAAGTAACCATCTTAACATGTTTGCTCTCTAGAACTTACACAATCTCAAAAAATCGATCCAGAAGTTCCACTACCTTCATATGGTCGAAAAAATAGGGATATCTGCCTTAATCCTAAAATCTTGATCAGTCTGATCTTACCTTGCAAGCTGCTCAATTTCTTCCTTGGAATCAAAATCTTCYGCATCTCCTCGGAGAGTCCTAACATGAATTTCCTCTCATGCTCCTCCTCGTGGAGCCCTGACACGTACTTCTTCTCATACTCCTTCTTCCCTGCCTCAGTCTCTGTTCAGATTGTTGCGTCTTCCCTGCCTCAGTCTCTGTTCAGATTATTGGGGTTAGAGTTAACCCTCCCCTCAATCAGTCTCCCAAGATTCGCCATCTGACCAGACATGAGGTTCATTGCGGTAGTAATCTGAGCTGTTAATTGAGCTATTATCTTACCAACAATCTTGTAATAGGGTCTACAACACTTTCATTCTTATCATCTATGTTTATCATAGTGAATAAAAGAAATAGGGAAGACCTCCTRTGATACCACAGGCATAGTCGAAAAAGTGGCGGGTAAATCCGAAAAAACAAAGCCTGGAATTTATTAAAAATTAAAACCAACGAAATTTGAGAAAATCTCGAATTTGATTAATAATAATGAATACTACAAGTAAGGTCTCTTAGATATAGAAAAGACAAATCATAGTATTGATAAAAGCTACTATTAAAGCTGAATTAATATAGTAGAAACAAATTTGAAATTACTCAAAGTTTAAAAGGCGGTAAAAACTTTAGAACTCAATTTGATTCTCAAAATACCTTCGATTATCGTACCTACATCATTAAGTATGGTAAACGATGAGTAATCAAAATGAGGTTAATTTAGGCCCTATTCTCTTTGTTATTTTCAAGCTATTTTTTATTTTTTAAAAATTAAAAATGCATTCTCTTCCGTATTTTTGTAAACTCATTTCTAGAAATAATTTTTACTACAAACTAAAAATAAACAAAATCTTGTTTTGAGTGTTTTAAGCACAATATTCTCCTACAACCAAAAATAAAAAGTCGTGTTTTCAATTTATTTATATGTACTAATTATCTAAAAAACTTRAAATTAATTAAATGACACTTAAGTTTATTTTTAATTTTAATCTAAGAATATTCTGATATTGATTAATAGTATTTGAAATTTAATTGACAAGTAAATTCTTTAACAATAGTAAAAATATTTTTCTTCTAAATTTTAAATCGAACGCGTTTTTTAATTTTTTATTTTCAAAAAAATTTTTAAAAATAATAAACTGAACGCATATTTAACACATGTGAAAATAGCTACTAAAAACAAAAAATTAAAAATATTTTAAAAATGAAAATTTAAATTGAGATGCAAAGCGAATGCAATCTTATTCTTTTAATTTTATAATTTAATTTATTATGAAATTTTTTAATATGTATTAAAAACTTTAAAAGATAGATTAAAAAGCACCAAAAAACTTAAAACAAATTATGTATCCAGCCTTTTAAATATCCAAAACCTTTTGAAAAGAGTCTCACATTASAAACCATGATTCCACTTGAGAACCAGTAATGTTTAATTGTCATTTTTTACGCACCAGCCGATTTCTGGGTCTTGTGCCAATGGGATTTTGTTATAATCTTTTGCCGGTCGTTGGCTGTATCCGCCGCCCGTCTGAAACTGAGAATTTTTCTTTTTTCCTTCTCCTCTTCTTCTCTCTTTCCTTTTTCCCTTCTTTAACTTCCTTCTCTCAGTTCTCAGTCTGTATACTGGGCGTCCTACTTCGGCCATCGCTATCAGATTATCTGAGGTACAATCTCTCTGCTTTAGCCTTTTTCCGAATTTGCTATCTCATGTTTATGGTTCACTATAATATATCTCTGTTTATTTGTGGACGGCAGAATAGAGSTTTCGATGTACAAGAGAAATTCAATTTGGTTTTCTTATTCCATTTGGCTGTTTCTGTCTGGTTGCTTTCACAAAAAAACACAGAAAGAGACCAATGTTTTTCGTCCTTCTTGGATCATCTGGAGATTTAATGGTCTAGCAATTTCTATTCATCCAATGGCGGCGAAAATTTACATACAAAACTAGCAGATGATGCCATTAGATTTCACTAAGCTTCAGGAATTAGRTAGCTTCTTAATGTTTGAGCAATCGTATTTTAATAATATACTAAAAATAGTATTACTTAATCTCAATTGATCTACATACTTTTTATCTAACTCATGGAATAATTTGAACAATTTAATATAATTTATCTTCATAATTACATAATATTATACTTCATATAGGTGATCCGTAGATGATTATGTCAAAGTAATTTTAATATTATACTTTAGACAGTTGATAAGTTAATTATTATATCAAAGCAAGTTTTCGTAATCAGGCCACCTTGTGAGCATCACTGTTAGGGTAACTTTCTATTAAGTAAGACTTAGGTTCTATGATCGCGACTCAAATAATATAAGAATATAATTTTTTTTTAATCAAATGAAGCCTCAGTATTATTTATCCCTCTAGTTCTTTTTGAGTGGCAAAAGGAACCAAGAAACTCTTATTATCTTAACAAGCACTCTCTAGTCACGGTTATGGATTCTCAGAGTGAGCAACTTCACTTCCTATTGATTCCTTTGATGTCCCAAAGCCACATTATTCCATTGACAGATTTTTCGAAATTACTTGCACAGCGGGGCGTCTCCGTCTCCATTATCACCACCCCCGGAAATGCGACAAGGTATGCCGGAGTAATTAGTCGTGCTCAAAAAGCTAACCTCAAGATTCAGTTCGTTCCACTTAAATTCCCTGCTCAAGATGTAGGATTACCAGAAGGATGTGAAAATATGGACCAACTAACTTCTTTAGCATTAGCCAAACCATTTTTTGATGCATGCAGCAAGCTAGAAGAACCACTCGAAAAGCTAATTGGAGGGCTGGAACCAAAGCCAAGCTGCATAATTTCCACCAGTGCTCTTCCATGGACTCAACAGCTCTCTCAAAAGTTTGGGATCCCAAGGTATATCTTCCAGACAGTGTCTTGCTTCACCCTCTTCTGCTCTCGGAAGTTATCCGATTCCAAGGTTCACGAGAGCGTCACTTCAGATTCAAAGTCATTTCTCATACCAGATGCTCCCCACAAAATTGAATTTACAAGATCTCAGTTGCCAGAGACAGAGAGGCTAAGCTCAGATGACCTGACAAATCTCATAGACCATATGAAAAACGTTCAGAAATTAGCAAGAGGTACTCTGGTGAATAGTTTCGAGGAGTTGGAGCCGTGGTATGTAGAGCAATGCAAGAYAGTCACTAAGAACCTCTGGTGCATTGGCCCTGTTTCTTTATGCAATAAAGAGGCAGCGGAGAAGTTTGATAGAGGTAACAAAACCTCCATCGATAAGCACCATTGTTTGAGATGGCTGGAGACAATGAAGCCAAGCTCTGTCATTTATGCTTGCTTCGGCAGCCTTTGCCGTTTATCGCCTCAGCAACTAATAGAAATTGGTTTAGGATTAGAAGCCTCTGGTCGCTCTTTCATTTGGATAATCAGAGAATTGGATTTTTCTCCAGAAATGGAGAAATGGTTAGAGGATGAGAAGTTCGTGGAGAGGGTCAGACTCAGAGGCCTCGTTATCCGGGGATGGGCACCACAGGTTCTGATTCTGTCCCATCCGTCCATTGGAGGATTCTTGACTCATTGTGGATGGAATTCGACACTAGAAGGAGTCTGTGCCGGTGTGCCGATGATCACTTGGCCGATGTTTGCAGAACAATTTTACAATGAAAATTTTATAGTAAATGTTATAAGGACTGGAGTGAGAGTTGGTGCTGAGACTAATATGAAATTCGGGGAGGACACAAAGGGATTAGTGAAAAGAGAAAAGATAGAAGAAGCCATCGATAAGCTAATGGATGAAGGAAAAGAAGGAAATGAGAGAAGACAAAGAGCACGGGAGCTAGCGGAGAAGGCAAAGAACGGAATTGAAGGAGGCTCGTCTTCCTTGAATATCACATTCTTGATTCAAGACGTAATGCAACAAAATATTCGTAGCAAGTGTAGCTGAGACAGAAAAGTCACGCRTGTAGTTGACAGCCATGGTCATTTGATTCTATGAGCTTTGATCATCATTCTGCATTTGTTGTTGTTACTCAAAAAAGATGGGCTTTATTTAAAAAATGGGTCTTGCTAGGTTGTGTGCTGTGGTTAATTATTTATGAACAGAAAGATATTAATGAGGTGTAAGATTGATTATTAAGAGAATGTTATAAAAACAGTCATTAATAGCTAAATTATAAAATATTTTTTTCGATCGAAAAGGGATCATATATTAGTTAATCACAACCAACGAAAAATCAAATACAAGAGTTTGTTCACTGCCCGACCGCACATCATAAAGCACAAGGGGTAAATCCAAACTCTGTGGTACCTGGCGAGCACTTGGCCCTTCAGACAAAATTTCTAAAACATTCCAAAGTATTCTCCGGACCACCACTCGCGGGCTTGCGAGGAGTGCTATTTCGTGTCGACCATAAAAAGTGAACTGCGTGCGCAGCTATTTCACAGTCCTGGCCACACCTTTAGCAAACCGGCGTGGATATTCCTCAATATAAGGATTGACCAATATTCTTGAATATGACAATATTTTTTATTTAAAGTTATTAATATAGTTTTCTTTATTTTTTTAAATTTTTACTGAATTCGAGATTAATTAATTATTTTTTTCTTTCTCTTTTATTTATAAATAAAATTTTAATCTTATTTAATATCTCTTAATAAATACTATCAAAAAGAATTAAATAAATTAATTTTCAAAGCATATAAATGGAGGTAAAATTACAATATTATTTCCTAATCCGAAGGAAGAATGACTTATACTATCATGGAAAGAGATCTCCTCCCTAACATGAGCTGCATTATGAAACAGATATAGTAGTATTAAATGTTTGTATCTAAATGAGTTTTGAACCTGTTTTTATTTAAATTAGTATTATTATTTTTAATTATTTTATCCTGTTTTTCTTTTCTTTTCTTTTCTTTTTTTATTTCGAAATGCTCATATTAAGAACGCCTAATTATGAATCAATTAATCAATCATCATATTTTTTACAATTTTTAGAATTACATAAAAAAATAARCCAAAAAAACCCTAAAAATAACCTAGTGGGGGCATGCCTTCACCCTCTCGTATGGGAAGATTTGTCACAATTAAATTGATATTTCGATAAAGAAAATTCAACATTAGCATTTAGTAATTTATCTGTCATTAAGCCTAGGACTGAACCATTTGCCAAAAAAAAAAAAACAAAAAAAATAGGATGAAATCTTTATATTTTCCATCTTAGGAGTGAATGGTGAGATCTTATGTATTAGTAAACTTATTATTATAAATGAAATTCTTTGTTTAATTTTGAGAACTAATTTATTTTGATTCTTTGTTTAATAAACCTTTCTTCAACAATTCTTTTTAAAAAATTCAAAATAAAAAACAAAAAGTCACATTAAACATTATCAATCGCCATCCTCCTTCCACGTTAAAATGACWATGTAAAAAAGGCACAACACTCAGAGCATGTGGTACAGCATCCTCAGTAACTACTTGTTTTTCCTTGCAAAATTGAATCATGTTACTCGAGTAACTTTGGTTGTGTTTCTCAAGTGAATCAGTAATCAAACCACATACCTCAAATCCTTCTTTAACTAAAAAATTTAATTTTTTTTTAATTTTTCCCTTCCCTCAACGAAAGCCAATATTATTTTAAAAAAGAAAAAGGAAAAAAGAGAGCCAATCCATTACGTCACCAATAAGGTAAAAAGAAAAAGATAATAGGGTAACTCCAGGTAATCAAAGAGCGACGCGCAACTAAGAAATATTACCTTTGTTACTTATTTAGTTGTTGCAATAAATTGACTCATAAGGTAAAAGAATCTCGGAAAATATATATAAATTTAGATAAAAATGACTATTGGGAGGGTCTATATCCATTATTCACACTCCTTCCTCCCAAATTTGTACCTCATCTAATAAATATATATTATTTATACGAAAATAACATTTACTTTTTCCAAATCTTTGAATTTAAAGTTATATTTACAATTGGGTTTTAACCAAAAAAAAAAAAATCTTTTTCCCACTAAAATGAATCTAAGTACACTTACGCCTCGTTTGATTGTAAAGAATTTTAGACCTGAAAAAGTAATCTTATTCCTTATCATTAAATTTCGATATTTATTAAATTACTTTAGTTTTTTTAAAAGTATAGATACCTTGAAACAATGAATGTTGATGTAAATTACRAGAAGTGATACTTTGATTACCTTTCTCAAGATTTTACAATAAGAATACGTGTAATAATTATTAAAAACTTCAATAATATTTTATTTTATTTTTCTCTTTTTCCTCTTTTGCACCCTCTCTCCTCTTCCCTTTTGTGCTTAACTTCTCCTTTTCTCTTTCACGCTTAACATCTCCTCCCAAAATCCTATACTATTCRGCTTTTGCATCTTCAGCATTCCAATTTGCACAAGGTAAGTTCTACTCTTTCAACTTTTTTTRCAAGGTAATTATCTCTTATATTCAACAGACGTGACGAATTCTTTTTTAAAGAAAAATTCTTGTGGGAGAATTATTCCTTTTTTTATATGACTTTTGTTGTTCAATAATTTTTCTTTTCTTTCATTAATTATTCATACTATTAATTTTCTTTTGTTACTATTTTTTATTCTTTTTTTCATTTATAAGATTTTGATACGAATTCTAATTTAGGCAATTTGTGCATAAAGTATTAACAAAATTAAGGTAAAGAGTCAAGGAGGCTARAAGCATAAAAGAGCAACACACAGCTCGAACACATTCTGCTCAAGTTTTGATATTTCAGATTTCTATATCAATTTCAAGTTTTACAATATTAAAAGGTAAATAAAAAAGCAAAATTATCC
>MEJB01000007.1:217103-282195 GCA_001752375.1 Rhazya stricta | reverse complement strand
ACCTCCCAAACAAAATATATGAATTTATAAATATTTATATTTATTATTCCAAATAATGAGATTTTCGGTGCAACTCTACTTTTCTGTCAATCAAAGGAGATCATAAAGAATTAAAGAAGAAATTATTTTTTTAACAATATATATTTATTAAATAATGCGTGAATTAGAATAGAAGAGTAAATTTTAACCCCTCCTTGAATTATTATTTTCTCTTATCATATTGGGTCACTTTCCAATCGCTAATTGGATGAGAAGACTTCTCATTTCTTGTAATATTAGGACGTTCTAGTAGTAGCAGTAACTTCTATGAGGTGAAACGAAARGAAGGGGACTTTTCCAGTTCTACAATTAGRCCCGAGTCTCGACTTTTGATGGCTGACGKCAAATCTTCCGTGCACGGCGCAGAAAGGCATGATCCCGAGTCTCATTTCTTCTTTTATCCTGTCAAGCACGAAAATGAATGAAATTCAAGATTTTGTTGTTTTATGCAAAACCAGACTACTTCAGGAAACAATTTCCCCCGTCAAGCACGNTGAATGAAATTCAAGATTTTGTTGTTTTATGCAAAACCAGACTACTTCAGGAAACAATTTCCCCCGTCAAGCACGAAAATATACCGTCTCTGAAAATCTGAACGCAATGAATTGATCGTCTGTCTCTGATCTGCCCTTTAGCTTTGTTTTGCCTTGGGGATTTCTATGCGTGTCGCCGGGGAGTGGGAAGTGGGGGGCAGCGTTGAGCTTTGTGGTTATGGACCCAAAATGAGCTAGACAACTACTAGGTATGGTAATTCAAAAATAAAACGACATCACGCTATAGGAGAGGAGTAAGAGTCATCTCGACTCACTGAATCGTCGTGCACGAACCTCATGATATTGGCAGATGGGTCATCTTCCTTAGAATATCCTTATCGATTAGAMTTTCTCTCGTGAAGAATCAACCTATGGTGTCTCGCGTAATAGAAGGCCGCAATTAACGAATAATGTGAAATTTATAGTAATAGTAAACAATTCCCTATTATTCTATTTACTGTTTTGATAGTTCTTCTCTTGTAATTGGGCAAACAACCCACTATTGCTTTTATAATAATTTTGGCAAAACGTATTGATATTGCTTTTGAGCTCGAAAAACTTAATATAAACTCATTTAATATTAAATGTTTATGTCTTTTTTAATCATCATAGGATGAATTATTAGATCGATAATAATTTTACAGATTGTAATAATTAATTTCTATATCTGTCAAGACGTTAATGCTTTGACATTGGTGARGGTGTAAGGAATTGGGTTCTTGACATAAGGATAGCATGGAGTATGTGTTTTGGCCTATCACTCTCTTTAGATTTTGTTTATATTTATATACTGATCCAATTTTCTTAAAAAGAAAAGAAATTTWCTAGAAGGATAAGGAAGAACCCTCAAAAAAAGAAGGATAAGGTAAACGTCATCTCTGAAACAGAGTGGTCAAAGTTCAGAAAATGACGAATGGTCTTTGATGATGGAGGAAAAGAAGAAGGATGAGGGGACAAAACTACTGCYGGAGTTGACAGAAGAACTAGGCAGATTGCTAAGTATTGACATGTGTTATGGGCTCTTTGAGTTATTCACAGAACGACTATTAGAATAGATTTTTCAAAAGGGCAATAAGGTGCTTGCATTGTTTCATTTGATCTGTCTAGAGTTATTATAAAAAATGTAAATTAAGAGTGTAATCGCATAACTCATTTCAATCGAAACTCCTATTTACTTATTGAATATGAAGAATGTAAAATAAGGATATGCATCGTATAATTTATTTTAACTGAAATCTCTATTAGTTGACTAACATGAATAGAATGAATCTTTTATTAAGTTTTTAAATTCTCACACTCTGAACCACAACAAAAAAGATCCTTTAAACTATCTTCTGCAATGGAATCAATAATTAATCTATATGCTTGAGAGCAAATAGAATGGATTCTTTGTAGCATGGGATGGCTATATATTACTACATCTATCTAGTTTTCCCATGTGCAGAATAGAGGCTTTAGTTATCATAACACAATACATTAAATACAAAATACATATATTTAATCGAAATCTCTGTTAAATACCAATAGGATAAGGAGATTTTGGTCAATTCATTTATATATATATATATGTTACTAAAAAATAATTCTTTTTTCCCCCTCTCCTCTTATCTCTTCCTCCTTTTCCCAGACCCATAGCTGCTGCCACCGCGGCTGGCCACTGCTGTAGTCCTCTCTCTTCCCTTCCCTTCTTCCTTTCCTTCTCCTCTTTTCTTTTCCCTTGTCTTAACATTCCGTTAATGTTTTCCAAACTATTGAGTTGTCAAAATCGCTTCCAATTTTGACCAATTTATGTTTAGTTTGATAAATTCTAGTTAAGGTTTTAGTAAATAATCGAAAAATCAAAATTGAACGTGGAATCACCTATGCATTTGAAATCTACCCAAAATAAATAAATAACTAAAATTGCTCTAGGGACCCAACTTTAGAATTAGTCAAAGTCAATATCTNCTCTTATCTCTTCCTCCTTTTCCCAAACCCATAGCTGCTGCCACCGCGGCTGTCCACTGCTGCAGTCCCCTCTCTTCCCTTCCCTTCTTCCTTTCCTTCTCCTCTTTTCTTTTCCCTTGTCTTAACATTCCGTTAATGTTTTCCAAACTATTGAGTTCTCAAAATCGCTTCCAATTTTGACCAATTTATGTTTAGTTTGATCAATTCTAGTTAAGGTTTTAGTAAATAATCSAAAAATCAAAATTGAACGTGGAATCACCTATGCAATTGAAATCTACCCAAAATAAATAAATAACTAAAATTGCTCTAGGGACCCAACTTTAGAATTAGTCAAAGTCAATATCTCATTATTTGACTAACACAATCCATCCAACRTATCCTTGCCYAACKCGAGTGGTCATCGTCCTTGAGAATGTACTACATGATTCTAGGATGAAAAATATCCAAATCCACAATCAAAATATTCTGACCCTGAKGTGGTCGACGACTGGAATGGCGTTTTCTTCTAGAAGAAAAAGAGGCATCCACTAAATGCATATCTTCCCGTTCCCCTTTTTTTACMTTCATTTTTGCATTTACGATTTTACCTTTTGTTACCGAACATCGTTCTTACTTCTCGTACTTCCCTTCTGGAGTCGTCTCCCAGAGTTCAGTTTCCTTTGTAGCTGAGCATTGGTTTAAATTCAGCCCTGAGAAGCAAGTAATATTTTTTTGCGGTCGGGGAAGGGGAAGAGAAGTGGGGGCAGGGGAGCGGGGTTGATTGACTTCCTGGCCTTATATGGAACCATGCTCGAGATAGGAGCTATGAAAATTTCAGAAGTGCATGTGTATATCATCTTAGCTACGATATGTAGAACCAGTCAAGCAAACTTTAGTAGACTTGTTCCTCTAAATATGAAACGCTTAACCATATCTTATTGCTACAACTTTCAAKTTCATCAGCATGAATTTTTCTTCGATGGCTGAAAATTTACAGAAACTTCACTTTGTTTTAGTTCCATTGCTGGCTCAGGGTCATATGATCCCAATGATTGACATGGCCAGGATATTTGCAAGACATGGGGTGCTTGTAACCTTGGTCATCACACCAGGCAATGCCTCAAGATCAGCCAGAGCCATTCATCGGGCTCGAGAATCAGGGATGCAGATTCAAGTTTTAGAAATCCCATTTCCATGCACAGAAGTAGGGCTGCCACCTGGTTGTGAGAATCTGGATAGCGTACCTTCGCGAAGCCTTCTGAGAAATTTTTTCGATGCGCTTGACAGTATGAAGATGCCACTGGAACTTTATCTGCAACAACATGAGACTCCTCCAAGCTGCATTATTTCAGATAAATGTCTCTCCTGGACATCTGAAATAGCGAGAAAATTAGAGGTCCCCAGGATTGTTTTCCATGGGATGGGCTGCTTCTCACTACTAAGTTCCCATAATGTACAGCTCTACAAACCTCACSGTCGTGTAAAGTCCGACTCTGAACCTTTTGTCATCCCGGGATTGCCAGTACGAGTTGAAATAACGAAAGCTCAGCTACCTGGKGCGTTCGTTAGGCWGCCCGACTTGGAAGACGTCCGAGACCAGATGCGGGAAGCTGAATCAGATGCCTATGGGGTGGTGGTAAACACATTCAATGCGTTAGAGCATGGGTGCGTGGAGGAGTACAAAAAGACCATAAACAAGAAGGTGTGGTGTATCGGACCTGTTTCTCTGTGCAACGAGCATAATTTGGACAAGTTTGAGAGAGGGAGCAAATCTTCAATCGATGAAAGACTCTGCATGGAATGGCTTGACAGAATGAAGTCAAGATCCGTCCTTTATGCTTGCCTTGGCAGCCAGTGTCGCCTTGTTCCCTCGCAATTAATGGAACTTGGATTGGGATTAGAAGCATCTAATCGACCATTTATTTGGGTAATAAAACAAGGAGAAAGATATGCCGAGTTGGAGAAATGGCTGATGGATGAAAYATTTGAAGATAGAATCAAGGACAGAGGACTTCTGATCAAAGGCTGGGCTCCACAAGTTCTTATTCTGTCCCACCCTGCTATTAAAGGGTTCTTGACACATTGTGGTTGGAACTCCATAATAGAGGGGGTCTGCTCCGGTGTGCCAATGATAACATGGCCTATGTTTGCGGAGCAGTTTTTCAATGAGAAACTCGTCTTAGAAATTCTGAAGATTGGGGTTCGTATAGGTGTTGAGCTACCAGTGAGATGGGGGGAAGAAGAGAAAATTGGAGTTCTAGTGACAAAATTGCAAGTTGCAAATGCTATACAAAAGTTATTCGAACACGGAGAAGAAGGCAGAAAGAGAACACAGAGAGCCGGAGAGCTTGGTCAGAAAGCAAGGATGGCAATGGCAGATAACGGATCTGCAACCTTCAATATAACACTTCTGATCCAAGACATTATGCGCCAATCCTCTCAGGGAAAAGCTTAGGTGCTATGACAAACATTTAGATATCTGCAMGTCTCTTCCAGTGCTAAATTCTTGCTCCATGTCCTATCTAGCTTCCTAAATCCTCTCCAACATGTTAGATGGAGGGATAGAAATATACTAATATATAAACTCGACCAGATTATGTTAGAAGATCAATTATCAAATTCGTAATTCAAAAAGATCAAATTCAACCTCAATTAAGTATTAGAATGAGAAGCGAAGAAATATAATGAAAAGATTTTAAGCCCTCGAAACTAATCAAAATGTAATAATTATTGACGTTTRTTGGAGTTTCTTCTTGTTATCATTTCTCAGATCATGAATGCTACGACAGGTTACAGAACCTAAGAATTGGGAAAGAACATGTCACTTTGTCACACAAAAGGATCTTCTCAGAGGGACGAGCTCAGATACCAATACGTCCAACAGTAAAATGAAGCATCAGATCTTCTAATTATATACAAACATGTCTTGTATTATTATTCATCATATATGATGAAGAGAATACTGAGTTTAATTGTTTTAATGGTTATGCTGTATGAAGTAATTTTAGTTTTAATTGTGAGAGAGATTTTTTAGCACACATTACGTCTAAACTAATCAACGTCACATTGGATCAATTCTTTGCAAATTTTTTCTAAACAACTACACGATATATTCTGGGACCCCAATTACGAAAGGCCTCTTCAGCACGCACAATACCCAAACTGATCCTCAAAGTACTAGATAAGTTATTTACCCGTCAAACTAGTATCTTTATACGATAATGAGAATTGAAATATCGAATCCTTAACATCTCTGTAAAGAAACGAGAGTGTCAAATTACTCACACGAATCAAATTTAATTAATTTTTCTAATTGAAAAGATCTCGAAAAGCTCCCAGATCCGGATTCATTGATTTGTTACCKCGAAAAACTGCATTAGCCATCTTTGCGTCGTGGATCATGGGAATTTGAACTGGTCCAAGCATCCAATCTTCGCCTGAAGAATTAGGTAAGGACTTYGGCTTAASCAGTTTAGAAGAATGTCATCWCCCTCGGCCGCAGATTTCAATCTGTTGGACTTGGAAGGATCATCTTAAGTCAAATCAAATAGGTAACCTACATGCTTCAGTTTGGTAACATAAATCTATAATCATAACTCTGTTTTTTTTATTTTATTTTGTAAAATAATAATCACAGCATTCATGATATTAAAAAATTATKGAATTAAGTACAAAAATATTCTATAATTTAATTAATTTATCAAGTTAATATTCTATATTTCAATTTGATTACTTTTCCCCCTCCCACAACCACATTAACGGATTCCATCACATGCTTGACGGAATTTTTTATGAAATCTAATTGCCTAAGAAATAAATTTATACAAGCACCCTCCTTATGTCCATTTGAACTGAAAAGACAAAAATACTCCTCATAGTTATTATTTAATTCTCAAAAAAAATCATACAAATGCTCTTCTTTTTCGTCAATTCAACTGATCCCAACCGTCTAAATTTTTTCTCTCTCATGATTCATTCCATATCAAAAAGTTAGTAGAAAGGGAAACGTACTATGATTAYTAAGTGAAGAAAAAAGCCCTAAAACTGTTAATGCATTATATATAATTAGCCCTGAATATTTCTAAATAAATGAAGTTACTTTTGTTACGTAGGAACCAATTTGAGAATCACATAAGAACACAGCATCTAGATAACAATAGGTCTTTTATAGATGAAGATGGTTATTAACATTAATGTACTTCCATTTAGTAGTAACAAGAACAGTGGAACTSTGGGGTTTGGAAGAGGAGGGAGAGAATAAACCTTTGGAAGGAGTTCGAAAAAACTTGGGAACTGAATCGATATTTTCTTTTTTATTTTTAACGTCACATAAAAACTTATCATTTGTTTCACTCCATAGCAGGGTRATCTTTGGAATGATATAAGATTAAGGGATATTCTTGACATTTTATATTTTCTGCCATTAGCTATCTAACTCTATTGGATGAAATTGACAATTCAGAGAAAAAAGTGACCAAATTAAAACAGGAGGTATTAACTTGATAAATTAGTCAAACTCCATGAATTTTTTCGTATTTGCTATAGTTGGCGAGTCCAAAAGTCAAATATTCTCCCATTTTTAAATTACGTCGCAATAGTTATTAAAAGTATGTCACGTATCATTATTTAACTTACAAAATCTATTTCTTTTCTTCCGATATTTTTCCAAAATAAGGATACAAATATTATTTTAATGGTATATTCAGACTACTGCTGTGTAAGAAAAAAGAATAGGGAGAGTATCAGATTTTATTTGCATAGAACAAATAGATTTCCATGAGTGAGCTGCACTAATACATCTTTGGGATTCTTTGAGCATGTTTTCTAATATCTTCAGTTTTTCTTAAATTGTCGTTTGAGTTTTGCCCTTAAGTTGTGAAATGAATGCAGATTGACATTGTTTCTATGTGTAAACTAATACATAATTTCAACAGATTGACATTTAATCAGTGTGTAAGYAATTAAGTTCGAAGCCGTGAATGAATTGAATAATTTCGAGAGAATTTTGTCTCATTGTGTCCTTCTCAAAGATATAGAATTATTCAAATAAAAAGGAAAAAAAAATATTTAGATCAATTGGCAAGTCAACGATCAAGGCAAAATGAAGTTTCATGTTCAACTACGACTTATAGTGTCATGTCTTCCCTCGAGATCGAATTTAAATTCTTACTTGTGATATTGTGTTAAAAGAATTTTGAATTAAAACCTTCTCTCAGGACCTTAAAAGAATTTTGAATTGAACATTAGCTCGATATTAAAATTAATATCATCATTGTGAAGATGACATGTTAAAAGAATCTTGGGCTAAACTTTCCCTCAAGTCCGAATCCAAATTAGCATTAATCATACCAGTGTAAGGATACCAAATTTCAATTAGGGAAAAAAAAAAAAAAGAGTCCAGCAAAAAATGAAGAAAGAAACATTCAAAATCAATGAAAGTCTATGTGACTAGTGAATTTTATATATTTATTMAAAATATATTAAGATAATAACGAGGTATTCATGCTTAGCAAGTAGGAGTTGTATGTAATCGAGAGGTTAAATGCCTTGTTATGGATGTCGTCCTTCATTCTGCTCCGTCCGAGGAGTACTTTTTAGTAGATTTACTGCAGCAATCAAGCGACTTGAAGGAATTGTCTATCGGTGGGTTGTCAAAAGAATCCAGTGAAGAGTTCACTCGAGGAAGAACCCATAGTTGTCCATCTATGTATGAGATGTCCATGTATGAAGCCGCTTCAGACTGATTCAGCTGCCTCCCATATGGTACTCTATATGTGTAATTTGCTCCTGGTCCGTAGCACCCATATTCTCCAAAGAACACCGTCCTACAAGACAAAACAAGCATTTCTGCAGCTATTAGCTGGCTAATTAAAGAAATTTGCAAGCAAGATCTATGAAGAATTCAAAAAGGATCAACCACAGACTGGTCTCTAGAGGGATCTCTCCAATCGTTCCAACCATCAGAAGAAACAACRTCGGACATGTATGTTTTAGAGAACACCACTATAGCATAGGACCCCCATGCTCGTCCAAGCCACACCCTCCCGCTCCCAGTAATGTTACAACTCACGAAAGAGAAACCCGAGTCCTCGTCTGGTGAGTCCTTCCCTTGCGCAGTAATCGCTCCACTGATCCCAGCTTTAACTTCTTTTGCTATGGAATTCAATGTGCAATCCTGTCAAAAACCAATTTATGATCAACACAGCTGATTTCTCAGTCACTAATSATATTGATTACTATGTCACCAAGCCAATATATTACTGCTAATGCACATGAAAGTAAATTGTGATCGTCATTATACTGTGATCATGTACTCGCATGTTCAACACAGCTGATTTCTCAGTCACTAATGATATTGATTACTATGTCACCAAGCCAATATATTACTGCTAATGCACATGAAAGTAATTTGTGATCGTCATTATACTGTGATCATGTACTTGCATGTTAGGTCTGAGTTTCTGATGTGATCGTCATTATACTGTGATCATGTACTTGCATGTTAGGTCGGAATTTCTGATCCGTAAATGACTTGAGAAAAAACCTGATTTGGCACCCCCAAAAGTACAAATGTTCATGATGGTACATGCATGTGTATACCTCATACAGAGATCTTGCTCTTCCGAAAATGAAATCAATGGATCCTTGGATAAAGCAGTCTTTGAAATAGTGCCTCCCTCGATCATCACAGAGGGTATCTTGTGCCCCATAAAATCCACACCCATAAAATGCAGCTTTATCACCGCTAATCCTCAACGCCAAGGCCTGAGCTCCAGCAAGACCAGGGGATGGAGGAGGAGCTGTGTTCTTTCCAGAAAGAAACCCAGAATTAATCAAAATTAATGTAAAAATACAACCGGAGAACACTGAATTTCATGAGTTAAGCAGTACCTGGAAGCTAATATTATAGGCTCTGAAGTTGGTGCCGAAAATAGCAACTGATGCGCTTAAAGAAGTTCCTCCAGTTGAATTGGCAGTATCGTTCCATGCTATGACCGTGTCCAAATAACCTTGACCTTGAAGTATCAAGTTTGTCTTGTTAACACTCACCGCCACTTTCTCCCTGTGCAACCACAATCATTGTTTAGCGTGCTGGCACTACCACATGCAAAGCATTTCAACATAAATATGTCTTTTGAGTGTTACCTGTATGTGCCTGAATCCACAATAATAAGCGTCGTAGCGGGGCTTAAATCAGGAACAGAATCCACCGCCTTCTGGACACTGCTGAAATTGGCACAACCCCTTAAATCAACAGTAAGAACAAGGGACACTTGGTAAACGGCAATGAGCCTAGATTTCCATATTGAACCATCACAAGAATCCTTATGCTTCTGGTGGTGACGATGATGACGATGATGTCTAGACAGTTCACGTGCGACCTTTTCTAGGATAATTGCCAAGTCCTCGAACCCACTTTGCTTCACCAGCCTTTGGAGAAAAGTGAGTTCTGAGCTAATCTGAGTGTTAGTAGTAGAAACAACAATGTTTGATGTAAAGTTTGTGGCATAGAGTGCCATAAGTAGAATGACAAAGGTGGTGAACCAAAAGAAGGCAGTCGATCTTGTTGTAGTCATGGTTTAGGTGCTGCTGGTTTGTGTTTCTTCCGTTTGGGGTTTTAGAGTTGATGTTAGTGGGGGATCAGTGGAATGAAATTGCAGTTTTATTAATAGACTGAAAGAGTCAAGAAAGATGATTGACGTAGGAGGAAAGAAAGTARGGAGATTTGTCTATGATAAGTGCTTGTGATATGTGGAGAGATGATTACATTACATCTTCTCTTCTCATAAGGAAGTAAAAAGAGAACAAGATATGGGCAACAAATGGAGATTGGATAATGGACACGCTAAGCCACGCTGAGTGTGCGTTAGGGTCTGTGTCACCGTGTGAGAGAGAGAAGAGGAAGATGAGAGTACAATTTGGTACTGTGATCATGACGACAGTTAAATTGTTAATTTGTGAACTGGGGGGCGGCAGGTAGAATTCGGCTTAGTGGTGCTGCATTGTCTTCGTAAATGCACTGAATACTTTACTAGATATGATTTGCCATCTGTTTGAAGCAATCTACCAAGGTGGGTACACTTACCCTGCCACCGTTTTTCATCTTCGATTGTAATTTGAGAATAACTTCTTTGATCCTCAATAAACCAGTTCATCTACAACAAGTGAATAAAATACGACAAACAAATCGTAATGACCCAGTAGTCTACGTCTTTCTAAATTATGATTGAAACAATCAATAGTCCTACCCTGCGACTTCATGGTTAAGATTTCAAACATCAAAGTATTCAGATCCCTACTTCGAATTTCAAAGAGAACGGAAGAGCTTCTCAGACAAAGATACAGGTTCAGCCCAAACGATGAAATTCTCAAGCATATTGGGCTTCCCGGTTGGAGAGCCTTGAATAGAAGGCCAGAACGACGCTATCTTAGAAAACCTTTCTCTTATGCTACATTATGAATTCAACGATGATATCTCTAACAATTCATTTAGCATACGAAAGAATAAATTAGAAATTCACTGAATAGATCGAGTACACATCTTTGTAAAGAGGGTACAACTGCAGTGTTGAGTTCCTCTCCGTCTCCACTGTCTAGAATTATCTACAWGAAACAAACCCGGAAACTTCTGAAAAGGAAAAATTAAGAAAGAAAAATCTTCCAGCAGCTGATCTCCCTCAAAATCAATCACTTGTAAATACCTTTGTACAGTTCAACAATTTAAAATTATTCCATAATGGAATCCGAAGTCTCCTCTTTAAACTCTCCGAAGCACTGCAAAATGTCACTTTACATCTCGAACCCACTTGCATCTTAGCATTTCGATGTATTACTGCAATGGAACATCAGAATCAGCTCCGTCCTGAAGGATAATTCGACATTTAGGAACCATTTTCTCCAGCATAGATGTCCCTTTAAAGTTTATCATTTGCCAGCAGGTCTTTTTGTAGTTAACCAGCTGCAAAAGTATTATTGTTAGTGACACATCAACAACTACAAGTGAAACAATAAGTCTCAAAGCACACCTGATCAGCTGGTATCTTCTTAAAACCAAATCTGTTTGTCCATATTGATTCAGCTTCATCAGCAGCTGGGAGCACAAAGCTTCTGATCTTCAGAAACGCCAGCAATTTCTCAATGCATGAGAATAACAATTGAAAATAGCCCTGTCAACYTACCGAATGTTAAAATAACAGGAATACACATCCATTGGAAAATTGTTTTCAGTAGCAAAGGTGCTGCAAATGAGAAATTCAACGATACACAACCTAGCAAATTGTTTAAAAAGAGTATCATCAAATTCCAGTTCGAAGCCCTTGTTAGCAAGAATAAGGCCAAAACATTTCCAGAGTTAAATTTCAAACTGAACATTTGGAACCTAACTTGAAGCAAAGAGGGTTCAATAGTTAAAGTAGGAGTACCTGTTGATCTCATCGAAACTGAATCAAACCTAGAAAAACTTATTTACTTTGATTATGGCAAAATCCCCTCAAACACACACTTTAGAAGAAATAATCATAACAATAACAGTAAAGATAATAAGGGAGTGTTTTTCAAAACTTTCTCATAAGCTAAAAAGACATGTATGTCATTTTACTCTTTCTCCTCCTTTTTCACCAAATCCCACTTGCTATTCCCAAAATTGAAAGCATCTATGTCTCATAAACATTGCCAACCCATCAACAATTAATTTTAAGATAGCTTGTGCTTTCCTTTCTAACATTCTTTTTTTCATTTTTGCAGATTCTACACTCAATAAATAAACAAGACCACCAAGAAAGCCGACTTCCGGTTTCACACACTCTCTCATCTAGCAAAGGCCAAGGGAAAAATACCAGAACCAGTACCTACTTCAAGTTCCTCACGTTTCCATGGTTGATTATTGSCCATATTTCCTCTTTCCTCGAGCTAGCCAAGAATATTGGTGACGCTATGTTCAACCCCGGTTCAATCTTGACTCCATCAAGAAGAATATCACTAAAAACTATTCTTTTTTAATTCAACTTCTTGAACTTCATCTACGAAATTTGCCAGAACCTTCTCCGCCTTTACATACTACCAATGGTATTCTTCCCATCTCATATCCTCCCTAAAAATGCCCTCCATGAGGGCAAACCAGAGCAGGCAAAACCTTCGGTTCTCTTAAACGTGACCCGTGATGCACTATGTTTAGCAACTGCAGAAGGCAGCATTGGCTTCAAGCATAATACTTCAGCAGTGGGTATACAACATGTTATTGAGTTGCCTTTGCCAGCTTATGAGAAATGGGGYAATGAGGAGGAGATAGTAGAACATAAACGTCTTTTTAGTTTATCAAAAAGGTTCAAAGAGTTTTAAAAACATAGAAAGTTGAACGCAAGCAACAAATTTAGGGGTGCAAATGCAAAAATTACTCCTCTAATATGATTATAATGATGATGACAATAATAATAAGTCTGCATTGCAGTTCGAACTTTGGGCAGAAAAGTCCCCCGCCGTTTAAATTTCTGATTATATATCTTTACTGGACTCAATTAGATTTAAGACTGAGATGAACTTATTAAATCAAACCAAAATTTCATCTCAATTAATTTGCTTGCCTTTTGCCTACATCTATATATTTCTTGGCAAAATGAATCCAAACCGTCCTTTAAACATCAACCTCAAAGCCAACAGACCATTCAATGTCACAATCAATCAGAGAACCAAGTAACTTTTATCTATGTCACAGATGTCAATAGCATTCAGCGGTTAACATGACCATGCAACTACCCGTAGCATTTGAAAACACATTGAGGTTACTCATGCTTTGGTTTCCCGCTGGAGCTCTCCCTATGTGCCAAGCAGACACAAGCAAAACACTCCAGCATCCAAATTATATGGATCAGCATAACTCTAAAGAAGCAAATTAAAGTCTGATACCAAGATCATAAAATCAGAACTCATGTTGCCCAGGGGGTATACAGGAGTCCACAGTATTATAAGCAAAAACCTTCAGATAAAGCATATCAACCTCACCTTGCCTTGATAGCCCACCCGTGTTGCAACTAGAGGAAGCTCTGCTATGTCCTGTCCAAAAATCCGGAGGATCGCGGCTGATACAACTTGTGAACTGCATAATAAGGGCAAGAGCTTGTTAATGATAAAAATGCAGGTACATCAGAACAACGATGAGTAGGATGGTAATTTACTTTACTGTCAATATTGCACAGTACATTCCACCAAAGTCCTGACCCCTTATATTCCTTCTACAAGACGAAGAGAGAATATGATCAAGAAAATTATACATGCCAGATTAAGAACTATTACATTGATGCTTACCCATAAACCATAGATGGAATAAAGTCACGCCCAGTTGCCYAATCGACGATGGGGTCAAAACAATCCTGAAACGTTGGTCAGTCAAAATGCATTGACTCAATATCCCTSTGCTTATGTCCCCAAGAAGCACACAGATCTCATGAAAATGAAACTAAATAATAAAGACAATTCCACTGAATCTAAAATTCTTCCCTATGGAAAAAGCAACTGCTCAATTAGAATTTTATTTTAAGAAAATAGCGAAACTAGAAGAATAGCATCACATTGAAGAAATCCGGAGTGTAATATATTTTATTAAAACTAAGTACCATAAAGAAAATTAAAAAACTAGGATCCACAGCCCCTCATCCTAGGTATTGTTCAACAAACACTCTTCCCCACCCCCCGCCCCAAGCCAGGTATTTCATTCTTAGTGTGCTTTGAATATATCCATGCATGGAATTTACCGAGAACAGCAATAAAAGGTTATTGGATTCTGTGGCAACAGGCAACTGCTGTGGATGCATATATGCCACCATTTCATTTTGGATGGCCGAAATTGACCACATGAATTAAGATCCTAACTTCAAAACCCAATATATTGACAACATAGTTCAAAAGAGACAAGTCTAGGATATCCAAGACCACCATTGGAATCACAGCCACTAAATACCCTTGCTTTCATAATTAAGGCCCTAAAAGGGTTGTCAATGTCGAAACTACATAAGAAACTCGATTGATCATATATCATTTCATACTTCTGTACTTTTTCAACTGTTTAATCATCACATAAAGATCCCCTGCCCCCTTGAGGCACCTTTTTCTGTTTGTCTTGGTGGGACTTTAATTTTCTTTTTCTTTTTTTTTTTTTTTTTTTTGGGGGGGGGGGGGGGGGGAATTCGGATAGATCCTTCCTAAATAGGAACTCTTTACTCATACAATTTCGCTTGGGAAGGTACAGAAGGAACTAAATTGACTACAGTTTCTGCCTACATGAATTCAAATAGGCAAGTGYAGTCTTATCCACCATCTTAAGAAAATATTACTACTAGTGATATTTAGATGTAAAAGATGTATACATTGGAACTACTTACATGGAAGATGGCGACAGCCTCGGACAATAACAATCTAGTTTCTCTAGAAGTAATTTTTCCACTGAGAATCCTCCATCTCACATCAATATTAGCTTCAGTATCAGAACCTTCTATTGCAAGCTTCTTCTTTATGGGTTCCAAACTAGAATCCGGTAGTTTCTCTGATCCAGAATTCAGCAAATTATTTAAGGCCAAATATATTTTTTTACATTCACCTGAGCAGAACCACTTCCCCTTGGGCAGTTCCTATGGTACACAAATGGCTATCAATTATCAACCAATAAAAAAGATGCAAACAAACTGAAAGAACTCTTGCAATAAGAAAAACAGGAAATCTAATTTTAGAAAAGAAGAAGAAAAAGGAGCCGGAACTTGCACCGAGTACCCACCTTTAAATCTGCCATCTTCCGTTTTTTCAAGCAGCCAACATGATATTCCTTCTCACACTAAAAATGAAAGCGCAATKCTCAGAAGTGAGGATACCACAAGAGGGGCACTTAATTATCTCAAACTAACTGATGAGAATTGACGGGGTACCTGATCACACAGTATAACTGTGCGTGGACCAAAACCAGACTTGCTGAAGTCGTAAGCTCTGAGTAAACCAGAAAATGTTTGGAGATTAAAAAATGATAATCTTCATTKACACTGTACTGCTCAAGTATGTYTACAAGAACTCTCAAGCTGATAGCATCAGCATCAATAGACTAGTGTGCATTCAGATAAACTACCTGCATATTACACAAGCGATCACTTCAGCATCATCAGGGCTTTTCACAATACGAATACAACGGTTTGTAACCTGCTCTATAGGGTCAACTCCAGGAACCCTCCCAGCTGCTACAGCATTTGCATTGCGTTCCACAAATCTCTCCCTCTGAAACATATTCTCACAATACTTGCAGTACCATTTACCACGAGGAATACTTGGCAAAGATGCACATTCTGCAAACACCCATCAAAGCAACTGAGAAAGACTTTTGATGCTGTGGCCAATTTAGATTAAAGCTAAACCACTCCCTTGATAGATGCCAAACTTGAACTAAGACAATAGCTTACTAAATGATAATTAAAAAGTTTAACCAATGCTCTATAAAATAACCACTGAGTTGCACAACTTGAAGCTAGCCAGCTATTAAGGGAGCATATGAGAAATAACAACRGGTAAACAACTTAAACATGAGGGTCGGTCAGTTTAACCAAACAACCACTAACTAGAAGGTTGTATAGAAGAATCAACCCGCAARGTAGAAACCAAATAAACAATCGTTCAAGAACCCTGATTCTGATATTAGTGGCATTCCCACCAGTTACRTCAAGAGAATCTCCCTTGGGAATTGAATGAGTTTTACCATTCAAACTCATGTTTGTACTTATGGGGAAGAAGCTAAAGGGAAAAATAAAAAGCAGCTTCAGAATTTTAACAGACTAAAAACTACCATCCATTGACATTGCTGCAAGCACCTATGCGATATGGAATGAGACTACATACAATTCTAAGTTTCACCTTTATGGAAGGCCCTTGGGCATCCATCACAAAGCACAAGTTTCCCACCATCCGCGCAGATGATGCACAAATCATCGTTGTCTTTAGCAGAACATTTGCGGCCTTTCAGTAAAGATATTGCGAACTCATGAAGGGATACTCCATTAGACATGTAAATGTATCCATAGCTACAAAAAAAACAGAGATAATCTAACAATTTAAACTAACTGAAGGAGTAAAAGGAAGAGGTAGCAAATGGCTATATTTTCAGTACAAAGACAGTAGCAAAATCACTAACGGTTTTTTCCTGGAGGCCCATCCAGCATGAGCTTCAAATTGAGATGGACTGACCTATTCATTTGATGAATGAAATTAAATTATTAACAAGAAAGATAAGAATACCAAGGTGTTGGGCATAAATCGAATACCTCATTACTGCAGCAAGAACAAAAAATTCCTCCTCCCTTTTTATAGCCCGAAAGTAATTTCTGCAAATGAAAAGGTAGAACATCATATACCAATAGTAAACAGAATTACCTCTAATGGCTGACAGTAGTTAACAATACTCAAAAATGAAAATTTATTTCAGCTACCTGTCCACGAGAATAATAAGCTAATTCAGTTCCATCGGGTAATCCACCTTCCTCGAAAACCAGCCTATGCATCTTTTGGTCCCTAGATAAAACCATAAAACAGAAGAGAGTCACCAACATGCTCACAATGAGAAGAAAATACAGAGACAAGTTAGGCAACCACATCCAATAAGTCGATACGAACTTTTTTGTTATCTTCCATTGGGTCTTGGATTGAGGAGAGACACAATTAGATGCACTCTTTGAGGACTTTGGAGATGAAGTGTTATTTGAGAAGCTGAATTCACCAACATAAAGAGCAGAGGAGAATTAAAATGACATTTRCTACCAAGTGAATAATAAGAAAATTACATGGAAAAAGAAAAAGAGAACCTCTTTTGCATCTTTGCCTGAGTTCGACTTGTTACTGAAGTGCACAATGAGGAGCTTCCAGCTGACTTCTGGACAGAAGTCGATTTTGATAACCTATGTAGTTCAGAAGCTAAAAGTTTCAAAAGACGAAGACGGAAAGCCTAAAAACTTCCAGTTGTTAACTAAAACTATCACTTAAAATAAAGAAAAGGAAAGCTCAATCAATTATGTAATTAAAATAAAAWAAGATAACCCACTTTGTCATTTTCCATTGACTCTTTTTTGTTGGTGATATAGATTCCAAGGAATTCTGAGAAGAATTCTTCTTTGAACTCATCTCTGAGAACCTGGAATTACCATAACATACAGGCAAAAGTAGTCACATTCCTCTGTATAGCAAGCAAAAACTAATTAACAAAACTGTGGAAAATAACACCCAAAAGCTACTGACTTTCTCTTTTTCCTCCCTCGGCGTTTAGTCAGGGGAGCAGTTTGGAATTCAGCAATCCCAGAGGATTTTAAGCTTAAAACTGGCTCCGATGCCCTGGCAAAACCACACGTGCATATCAGCAATTTCACTATTTCCCCTAAAGAATGATAAAAATGTTTCTCAAAGAGTCCACACCCGTTGATATTCATAGATAGAGTTACACTATATCCCACTAGCAACATTGCAAACATACCTCAAAAAACACATTTACCTGGCACGTACCACATTGGAAACCAAAAATAATTTTCAAAACTTGTAAGTTCGTATTGTGAGCTACCAAAAAGCATACCTAGATCGAGCATATGGTGTATGCATTACACTGTCCTTTGATTTTATGAATATCATGCATGAATCACAAAGTTGATCCATCTTTGCAGCAGATGTTGCAAGAAATAAACCTAGACATTATAGAACAATACGTACTTCAGATGAAGGCTCTTAACACAAGCAAAATTAGCAAAGTTAATGAGAACAGCTCACTCTTGCAATTCTGACAAAGAATAGATTCCTTCACAGGCAATGGACCAATAAAACTTTGAATTGTTTCTTCTAGTGCCTTTACAGAAGATTTCCGGCACTCTTTCACCACATCAAGGAGACTCTTCCCATTCTCAAGACAYATATATTGTGATGCACGTCTATAAGTTCTACAGGCATGGATTTCAAATTGACAAGGGGGAACTACCTACAAATGTGAATAGTGATTTAAAAATATTACACTTTGAAGCAAACCAAATGATAGACTTGAGAACAAAATGTCAAGACATGTTCAGGTAGTCAAAGGAAAGAAAAGAATGAAAAATTTTACTTACTCTCACTCCCTTGCACAAACTACAAGAACACAAAATTCCATCATCTTTAATTGTTCCTCGAAGAGGTATTCCCTAGAATAGAGATATGTTTCAGTTCAAAGACAAAAAATATATAAAAAGACATAATAAATGCCATAAGCTACAAAGTTCTGGACAACAAGTCAGCAGATTTGCATGGTTYATGTGATCAAGTAAGCAGGTAGGACGATTAGAAGCATTGAAAATCCCACTTATCATGAGTACTCCTTTATATGCATACTTTTAGGTGAAAATGTGCCTATAATGAATACGAAAACTCAAGTTACTTGTGACTGTAAACAAGTCCATATCTGGCCATCATCTGTTAGAATTGCATTCATTCCTAACACAGCATCACATCTCTTTTCGAGTTTCCAAGTACTCCAGCCTATCAATCGAAAATTTTTCCCAACTAAGAAAACCTAGGACTTCTAGAGTAGATTAATGGGGCAAAAGCACAAGTACAAAGTCACAGGTGATAGTTTTGACCACGTCAGGCAAAGAATATGAAGAGATGATATTGTYACCAGTAAACATGTTCCTATTATTCAACAGCCTCTTGCAACCACTCTAACCGTATTTGCGGTAGCAATAAACTTTGCAGTAAAGTCACATTGTGTGCATAGCACTTATGCATCCGTGCATTGCCCAAAAATGTTTCAGTAAATTGAATTATTCTGAATAAGAATATATGACATTTGAACACAAACCACATATCAAAATCTTACACCCAAAATCTGCGAGAATCGTCAGTTATCCAACTATTGTACCTTCTTGCCACCATTATAGAAAACTGGGTAGCCTTCAAGCAAACCAGTTGCGAAAAGTTCCCTGACCGTTGTAGGACGCCCCTTAAATTCAATTTTCTTTGACATTTTCATCTCTAATTTCCCTAAGATACTCACTGATCCGTTCTCGTCTCCTTCAACTTCCACCATGACGGCATCCTTAAACCCTTCTGAATCCTCACTTGCAGTCTCTGTATCATCAACAGTTGCTTTCATTGCAGAACGAGTAAACCGCCTAGGTTTACCACCGCTTTTCACGTCCCCTGACAGCGGCTCCTCCCTGACCTCGACTTCCACCATTTCGGTCATACTTTCCACRGCTGCCCCAGCCTCTTCCTCCTCCACCGGAACCAAATTACCCTCCATTCCTAAACTCCCTTCGGCCTCATTCTTAATTTCAACTTTGCCAAGATATTGATCGCCTCCAAATTCAGTCCTCGAATCTCCTAACACTAGGGTTTTGCCATCAGATTTCTCAGAGGCACTCTTTAACCTCTTGTTCCGGGTGTAAATCCTGAACCTGCCCTGCGGTGCCCTAGATTGATCGACGGCCGCAGACCCGTTCGAATCAGGGTCGGTTGAAACGGATTTCTCGTTTCCAATTTGAGATGTGGATCCCCGAGTACGCCCTAGTGGCTCCGTAAGATGCGACTGAGCCTCCATTGCATACGCCAACTCTCGCTTCATAATTCTCGCTGCCACTGCGATTGTTGTGTTCGAATCACTGAACGCAACAACACAGCTTCATATAAAAACTGTGAAAGTGAGTGTGTATCGACCAAGAGAAGCGGGGAGCTAGTAGGGATCGGCGGCGTAAGACAGGGTAGCAGGCATGACGAGAGTGTGCAAATGATGATAGACAAGGGGGCCTGCTCTGAGTCTTGACCCTGCTGTAATCCGTATAGAGTATATCGATTGGAGGGGTTTGAGGGGGGTTGTACTGATAATATGTTGTATTCGGTGAGTGACGGGTGAGAGAATCTACTGTAAATTTTGCTATTCGCACACCCTTTTTAGGTAAAAGCAATATAGAAAAGGAAAAACTTATATAATACAATCATTCCCGTCAAATAACTGTCTTTTTTATTTTCTTTAAATTACTTACTATTTCTAAAAATTAAAAACGTATTAAATATTTTTTTTCATACATCATCTCGAATTAATTGATTTTTTAACTCTAAAATATCATTTTCAATGTATTAGATACTACTGACGTCTAAAGAAGTAACGACTAGTCAAGCAAGATCAAATTAGATAGTAATTTAAGAAAAAATGAGTCGAAACGATTGAGAAACCTAACGACCAACGAAACTAGGGAAAGGAATGGATCAATGGCGATAWGCAGGAGGAAAAAGTTAATGGAATCGATAGAAAGAGCGAGAAATCAGGAGATCAGCTCTACAACCAAATAAGATCATAACCACATGATCAAAGATTAATGGACATAATCAATTGAATAGTRGATTGAAGTGGATGTGGACCGAGAAAATAGCACAGAAGAAGGAAAGATGACATAATAGTAGTCGACTTTCTCGGTCATCAGCCGGCAAAGAAGGTTGCACATTGGAGTATAAATAACAAAGAGAGAAAATWGATAAAAGCCCCAWTCAACTCAACAATCAAGTAAATTATCTTCATTTTTAATAGTTCTTTTATGCTTTCATTACTTAGATAGCTCTATAATCAGTTGTCTTGTGATAATTGCTTTCCTTTTTGTTTGTTACGTAAGTTTTATGCATGTTTTATTTTATCCAATACTTTTGAATTTGAGGTCTTATTTATTTTCATTTCCTAACATTCCTAACATTCCTAGGCATTAGTCAATTACACCTTTATAGCATAACTCACAACTTTATTAGTATAATTTACTTAGTTTTGTCTTTGTTTAGCATAAAATTTCAGCTTAATTAATACAGTATAATCACACTTTTCTCTACATCAGCTAGAATTATATCCACTCAGTATAATCACTCAGCTAATTAATTATCTTAATTGCATCTTTTTGTTGTTCACTAGTATAATCACTTGGCTAGCTTTAACAATCATAGTTGCATCTTTATGTTGTTTGGTACCTTTGCAAGCTTATATATACATGTTTACTTATCTTTTTTATTATTTAGCTAACTTGAGAAACTAATTCGACTGAGTACTGTAACAAGCAAGTGATCATTTTTCCTGATATTCTTAATTGATTTGCACACTTTGTAAGGGTTTACTTAAGCTAACTCAAGAATCTCACATATAAAAAAGAGGTAGCTATGAATCCGGTGAACCAACCAAACGGGTAGCTAATTGGAACTTATACCTTATTGAGTTGAAAAGCTCAATACCTTATGACTAGGATAGTAAAAAGCTAGACAATTTTTATAGACCAACAAATACTAACATTGGTTAAAATATTAAATATCATTAAGAAATTAAAAAATGCTAAGAACGTCATTTTATTTAAAAGTTTATAAAAATTATCACTTTCTTAATATGCGTAATATTGTTCAAAAGGATAAATAATTTGAAAGAGAGCGTATTAGAGTTGTGTAGTAAAATTTCACATTAATTATATTCACAACCCTCAAGTTCAATACACTTAAGATGAGTATTTGAGATTTTAATTTTGAAAATTTAATATTTTACTACTAAAATTTGCATAATAATTAATTTTAAAACTCTCTATCTACTCATATTTGATTGTGATTTGAACATGTCTTTAGAGATTAAATTAGAATTAATCTTCGCTCAATTTTAATAATTAAGTGCTTAAACGTCAGAATTGAAGTATTAGGTACTTAGCTGATATAGGGGTGTATTGGAATTAACTCATAAACTCATTCTCGCTAATCGAGTTCTTGCCTTAAGTTCTCTTATGTACATAATCTTATTTTATTAAATATTCTAATTTAGAATTTCTTTAATGTTTTTGTGATTAAATTCGTCACCAATAATTACAGATTAATAAGATCACATTGGGAAAGTCATATATTTTCTCTTACCCAATTAAGAGAAGGAAAAAAAAAGGTTTCCTTGTCAATTTTCAATGCTTTTAAACCTTAAAATCCTAACTCAATCACTTGGGATCCTTAATGAGAAGACAAAGACTAAAGCCAAAGTAAGGTCTTCTACTCGACCATTACTTGTAGTGCCACGTTAGAACAGTAGGCCTAATYAGAAACAAATTTTGCAGATATAATTCAATTTAAATGCATATTAGTATTARTAAGTAAGAATTTCGAGTGATTTTAAAAATCCATAAAATTCTTATTTTATCAATAGAATGAAGATTCATTACGGCCACTCCACGTCAAAATAGCAAATGTTTAGGACTGGATAATGATTTTATTTTAAAGTAAAATGCTTAGCACCACACTAAAGTCAAAATAATTTTTTTGGAATGTAATCTATTCTAGAAAGAGGGACTAATCACCATTCAAGTAAATAAGTGGAGGGAAAGAATAAATAATTGTAGCATATTAATATAATTGAGTCCAATCATTTGAAGAACTTCTTAAGATCTAAACTAGATAAATTTAATATTTTTCCTTTTTTACATAAGAAAATGTCTCATACTATATTGTATAGTAAAAATAAATATTTTACTAGTTACTATATTTTCTGAAATCATTAATTTAATTGGGATGTGTTTTAACTTTTCACAATAAAAGAAATTTAGTATTGGGAATATCTCATACCAGACATCGAACTCAAATGAAAAATTGAACGAGTATGCCCATAAAAGATGAATATCTTGGGTAAATAATTTACTTTATATGCAATATGATTTTGTAAGTTTTATATTATGCAATATTCAATAAACAATTTGTAAGTTGATATTTTTCATTCTTTTTTTTGACTGCGAATATTTTAGGACATTCCTTTTTGCATATCCTTATACATATTTAAGTCCTAAAATTGAGGAGAAAAAATATTGGATTAATCAAATAACATAAACGTTATATTTTTAATTTTGATATTAATAGTTTTGAAGAAAACTAGTTAGATTTAAAGATGTTCGAGTCCAATTGGATCTTAGTTTTGTGGTTGAAGAATTTTGAGCTTTTTAAATGATTGAGCTTTGAGCTTACATAATTAGGCTACTTCATTACTTGATTTTCTTCCCCTGTCATCTTCTTGCTCAATCAATCTAAGTAGAAACACTACAAGAAAAATATTTTTACGATCGAATTGAAAAATAGTTTTTTAATTTCTCAGAAATATTTCGTCACGAATTACTTGATAATTATGCAAGAATTCACAACAAAATGTTCGAAAAATTCATTACATATTTTGCAAGAAACTTACGAAGAAAAGGGAAAAAAACATGTTTTAAAAATTTTAATTTCTCAATAATATTTGATCGTAAATCCCTCCCTACTTGTGTGACAGAATCCAAAATGTAAATCTTTTATATTTTTTTAAAATTGTTCAAACAAGTTCATAGAACAATTTATAAGAAATTTGTAAGAAAATTAGGAAATTTTGATATTTAATTATTTCTATATTTGTAAAAGAAAAAGAAATCCGTCSCATATCTTAGAATCCCTCACACAGTTCGCTGCAAAGAATGCAGTTGTCTGGTAGTGAAATGGTAAGAATGACAATACTACACCACGCAATTATATCTTTAACAACGTTAAAATAAACGTTCCTTATGCCTGCCATACATGTTTGAGCAAATTGACCTTGAAAATGGAGATCACTGGCTCATGGTCCTTACTGTATGCAGCTGTATTATTGCCGAAAGTACTTGATTTACTTGAGCCTTGATCAGTAAAACCTAGCTAGATAGATGGCTATGGAAATAATTATCTTTAATAATCTCATAAATTAACTCTCCCAGTAGCAAATGGTAGCTGAACAAGATGAACAAGCGTGAAAATCAAGCAATTTTGCATAATTTGGCTTCATTTATGCTTATCCCCGACGGCAGGACTAAAAACTTGTTGGGGTCTAATCTGTTACGATTAAACTAGCACTCATATCAAAAACTTATTGGGGTCTAATCTAATGAGGAGGTGTTATCCACATAATTTGATGGAAAATTCCTATTTGGGAGGTGTTATCTATATAACACTATCTGAGTACGCATTTTCCARGATATATARCTAAGATTTTTGGATATAATGAATAAAATTTTTCGAGGGTTTTCTCTACTTCAGGTTAGCTGTTCAAAGCATTCTAAGGACATTCTTCTCAATAAGAGCAATTAAGCAAATTAATAAGCAGCGATTACTCGAACAACAAGCCAACCCCAACAGCGACTACCGTTTATTCTGGCCGGAGGCCTACACACAGTACAGATACAAACTGAAAAAGTGCATGGCACTTAATCAATATACATGCATTTTTACTATCATCAAAGGAAGGAAGATTACAAAGATTACGCGAGTAATCTAAATCTGCCTGCCCTCGAGATCATTTCCTTATTTCCTTTCCTCGAGTCGAAATGATCAAGATTCGAGGGACCAAGAGAAAATGCCAAAGGAATAGAAGTTGCCCTATACATATAACAGAAATCACCCCGTAGCAGGCGATTTCTTACCATGTCAGAGGCTCAGACGATTGGTCACACATTCAGAGCTCAAGAAACCTCCCACAGGCGACCGAAACCATCATCCTAGACGCGGCGCAATCACCCTCCGATGTTATAGTTGCAGCAACTTGCGCCATTGGCAAGGGTGGCTGATGAGAAAGCATAAACATGTGCTGCGTCACATGAAGGGATGGCGATACGAGGAGGGTTTTTGAMGAAGAAGCTAAGGTTGTAGTTATAAGGAGGATGTCGTTATAAGTCATGAGAGCAATAAAAGACTCAGATGACTTAAGTAGGGATGTGTGGTCACTTTTGGTTAAAGCAGAGAAAAAGAAAGTAGAAAAGAGTGAAATGGAAGGTGGCTAATCAGTATCTTCTAAGGCATATGCCATTGGCACCTCCACTGCTCCACAGATACTGTTTCTTTTCCTTTRACTCTCTCTGTTTCCTTTTTAGCCCTGGAAATGTGGTACTACCACACCTTTTTCTAGTTTCTACAATAACATTTTATATTGAGGAGGGTTTTAACTTATTAGGGGGCTTTTTGCATATTAAAAGATGAAGTCACCATGCACATGGCAGATTATTTTCTTTACAAATATCAAATTTAATAATAAATTTTCTAATTAATCATTATATCTTTCTAAACAGTAAAATTTGCTATATATATATATATATATGTGATCTACAAAAATTTGATCGACCTATAACTGAGGACACAAATTAGGTCATTGACTTAGAGATGCTATAAACCATCATCTACAGCAGAAAATATTCTCACAGAAAGAGGAACTAGCTTTCTTGTTTTATTTAATAAAAAAATTATGGTGCTTTTCTTTATTATCCTTTTGCTGAGGTTTGGTCAGATGTGAGATCTCATTTTTTGGGCTGATACAAGCAGAATCATTCTTTTGTTCTTCCAAACTGAAGTCTGTTATGTTCTTGGTTGATTGCGTAATGGTTTTAAAGGGGGGGTTAGTTWTTGATGAGTCCTTTGGTACCGAACCAATTGTACGCAGTCAAAATCAGATACCTTTTACATATAGAATAAATTGTCTTCTCTGCTCACTGGTTTCTGCGACATTGATTACAGATTATCACTAGAGGGACGTCAAAACTCTGTTTTGTTTCGCTTTCTGAGGAATTCTCCTCGTACAATAGTACAAAACTAGGGAGTAACAGAAACATTCATTTCATTTAATGGACAATCAGCAGGGACCATCGCCACGTTTTGCTTTAATTAAGCAGTTGAATTCTCCTTGTTTGTATTTATTTGACTGCCTCTATCGACAAAAAACTAAAATCACCTAACTTTATGTTCGGGAAGACAACCCTTTGTATCGCAGAGCAAATGTGGGTGTATATAATCGCAAAATGGCTCTTTGAATCCCCAAATACCAGCTCTAGATAAAAGTTGGTGAATAAAAGGCCTAAAACTTGAGGRAGCTTTAAAGAAATTGAAAATTAATGCCGAGGAGCTGATGTGCTAAGTTCTTGATGTAAAGTGCCGTCCAACAATCCTACAACTTTAAACCGAACAAGCTTTTCTCCATCTATGTGCATATGAGATCGTGGACTCGAATATTCATATTTCCACCGACATATTCATCCTGTTAAGCGCCCACTAAGCTGTCTTTTGTTGGGTATGTTTGCAAACATATTGGAGTGCTTCAAGATTTCATTGAGAACAACACTGTTTTATCTTTTCATTTACTGGAAAAGAGAGAAATAAAAGATAAATCTTTGAAGCTTTGGGGAAGAACAAGCTTTGATGCTTCTCAAGCGAGGAAGTTCGCAGAAGTAAAAAGATGACGACAGTAAAACAAGGTTTTTTTTTTTTTTTTTTTTCATTTCTTTCATTGTCTGTATATCAGTAAAACAAGGTCATTTTCCTCCTTTTTTGTTAATGGCAACTCAACTATATTACAATGAACAAATGGCTATTCCCTTCACTATTTATTCATTCTCCCCTCTTTCAATTTGCTATTCTAAGTATCTGGAGTTTCTTCTTGAAAAGAATGAAGAAAGAAAGCTACCTGAGTTAGGTAGGAATCTCCCCGGGATATGATCATGAGAACCACCTCTTTCCAGTTTTGGCAGCCTTGAGCTTCATTACAAGATCCTCACGCTGAGCTTCCACTTCAGCATATCTGAGGCTCATATGGAAGTACCGCTCGCGAAGGTCTCTTAACTCTGTTTCTAGTGATGACTTTGTCCGTTCATACCTTTCTCTCGGCACTACRGGACTATCTGCCATTGATTTCTTCAAAATGGTTCTCTGATTGCTTTGCTCTTCAGATGAAAAGCTGCAAGATTTTCAAACAGAATATGAATCAGGAATGTGAAGTTGCTCCTTGATTAGACGAGTGAAGAAAAGGAAGTGAAAGCATCAATTAGGAACTCTTTCCAGAGCTCCCAGTTTCACCGTATGTCTGATCATATTTACTTCAAATCGGAAAACAGAAAAGAATATAACTATTCAACATTTATTTTTCCAGTAATCTCAGTGAGTAGAATTGTTTATCAACCTTTGAAGCTCAATCTTGTGAACATTATCCATATCAAAAGCCTCTGCAAGCTCATTGTGTTTTGATGCATGTATTATTTCTGCAGTGTAGGTACTGGCATCCTGGGAAAAACCCTGTACACAAATAGAATGCAAAAGGAATGATAACATGATAACATAGAAAAAGAGGCACCCAAGCTGAAACGTTCTGTTAACAGATGAATGTTACCCATAATATTCTCCCCCTCACTCCCTCCAGAAAAAGGACAAAAAAAAATATATAGTTATCTGTTTTTAAGCATTCGCCTAAAGATAAAAATGACTAACCTTTCTACAACAGTTATATTTCTCCTTCATCAATTTCAGATCTTCTTCGAGAGCTTGAACTTTCTCTGAGTGTTCAGCTTTCGCTTCTTCAAGACGACATACTTTTTGCTGATACTGCYTGTTTTCCTTTCTCACTTCACGTAGCTCATTTTCCAGGTCTATCTTCTGTGCATGTAGGGCCTCTTTTGCAAGTAAAGCATCCTCGATCTGAAGTAGTTTCTCTTCAAGTGCCATTCTCTTCTGTTTGCAGCTCTCGTACTCCGAAATTTCTTCCTGCAAGCTCAAAATTCTCTCAGAACATGAAATTTTCTCAGCCTTCAGGGTCTCATATTCTCCCGATATCGTCCGCAATGTGGCTTCTAAGTTTTCCTTTTCAAACCTGSATTCTTCAGTTTTCCTCTTCAAAACTGAAACCTCATCCTGAAGGTCGCCTATTCGTTGGTATTGAATTTTCTTATTAGCATTCTCTTCACGAAGTTGTTGATTTTCATAGTCAGAAACAGTAAGCTTCAATTCAAGGTCATTCAGAGCTGTCTTAAGCTTTTCTTCAGTTTTCCTGTAACTTGCTAATTGCTTCAATAACTTATTATGATCTGACCTGAGTAGTACTTGGCTTTGTTCAGAGACAGAAAGCTCACTCATCAATCTCTGAACTTCCAAGTGAGACTCTTCCCTAATAGTATTAAGCTCACTCTCTCTTGATCCTACTCTCGAGTAAACCTCTTGAAGGGTAGATTCCAACTTAGTTTTATCAGCAAGTAGACTGGATATTTCAGAAGAAGCTTCAAACTCCACTTTCTTCTTTTCCTCACGAATGACAGAAATTTGCCTGGTTAGGTCTTCTACCTCCTTCTGCAAGTTCTTGAGTTCAGCTGACATCTCCAAATGCACCTGATTCAATAAKATTTCCTGTCTAATGAGTTTTTCCTTTTCTATCCTGTTTTCTTGAAGAAGGGTTTCCAGTTCTGAATTTAGATTTTTCTCTTTCAATGAAAAAATTTCCAGCATTGAAGCAAGATTTTCTTCCAGAGCTTCAATCTTTTTAGAGCAATCAGAGAAACTTCTTTCTGATTCCTCAACTTGAGCCTCCAGCTGGGCATAATGCTCGTTCAATTCTAGTTCCTTCTTCTTTAGCTCTTTATTCAATTTCTGAAGAATCTTGCATTCTTCACCAAGTCTGAGAGCAGATTCATGTAATTCCTGATTTTCTCTTCTAAGATATCCACAATCTCTTTGAGCTTCCGACAACTGATCCTGTGCATCATGGAATTCTTGCTTGAGGTTAGACATTTGGGTCTCCATCTCAATCTCCAAACTCCTAATCTGAGCTTGCAGATTTGAGACAACAGATTGCAAATTCCTATGTTCCAATTSATAGAATTCGCTCTCCTCTTTGAACTGTCTCTCTTGGGCATCCAAAACAGATATTTGTTCTTGTAACTGCAAATTTTCCTGTTCCAACTCTGAAATTTTGCTCTCCAATCTGAGTTCTCCGGATTCAAGCTCTGATACTTTCCTTTCAAGAATTTCCTTGGCAGAAACATGGGAATCCAAACTGCTGCTGAGTACTGCAAAATCATTTCGCAGATCAATCATGCCTTTAGTGGTGATACTACTTTCCCTCTGAACTGTTCTGTTGTTCTCTTCTAGCTGGTCGTTTCTCAGTTCAAGATCAGCAATTTGAACTTCTAATTCTCTCTGATGCTGAATAAGAGAATTGGTTTCCATTTCCTTTCTTAGCAAGTCAGCCTTCAGGTTTTCTATCTCAGATTTCTTTTGAGACAATTCCGTCAGCAGATTTGCATAATCAGCTTCTAGCTCTGCCTTAGTCTCACGGTCTTGAATCTTCAAAATATGATCCTTCAGGTGCTTTTCTGATTCAGCAACTATAGCATTTTTGTTTTGGATCACAAGTTCATCACGCTTAAAGATCTGTTCAAACTCAGTAACTCTATCATCCAAGAGTTCGTTTAGTTCAAAGAAATATTTGGCAATTGATTCAGCTAATAATTTTGAATTCAGCATATCTTTCTTGGTCAAATTCATCAAGTCTTCATGAAGATCTTTGTACTTCTCACTCACAAAAGAAGAATTACTTGAGACTGGCTTRATTAGACGGTGAAAAGCCATTTCAACTTGTTTCAGTAACTCGAGAAACAGCTCAGAAGTTTCATTCGCAGTCCAGTGGGCCTCCTTCGCTTTCATCTTGAAATCTATGTCATAAATCTGGGTTTCAAAACCACTCACCTCAGATTGAGCACTAGCAGATTTATTCAGAAACTCACTGGATGCCGAACTACAACATCCAACATTCTCAATTTCATTTAATGCCTTTAGCTTCAATAGAAGCTCCAAGTTCTCATCAGTGAGTTCATTGCAGTCCCTCTCTAGTTCTTGCACTTTCTCCTTCAAGGACTCCATTTCTCTAATTAGATCAACATTAGTCTCGTCACGTTGAACCATGTCTTCRGACTGTCTACCACTAACAGCCATCYGAATCTTTGCTTCTAATCGGGCTATTTCATCATCCTTAACAAGTAATTTATGTTTATATTGTCTCTCAATATTTAAAAGGGACTGGCTATTCAAATTCTGCTCATTCTCCAGTTCATTAGTTTTGTCCTCCAAGGCTTTTTCAAGAAGCTGAACATTCATTTGCAATCTCTTCTCTGATTCTTGTAGTTGTTGAATCTGGAGAGTCAAACATCGGTTATCCTCCAAATTTTGTTGACTAGAACTTTCTATACCAGTATGCTTCAACTGAAGTGCTGAGAGATTCTCTATCTCAGCTTTCTGTTGTTGTATGGTTTCTTCCAACTCCTGAAGAATAGAAACAAGCTCAATATTTGATTCTTGACTTCTTCTTAATTGCAGCGCTAAATTAGCATTTGACTCTTGCTGATATTTTATCTCACTTTCCAACTCTTTCTGAAGATGAGTTAGACCTTCAGATTGAAATGTTGAACCGTCTTTGCCTCTCTGTTTCACTGTTGATTCCTCAATTGACAATTTGAACCGTTCAATTTCTTTCTTCAGTCCATTGTTTTCTYCATATGCTGCTGACAGCTCCATCACCAAGTCAGCTTGCTTTTTTGACTGATCTAAGAAGTCAGTTCTTAACATATCCAAATCAAGCATCAACTTACGAGCATTTCTTTCCCACATTTTAGCTTCTGCCCTAAGTTCATCAATTGTACATTCTGCAGCTTCTAGAAGGTCTCTTGATCCGGCATTTCTTGGAGAAGCTGCAGCAGACTCTTTTCTGCTACTGTGCAAATCCATTCTTGAATTCATTAGCCCTGAATTGCAGGATGACTGACTTGACAAAGAACGATCAGCTGGAGGATATTCATCTTGAGATGAACTACTCTTTGAGCTGGCTCCAATATGTCTTCGGTGAGGGATATAGCCTTTGCTGTTTAAATCATCAATCGAGTTAAGATGGTCACATTTTTTATAACCCTCCACAGGGTTAGATATGTGATTTGAGCTAGATTCTGAATAATCCGATTCTGAATAATGTGATTCCTGCAGCAAGGTCAATAAACAATCCCAGTAAGAAATAGCCGAAAATCTATATCTTTACACTAAGAGTGTGAATATGGTGAATGCAGGACTTTGAGCCARTGTGGGAGAGTAAATCAAACAGCAGAATTAAAGATAATAAAACTTAAATGTAAGTGCCGAACATATATCAAATACAATGCATAGGTTACAAGAGAAAACAATAAACATAGAATGTTCTTTTGTATTTCAAGACATAAAMCTATTGAACTGAAAATAAATTACAGGCAGAAATCATATAGTAAAAGAAATTTACATAATTTGAAATTAGAACAATTTAAAGTATTGAAGAAGAAAACAACCATTTATACCTTGATTTATCATTGATAAAGTAAAATAAAAGAAGTAACACCTCTCTATGTTTTGTTTTTTCGTCCTGCAGCCACCGAAAATACATCACAGTTTTTCTTTTTTTTTCTTTTTTTTTTTGCCATCTCTTTGTTCAACTGCCTGTCTTCTTCGTCGCATTCCAATGTTATTTTTAGTGTTTTGATTAGCTTAAAGTATGTGATATATTGAGTAGGACTTAGTTTTTCTTTTCTAGACCCAAAATCAGGAAAACAAGTTGACCTCAAAAAGGAAAAGAAGGGGGGAGGGGGAGGAGGTGTATAAAAAGTTAAATAATAGAGGCAAAATATCCAAAAACTAGGAGAAGAATTGTACTGAAATATGTAGCTAATCAGTTTTTTCAGGCTCTCTCTGTCACAGGAGAAGAGTAAGGAAGGAAGAGGAAAGAAAAGACATCATCAACCTGTAGAACTTTAAAATGAAAAATAGAAGTAACTATAATAATTGAAAATTTTTTAGACTATAATGTAGTTTATCTAAGTAATGATACAAGCACGTCTAAGAATCTAGTAATTCTAATKAGAGCAGAATGAAATCATTAGATATCAGAATATCAAGGAAAGAAGTGAAAAGTTAGATGTTTCTCAGTGAGTTTTTCACTTTATTACTTATAAACAAGGTACCGGTGCCTCAAAGAATATTATTTTTAATTTTCTTTTTCATATGCATGCCGATCTCAAATAAAGTCATTAACTGTATAGCTATGATATGTTAACAGCYAAGTCTGTTTCATATGCACMACTGAAGGTAACTTTACCATTGTTTATAAAGTGCTTATTCTCCAATATTTTGAGCTTCAGTGAAAATTATATGAGGAAAAACTAATGGGAAAATTTTTAAGCACACCTCATTATCATCTTTTCCTTCATTAGAGATGAAGGCCAAATCTTGAGCTGCTGCAACTTTAAAACCATTAGCAAATGAATCAGCAGGAGTGTTGGGCTTATGATCGATTCCTTGATAATCTTCAGCAGACTGATCTTTATGGGAAGTAGAAGAGTTTGGTTTTTCTTGCCTGAATATTTGCAAAAGATATCAGTTAAAAGAACCAAGAAGATATAAGAAAAGCACACAGTCAACAGAAACTACAAACCTGAGATGGGGTGTTAGACAGTGAACTTTGACCTGTACGATTGAATATGCATGACGCTGTTAGAACTAACTTCTGATGCAGATAAATTTTTACTCTGATAGCTCTAAATTAATAAAGCATGCCATCTCTGATGTCAAATGATGAAAATTATCACATTCGTAGCTACAGGAAAAAAAAKTACTAAAATGAATTTTAATTTTAATTTGTCTTCTAATSTCAAAAAACACTAAAATTATTCCTGAACCAAATTGATGCATCAAATATCTAGAAAGAAAATAATCTATTTCTAGTCCTATTTTCTGTACAAAAGGCCATGCTACAAATTTGGATTTAAGAATCCAATCTCTTCAACTTTGTTGTTACTCCTGCAAATTCTATCAGCTTAAATATCTACAAAAAGTTTAAGAGGGAAAGTATCAATATCGAAGAGACTGCAATTCTTACTAAATTGAGGATTACATATTAGAACTTCAGATATTCCTCATCATCACAAGACTAGCAAAAACCAATCACTGATTTCAGATAGAATATGTAATATGATATCAACATGTTATAGTTTGGAATGTAATTGCAGTAAAATGAAGCTTAGATACTCTAGCATGTTCTCTTAGCCCCCAGTGGGGTGTGTGGGCGAGAAACAGAGGATCTGCCATCTCTGAATTTCCTTTCCAAACTAAGATACAATGTTTTCAGGCCTCAAGCTGGTAAAAGACAGCAGAAGCACCTGATCATCTAATTCCCGTGGCATCCAACTGACAGGCTTAGGAAACATGCCAAGCTATTTTAGTTTGATGTTGTATGGAAATTGGAACTTTGGATATAGACTTCAACAAATTTCTCTTTTAGTTTTTCGCCTGAGGTTAAACCTAAGACAATGAAATTCATGAGAATGAGAATGATGAAGTTTCAGGATGCTAATTTGTGTGTATTTTGTGTCCCTTCAAATCCTGCCAATACACACACAAATTAGCTAAAGGACTTCAGTTATCCTCTTAAGTCCTCCCATCACTAATTCTTGTGTGTATTTTGAGATGTCACTTGACCTGACCTGATCATAATGATGGGAGGACTTAAGAGGATAACTACAGGAGGAGCTTGGCAAGCAGATTGCAAACCAGCTTTGCTCAGACTGATGAATGCAAGTCTTAATGTGGTGTTCCTTATAATTCATATTGTTCGTGTGTTATCATTTGATTACCAACTTTTTCATTCAAGAGAAATGAAATGCTTGTAAGACGAAACAAATAAGTCAAGTCGTAGATCACTCTAAGTACCTGCAAAATTGTCCCATGATTGCATTTTCTCAAAGGCAATGACACTGGGGAAGACACCTTTGGACTCCGATAAGATGACATATTGATGATTGCCTCTCCCAGGATACCAGCTCTAGATGAACCCTAGAGTTAAGGGGCAAATAGACACATGGCATGTCAATCACTGCAGAGTTCGATGTCTCATAATTCTGTAATCATTATGGAATTGAGAGAAGTCTTCCCAGAAGTGAGAACCAATTTACCATTGAAACAACCAACTTGAAGAGGCATTCTTCAACTTCTTTTGAAGAATCATCCTTTGATACCCATACAGATTCCAAGAGGGTCTCTGTCCATAGACAACTTCCATTTCGTACCATTGCCTTGCCCAATTTTCCAACTGTTTTACCCGTCTCTACAGAGATCATAGACAGAAAGAGTCTGTCCCATCCCTTCGGTACCTATTATCATACATTTAAATGCAGTGGACAGAGTAATCAGTTAGTACCAGCCAGAAATAAGGAACAAAAAGGGTTACATAAATGACAGAAATTTACAGAACAATGAGTAAAACAAAAGCACAATGATCCCAGAACATGAACCAAAGAATCAATAAACTCATCACTGCGACCAAAAAATCAACGGAAAATTACAAGAAATTCATGGGGAAAGAGTAGAAACAGAAATGGTGTCGTTCCACCTCAAGGGCTTGAAAATTGGAGAGCTTGAAATCAACCCTTTCTCCTGATCTGGGGTTCCTGATTTGCCTCTGTAACTTGAACATTTTTGTTTTTCCCTCTCTCTTTCTTGCTAGTACAATGTAATTATTACAGCAAGACTTAGAAATGTGGGACAAGCAGCATTAGAATCTTTATGGCAAGAAACAGTGTAGGAGCACATTTCAGTGACASAAACAAAGTAAAGAGAAAGACAAACAAGAAGAAACAATGCCCAAATTTATTAGGCTGTTAGCTAGCTGGTCATTGTTCCCAACTTCTCATGGGTGCAACATTATTTTCTGCGATCTTTTTTGGCGTTTCATATGATCTACTCTAACATCATCATCCACTGACCAGTWTAACACACAGTAAGTGAGTGAGAGAATGAGAGAAGAAAAATCGGTCATGTGCACTTAAATTTTCCTGCAAAGGCCCATGAACTAAGATCTAAAAGCTCAGACTCGAARGCATTTATTCCTAGACGTGACAGGTTAATCGGCTTCCAACTTCCTAGCGGAAGGGCCAAGCAAAGCAAACATCATTCTACAGTCAAGTTTCTTGATTTCTTTATTCGGTTTTTACCTTCATTTCCTCCTTCCGTCGTTTGAGGTATCAATGTTAGCCAACCAGAACGAGAAAATAATTTGTTTGTTAGTGTGCTAAATAGGATATGCTTGGCACAAAGAAAAAGCTATTATTAATTCAGATTTTTCCTTCTCTTAGTACTTCGATCCTCAATCTTTAATCTTCAATCTTTCTCAACGTCAAATCAGATATGAATCATACAAGAGTTAGGTWKKGAAACCCCTATAATTTGATCAATTTCCCCTCTAACCAACGGATTCCATCGGAGGTTTAACAAAAAATTTGGTGGGACTTATTTGCATAATAGATAGATTTATACTTTCATTTCATTATATCCATTTAAATTTCAAAAGCACCCCAAATAGTTGTTATTTCACTTTTAAAATCACTATTTTTTTCCCATTAACTAATTCCAATCAACTACGTAAATTTTGTATACATATCTCTCTATCACGTGTAAGATGAAAAGTTACAAATAGAGTTTTTTTTCCAAGATAATAATAATAATAATTTAATCGGTGTCAAGATTAATATCAAAACGAGATGCATGTCTTATAATGTTCTTATTGGTAGATTTATTATTATTATTACCTTAAATTTAGACAACTTAGTTGGGGAAAAAAAAAAAAAACTCTATTTCTAACTTTTCATTTTACTTAGGAGGGAGGAAGAGAGAGAAATACAAAATTTAGGTAGTTGGTTGGAATTCGTTAATGAAAAAGTAATTTTTAGAATGAGATGACAATTATTATGGGTGCTTTCATAATTCAAATGGACATAAGGGAGTGAAAGTATAAATTTATCTATCAAGTAAAATGGTCCCGCTAATTTTTTTGTTAAACATATGATAAAAATCCGTTGGTTTGGGGGTGAAAGTGGTGAAATTAAAATTTGAGACATTAAAGTTAATAAATTGGGCAAACTATGAACGGGTTTTGATCTCATCATATAATGACATAAATAATTGTTGCTCCAAATTATAAGGAGTTTTGTGCCCTTAAATAAGTAAATAAAAGAGTTTTGTAATGTTTAGGAATATTAAGTAATTGGAGTTAAAAATTCTGAATGAATGAATATCAAATCATCCAAATTAAAAAAATAAAAAAATAACTAGGGCGATGCATCCTAACATATGAAAACAAATTCATCATGACATGCAACGTAATAGCGGATCTACAAGTCTCTGCTTCCCCAACTTCCCTCTTAGAGAGATGTATGGAACACGAGCCCCATCCCTGAAAATTGTGATGAAACAATGTCGCCTTCGTGAAAACTAATGTTCTTTGGTAGAACCGATTGAATTAATTTCTTTTTTTTTTGTTGAGAAAATGGTTATAAAAATATAAATATTAAATTAAATGTTTTGAGGTGGTTAGCAACTGCCAAATCTAGGAGACATAAATATACAGACCAAGTAACTGCTTGGACACAGTAGTGACTTTGAGGATAAGAAAGTTACAACTGGCAGATGGATAGGAGGTAAAATTTTCATTTTTAAATATTCTTTTAACTATAAATGTTATTTAAAATAAAATTTTAAAATTTAAAATTTAAATCAATGACATTTACATTATAATAAAAAATAAAATTTATTAACTTGATAAGCAAACTATTAAATCAAAACTATATTTTATATTCGACCTTCACTTATAATGTTATTTTCAAAAAATTCCAAGTGGGACGCAAAGCATCGAGTCGAGATTAGGTCTAAATTAGCCTAAATGATCTAAAAAAACCTCATCGAGATTTATTAATTTGATCGGTTACTAATAAAGGTATTCCATGGAGGACCTTTTTAATTATAAGGATGAATGTTTTATATATCCGATTCTTCCTCTACTAAATGATCCGGCAAACAAAGGTACATAACATATTTGTTTACTTGCATACGGTCAGAGAACAATCTCGACTTATTTAATTTACCTGTTCAATATCAATACTAACCATGCATTATACGCAGAGCTCAATTCAGAATGGGATTTTATGATGCCTCTAGAACTGGGGAACTCTGAACTTTTATTGTGAAATAAATGCTCGACCTACTTCTCACAACTTTGGTTCTTTCTAAATTAAGTTGGCCAAGAACAGAACATTGGTGAGGGGTTTTCAGCACAAACGCCATAGGAACAAATTTCCCTGTAAACGCCCCTTCAGGAATAAGAAATGCTCCCTCTCTTGATTAATCAGAGTCATGGTAGTAGCATCATAATTCACTGCATTTTCAAAGCCAGAAGTATAACCCAAGCAAAAGGGGCACCAAAGCTTGACTTTTTGCCAATTTTCAACTCATGAATTATTTGGATGCATTGCATATCTCTCTAGTAGAATTCAGGAATTCTAGCAAGCTTTTCAGCCAGTTGTCAAGTTCTAACCAACATTTAGGTGGAATTTACCATTAAACCTAGTATTTGACTTTGACAAATCCAAAGGTTCACCAAACTATTTTATTTAGTATTTGTTTAGCGTATGTAAAGTTATCAAACACTAGAATGGAATTGTTATTCTGGAAAGTGGAACTGGGATTGGATATGAATGGTATGGACAGACAGAGACAGTGCAGCATTTCAGCTGCACACTCCAGAAAAACCATACGTAATCACAACAATTACTACAAAAAGGGAAAAAGAAAAGACCCTTTCTTTCTACTTCTTCTAAGACAGCCTTCTATCCTCTCTAGCAGAAACATCTGAGTTCTTGAACAAACGAATATTAACTTGCCCATATTTAAATTGAGTCAGGCTATATCCTATGGAGAATATAACTAATCTTTAAGACCCATGAAATAGTAGAAGAAATGATGAAGAAAATTTATTGGGTTTTCTATGTGACTCGATGATTAAATAGAGGTGAGAGATCGTCAAAATATTCTATACAATTAATGGCTGAAACGGCCAACAGATGCCAGTAACACAGAACATATACAACAGCAGATATATTTAGTTTTTCCCTAACCAGCCAGTAAATAGGCAGTACTATTCACCAGATGAGAATTGTCTACTTGATGTGATGTAGTTATCTTGCCTTTGCTCAATCTGTTACTTTAGATCATAAGTCCAAAATTCTGATAGATGGTACAAGTTTACCTAACTGAATGCGCAGCAGCAGATGCAAAAGTAGTTTGCCGTTGGCTCACTTTCATGTAGAGGCCCTGCAAAACGAAGAATACTTGAGCACATAGATTTTAGTTGTAATTGTCACTTTCCTTCCTGGCATAAGACATAATAATACAAGTTCCAACATATCTACAACTGAGTAATCCAGCTACATGCTAATGTGCAAGACTTAAAGCAAGGGGCTAGATATACAAAAGAAGAAGCAACTATCTGATTATTGCATATCTTGTTTCCAGCTTTTGAACACCACATTCTAAATATATGACATCATTTTTCAATTGCCTGATATCCCTAGTAGCAATGACCAGATGATTGAACAGCCTGAGAAAATTTGATATCATCATTCAGATTCGATAACAGTCAAGGATTTATGGGCATTTGGTATTACAGGGTTGATGAAGGCAGAGCATAATGCTCTAGGCCTTGTTTGATAACTCAATTCAGCACTTAAAACTGAATCAATTAAGTGCTTATTGAATTAAGTTTGTTTGATAATATAATTTTAGAATGTCATAATGTAAGTGCTTCTTAATTCCTTTTATAAATTTTAAGTGATAATATTTTGACTGAATATATTAAGACATTTCAAGAAAGATTACCAAATGAAATATTCAGATTGAGCCGTTACAAAGTAAACCTCTGGTGTTTAGAAATTTAATTATTTTTTAGACTTCAGACTTCAGTCTTATCAAACAGGGCCTTAGTCCAATTAATTCTGCAGGATTGATACTTACAATTACCCATTTAACTTGAGAAAGTTTGCACTGAATTTTTAGCATAAACAGACAATAGGAACAGAGAGTACGAGATATTACATTCGTGGTGTGAATTGTTGCTCCAGTTGTCATGCTAATATTTTGATCTGGGATCAACTCAAAGTTTAGGTGCTGCAGAACAATTGCAAGAGCAACAATCGCTTCTAGCAATGCAAATTGATCACCCACACACTTACGAGGCCCTCCACTGAATGGAATGAACCTGACATAGTTTCCAATATCTGAATCAGTACCAATTGTTTTGGCCTTTATCATTGATAGGAGAGCAAACAGGCGAAAAGAYAGCTTCTGGATGAACTTGATACCTGAAATCAGTATTTGATTCATTTGGAATTGGGCCTTTCAAGTCAAATCTTTCTGGCACGAATTCATCTGCTCTTTCCCAGACCTTTAACACACATATCAAACACAGAAGAAACAAAAAAATTTTACTTACTGAGGAAATGTTTTTGTTTCAATAGCAGCTTTCAGCAAATGCCATATTTCTGTAGCTCTAAACTTTGAACTAACCAACATGTGAATCCTCGAAGGAATTCCAATAGATGGTCTAAATGAATATCCACAAGAGTTTATAATCTAAGTCCAAGTTAATTTTGGGTTCAGTATAACACTCTTAAGTATTCACAGATTGAGGAATGAGGATTTGGTTTGAAATGGTTCACTGAAGCAAGAGATATTTGATGTCTAGGTTTTATTTCTTTATGATTTCCAGAAGTAATCAAGTTAATTGCAGAAAACCAACAACATAACTCATCCAGGTGTTACCTGTGCAGAATGATGGATATTATACACTGAAATCATTATATCTTGACCAGCATTAACCTTGTAGTTCCCAGGAAGCACATCAGGAACTTGAGCTCTTCTTATGAGAACCTAACAGAAAGAAAAATGATCATCACGAACATGATGTGCTACACTTGTTCAGCTAAGGATGAGTAGATAAAAACCTACAGGAGGATGCGGATACAAACGCATTGACTCATTTATGCAACGCATCAAGAACTTCAGATTTTTTATGTCTTCATAGGTAGGAAGTCGACCTTGTAAAACTCTGTCAACCTCTTCTTGTGCTTTCCTCAAAGAGGATTGGTCCTGCATATGATAAAAGTATTACATATAAAAGAGGAAAAGACAAGTATAACATCCATAGCAGAAACCACAGAGAGAAAGAGAGAGAGAAATGATTGCCTAGCCCCCTATTGTTTCTATTTATGAATTTTATATAAGTGAAAATCAATCAGAGTATGTCAAAACTCGGAACATATCAAAGCTAATAGTTTCTGCAGTTTCAGTAGAACACTAATGCATCAATCATTTGATTTGAAATCTTGCATCACAGTATATAGTAAGGATGATAGCAATGCTAACATTGTACTGACCTATACAAATGATAATTTTGAAGGTGCTGGTTAACCAGCAGAACTTCTATAGATCCGCAATTTCATAGTAGTGCCAACTTAAGCAAAGTCCATCAAGGAATTAATCAAACAATTGTGTACTTATGTTTTATCCATGTCCTCGTATATTTCTGAATTTGGAGGTGATCTCATCACTATAACCATAAGTAAATGTTATATTACTTCTTTGAAACTGACATAATTTATCTATTTTTATAATAAATACTTAGTGCATGCTTTTGGCCTTAGTTCCCCTTTTTCATGTGTACTTTTTCTGGGTTTAAATACTTCCTAAACTAAGAAACCTGACACGGAATGATGCAGTTGCCACAAAATGCCACAAAATGAACAAACACAATAAATCTTAATGCGGAAAAGGAAAAAGGAAAAAGAAATATGATTCTATGGTTCCCATTTTAGGGCCAGCAATCATATCCAAAAGTTCCAGAATGCATGAAATGGTAAAGAACAATAACTACCTGGATGATGCATGAATATAAATACCTTACTTAGCAGGTAGGATGTCCAGGTCAATACCGAACCCGTAGTTTCATGGCCAGCAACTAACATTGACAGGAGGTCATCTCGTAGCTGAACACTTGAAACCTAAATACTTCGAAGTGTCAAACTTTGATAGGGTAAAAATCATCAGAGGCTAACCACATCCCTGAAATAGACTTATCAAGCCCAAAAACCTTCTAAGTTAAATTCTGCCAGAATTAACTTTTCCCTGCTCAGGGAAAATGGAAAAACAACTGGCTAATTGGAAGAAAGCTAGTTACAGCGTGGTACTAAGATATTCAGTGATAAAACAAACCTTCTCTTGGCTGGCAAGCAAAAAGCGAAGGATGCTCGGATCTGAATCATTTACATACTCSTCATCTGTTATCCTTTCACCCTCAATTTCTACAATCTCTCTGCATTTTGCAATTAGTTCTTCAACAGTTCGCCTAATCAGTGTTACTGCCCTTTCAGCTTTTATTTGTCTTGGAACTATTTTACATAAAGCCTCAATCTGCAACCACAATGATACACTCATTAATATGTTAAGATAGATTATCGCAAAAGGAAGATATAATAAGAAAAATGGACCAGCCTTCCAATATGGCAATAGATCTGTTGAACGCAGCTCAGCTTCTTTCAATGCCGTATAAACTGCATCAATAACTGGACTATTGGCATTAAGGGAATCAAAATTGTAGTTGAACACAGCTAGTCCAATAACATCAAGGGTTAGTTGCGAGAACTTCTCCTCCATATTTATTGCGGAGCCACTGGTGGCATCAGCTCTGAGCTTCTCCACCAATCTTTCAGCACATCTGCAAAAGACCCTATCAACAATTACTGACAAGTACGTCTTGTGAAGTGATGGAACCACAGCTCTGCGCCTTGCCTATAACAAAGTAGATCTAATCTCAAAACAACAGCATTTAATCTGAGAGCCCTGTTTAGGCCACATCTAGCACACTAGTTAGAGAATAAGGATCATTAAAGGAAGAATGTAGTTACTGAAAGTCATTGAATGAGTAGAAAAATCATCATACATGATCCTAACCAGATTTCACTCTGAACTTAATTCGAGCAAGTATCAGCGGTTAAAGGTTGACAAATAATACACATGCTATTTCTTTCTACAAGCGTTTAATGTTAAGCTTCACATTGACAAGGGATGCTTTTTCGTCATGTCATAACACAGAGGAAAAGATATTGACAATACATCAAGATAGACACAAAAAATACGGAATGCTCCGGATTTGAGGCCAAAGATTGGCTTAAATAGTCAATGGAATGTAATTGTCATTTTTAGCCAATCTTCGGCCTCCAAGTAAACCCAGAATAAATCATTTCTACTGAAAGTATCCCATACTCAAGCTGCAAAGGTAAGCAGGCGGTACCCAGAGTCCAGAGAGAGGATTACTTCAAGCAACCAGAGCAGTAATAGGCCTATAAAATAGTAATGCTTAGACGGAAGCAACAGCAGACTGACTCCGTAACATAAATACTAATTCCGAGAAAATTCCTATTATATCCTACAAGTTAACCTTTTTCATTAATAGCAGTTACTCCCCATTTAAATTGACGATAATATAGCCTCATACCAGGATATGTACAAACAAATTCAATTCGCATTATATGAATTTAAAAAAAAAAAAAATGAACATGAATAGTTCAATGAAAGAAATTAGAAACAAAACGAAAATAATACCAGCCAATGATAAGGAAGCTTACCGTCCAAAGGGGACCTTCAGCAATGGCGAAGCCAGAACCAAACAAGAACTCGGACACCTCAGACACAAGACCCTTAGCATACTTTCCATAATTTCTTAACACATGCTTAGCAATGGCAGGATCACTCACAATGACAAAGTTCCTTGGCCCAGCAGCAAGGCGGTAAATAGGTCCATACTCATTCATCCACTTGAAGAGTGGAAGAAATAGTGCACCGCCCAAAAGGTCAGACACATCCTCAAGCTTTGCACTTGCAATGGGGATATTGGAATCATCATTCTTGCCTACAGTTAAGGATCTCGTCAAATTGGTTAGCCAGTCGGGGCTAACCCATGAGGTGGGCTTGGTGGAGGGTGGCCTATTATTATRATCTAAAGAGGACTTTATCCGAAAAGAGTAAGATTGAGGACGAGAGCGAGAACTTTTGCTGCGGAAAGTTCTGGTAGTGTCTACTTGAGGGAGGAGCCACGAGGAGGATAGAAAGAGCAAGGAGGCCATGGCATTAGAGAGTTTGAGAGACTGTTGCAGTAGCAAGGGGAACTACGGTCATCCGGTTCTCCTTGATCGTCAGTGTTCTTCCGTGGCACTGTCTTATGGATTCTTTAACTAACTTTATCATGAAAGTTTTTTAAAAAATAAAGAAAATAAAACAAAGCCTCAGCTATCAATAAATAGGTATTTTTTTAATCAAAATGAATAAATGTAATGATATCGTACCATGTTTTAGTTATATGAAATTTTACGTATACCTCCTAATATAAATAAAAAAAATTATTCACAACTCTCTTTTTCTCTTTCTCTCTACATTCCTATCCTCTTGACCTCTATATTAAAATTTTCACTTCTAAAGATCCATTTGAATGTTTTGCGATATTTCTTCGATTAAAAATTAATATTTATTTCGACCTGTTTAAGTATATATTTTTTAAAAAAGAAAATGAATTAAAAGTAAAAAAATGGATTTTTTGAATTCCTAAGAGGTGTCCTTGGTAAGGGAGTCCCCAGTTGGGAGATCGACTCCTTTGGGGTCCCTACATGTATTAGACAGTATTTCTTTAGGACCCGTGTCGGTAACAACCTCTTGAAACTAAAATATTTGATTTTTTTGAGTTTGAACTAATCGTTTTTTCAAAAAATACATATTTAGATAGATCGTGATAAATACTACTATGAGAGATTTCATAAAAAACTACAAATCATGCTTTGAAATTTCAAATTATAATAGAAAATAAATCTATTGAGAAAAAGACTTTGATAGATATAAATAAATTTTGATTTATACACAAAGATATAATAAGAATTTCATAATGTTACACATAATATACTATCTTTACCCTTAGAGCCCTTTCTAATATATCCTAATAATATTTATTTTAGCCGCTTGGTATATGATTTTTTTCTTTTTTACCTTTGTAAAGGCACTAATTCCTTTGGTTATATTACTGGATTGTAAAAGAAAAGGAAAAGTATATTTATAGTAGTATTTAAGGAACAGTCATATCTGCACTAGACAGAACCTCCTGATATAATTACAGAATTTCATATATTTTTCCTTAAGTAAATCTTCTATTCCAACAAAATAGTCCATTAAAATTGAACAAAATGGATACTTATTAAATTAATAATCATTTGWTAATATAATTTAATATGTTTAATATCTTAAATACTTCTTAAATCATGTTATAGATTTATAAGCGATAAAATATTGACCTATTATTGAAGTGGCCAATTTTATTTAATAGATAAAATTAACTCTATTATCTATTCTTTTAAATAATCACCTATACTTACAAATCTTTTAAAAATTTATAAATTTAAAGTGAAGAATAAAGAAATGGTAAAATACAGTTTTATAATTCTATTAAATTACTTAGTGAACTGTCCTAATAAAATTTATCTTTCAAAATAAAAAATTATAAAGTAAATATTTAATATTAAAAAATTCATTTACATATCAAACTCCTATCTTCAAACTTCAATTTAGTGAAATACGAAGAGAAGAGGGCCACGGGAAGAGTAACGCAAATTTATTTGGGCCTTTGGTAGTTTAAGGAATCAAASTATTTAATSAGTACATGATTGTTTTCCCAATCAATGGCCCAAGAAGTCCAGAACTGTATTGCGTGGGCCCAAGTCTTGAATTTACGAGGCTCTGTTACGCSAAATTATAAAAGAAAATAAATTTTAGTTTCAGACTCGAAAGAACGGTAAGTTGACCACCAGGTCAAAATAAGCCCATTCACAACTTGAGTATGCTACTACCTAGATACGGTCCAAGTCAATGCAAGACTTTGTATAATCGGCGTGACAAAAGAATTTTGACTTTTTCATGGTTCATACTATGGTTGAACAAAACAGAGAAGATGATTGTACAATAGCAGTATGACCCATCCTATACAAATACCTCAATGATTGTACTTTGGTCTTCCTCTTTTTAAGAAATAATATACTATAATACAAGAAAATAAAATGAGTTAATAACTCTTGAACYTTAAACTTTTCKATAGCAAATTATGTACTTATTTCATCTCTTATTAATTGTTGGGAGGTTTTATCTCTAAAGTCCACTCRGCTCTCACTTCCTAAGAGTCTAGTGTAGTGTCTAACATTATATTTTGAAGAAGTGATCGATGCTATGTGTAAGTCTATTTTATTTGCCAAATTAGATGCATCTACTACAAGCTTTATGTCAACTTGCCAAGGTCTTGATAGGATTTRAGATTTTAGTAGTGTTTGTTTRTGACGTTACTGTTCTTGATCATCTTCATGAAACCAACAATCCCTTTCAGGCCCACTTGCTGTAGYAACTTAAATCTCGAGAATCATATGTGATTTGACCCCTCCTTTATGGTTAGGCTGCTGAGGGGAAATGATAGAATATCTTTTATATGGAGTTGGGAAATCCTCCTCTTCTCATGAGTTAGGTTTTAGATGTAAGTAGGTTCAACTCAATTTTCAACGTTGTATTAATAGAGCCGACCTCACTTCTAGTATGGTGCTAAGTCATCCAATCTCATAGCCTTTCGGATCGTCTAGTCTACTCTCAATTACACATTCTCAATTATATCAATATATATCTTAATTATTAAAATAAATAAAGAATAATAGATATTAAATAAATTAAACATATATACGTATCATATTTTAATTAATAAATAAATAAAATATAAGAAAAGTCCGTCTTAAATTTGAAGCAACCACGATGCCACCTTAAGGCCCCCAAAGCTTTCAAATTCTTTTTATGTTAAATATTTAAAATTTAACTCCTTAAAATTAAAAAATATGATTTGACTCGAAGGGGAAATTCTTGACTCCGGGTCGTTTCTGCATAAGTCAAGTCTTATAAAATTTTCACGGCATTAAATTACATATATTAAAAAGAATGTAATAGTGAGTGGTGGCTGGTTGATCTATAGAGAAATAAAAAATGGTTACAACAAATAATACATATTTAAGAAGACGAGACCTCGCGACTCTATTTATTGTCTGCCTATAGAAAATGAAAAAAATATTAGTTCTCACTATCCTATACTTTAGTCTATTAGTACAATACGTAGTCCTTGTCCATTGACGTCCTCAACGCGCTAAGCAGTTCTAGATAATTTATGCCAGAAAAAATGGAGGAAAAATGCAGAAGTTTTAATTGTGTATCCATTCTCTGGATTYAGACGGTTGATTCATCAAGTGATCAGTCTCCTGGACTCRAGGAAATTCTTCTGTTTGGAATCACAGGATTGAATATACTGGAGGAAAGTTGCAAAATCTGTGTCTTTGTATCGCCTCGGATTTGTCTCGTTTATAAGCATTCTTGAAGGTCTCACAATGGTTTTGAATGGGAGACTGTGTAAAGAAGCCACTGATYTTCGAGGCTTCATGGAATTCACAAGAACTCTATGTAGCACACTCTTGTACTTCCCATTGCTGAATATCTGCCAYAACACAAATCTTAACGCTGTTAGTACCATTTATTTTGAGTTTTTAAATAATCAAGATTAATTGGAAAGGTAAGAACATGTATACCTCAAGGTGATCTCCAACATTGACAACGAAGGAACCAGGGATTGGTTCAATTGTGACCCATTCTCCCTGGTGCAACATCTGCAGACCTGCGACTTCATCTTGGAGAACAAGTGTGAGGAAGCCATAGTCAGAATGGGGTGGCATTCCTAGTGTCAAATCAGGTTCCGGACATGGAGGGTAACAGTTGACGACCATTAGCTGGCTTCCATCTTTGAGTTCTTGTAGAATTTCGTCATCTTCTTCTGTCTTGTTCTTTGTGGTTGTTAGTCCAAGGCTCTCTAGGATGGCATCGACTAGCATTTGGAATAAGATTTTGGTTTTATCAGCGTAGGTAACCGCAGCTTCCCTGTTTAACCATAAAATACACAATTCGAATTTGATTAAACTAATCTATTATTGCCTAGTGGTGTTARGTAACCCATTTTTTCCTATTTCTACTTTGTTAATCAGCTTCTGAACCGAGTAGGTGAAATAACTTGTTCTGAAGTCTCATTCGAGGAAAGACAGCTGATACGATGTTGAAAACCCTGGTCCATCTAAGAATTTTCCGATAGTGGAAAGGTCCCAAATTCTAACAAGTAGTTACCGAGCTCTTACCTGAAGTCCACTGGAGAAGCAGGCCAATGGAGGACATCAGGTTGAGGATGACAGACTAACTTCAAAAAGTCCCTCCAACAAAAGACTCCATCTTTTGTCTGATTGAAGCTCGTTCCGTAACGTACTGGACTTCTCAAGTCTGCGGTCATATATTTCTCTCTTTCAGCAAAGGGACTTGCGAAAAACCTATTACTGACGTTCATCATATTACTTATAACCTCGTCCGAAATGCCGTGATTTACCAACTGCATTAATGCACGAGAAAGGATCTTTTAGTTTTATCTATACAATTTGGAGAGTATATCTGATCTTTCTCCGACATCTGCAGTAAAAGAGGGAAGATGCAATGCTATGACAGACGTACGAGTACTGCTCCCGTCTCAGCATAGCATAGCAAATGGGTTTGGATGTATTGTTGCATTACCCACCTGAAAAAAGCCATAAGTTTCACAAGCTTTGGCAAGGGAAATGAGGACTTGATCGCGGTTGGACCCCTGCAATTCAGCAAAATCAATAACCGGCAGCGTAAAGTTCATCTCTGTCGCATATGGCTTTCCATTTATCACATTAGGACGGTCTGAAACAGGAAGAATGTATTTGCGAGGAACATTTCTGACTCCAATTTCACACAAGTGTTTCACTCCCTTCTGGTATTGGCTTTCAATAGTTTCATGATCTGCTTTCATGCTTTCCGGTGCCATTGCTACTAATGCAGGAGACATTTATTTAACTAAATCCTGAACCTGTAGGAGTCAGGAAAAGCAAAACATGTTTATTACACTTGAATACATGCAAATCTAAAAGAAGTAACTAGAAAACAAATCARAGCAAACGGGTTGATTCATGATTCATGAGTGGTTTTACAGTACCAGAAAGACGGGATTCAGAGAGGAGCTTGTCTGGCCTGGCTAGGCCTTCTCTTATACCATGGAAGAGTGGACAATAAGCTGCAGAAATGAGKACGGAACAAGTAACGTATATATAAGGGAACAAAGGAGACTACAACAGTAACCAGTTTGAAGAAACCGGTTTTGGAGTATGCTGAATACAAAAGCTGGTTTTTCAAATATTATTTTCCCCTAATACCCAATAAATAAACCGTTGACAAATTTCTTCTGACCAATACCCTCCATATATGCTAAGTATTAATACTTCAAAATTGAACTGAAAAATTTCCGTTGTCCATTGTCAACTTTCCTAGGACCTACCTGACTCCTCTCCATTGCCATTCGTATTATGGCTGACTTTTCTTTTTAAAGAACAAAAAAATTGTGCTTGCAGATCTTATATCCCAAGTGAACTTCTCTCCAAGCTTCCGTCATCTCAAAAATTGTTTGAATTTATTCTTCCCATCTCGCAARTCTCTTCTTGGGATTACATGGATTATCTGGAACCATCTTGCAGGCATATTTTACCTAGTCATGCCAATTTAGACTGGCCAAAGCTACTTTGATGAATCAAATGAAGCCCTATAGTTCCTGGACACACTGCATATGAAAGATTTTGATATCCAAAATTGCCGATCGAGTTGATCGATGTGACTTGGTCAAAACTTACCAACAAAACGGAGGAATTCATGAGTGTTTCTTTGATCCCAATAACTCCGATAGAAAGATTGTASTAATTTGCAGCGTCCTATTCCTTCTAAAAGCCGGCCAAAYTTATGATTACATGGAATAAATGGTGCAGTACACGAGGGGTTGAAAACATTCAAAGCCAAGAACCTACGAGAGATTACCCCATTTTAAAAGGGTTGATATTTATTTTGAGATACTTAAAATAAAAATATGAACATTTTAATTCTGGACAAACTCATAGGTAGAAGCCAGAAGGAAACATGGATTATAAGAACACAAATTTCAACGGGATTGTTACGGGATCAACCTTGGGCAACTGATACGTCATTGGAACCGACCGGCCAATCTCTATCTCTCATAAAACTTAAGAGCACTACTTATTCGGGCTTCATTCAACTTCTCTCTTTCCTCTCTGCTTCGTTTTGATTGACAATTTCTACACTTAGAAAAGTATAATTCTTAAGTATTTAATTTTGATATTTTGAAATAAGAAAAATAATTGTACGATTTTATAAAAAAAGAATATCTAATGATGGTTGTAATTTTTTAATTTAATATTTTAGGAAAAAAGTAAGAATAAGCGTAAAAATTCTAAAAGACTTTAATAACATTTTTTTCCTCTCTCTTTTTTTTTTTGTTTTTTTTTTGCTTTGTTTCAAAGAATAAGAATAATCTATTTACTCTAAAAATTGAATAAAATGACATGTGTATTTTTCATATAACGAAAAAGATTGATAAAATAAGGAAAAAATAAAATAATATATGTACAATATAATTACAACTCTCTACTCATATCAATCTTACATAMTGATCTACGTACTAAATAAAATTAAAACTTAATAGTATACTAATCAAAATATATATGAAGACTTTCTTTTGAATTACGTAATTTATACCAAACACTCGTAAGTAAATATTTATTATTATTTTTTGTTGAGATTCCTATGTCTTCCAAACAAAATAAAGAAATTTTWAAGAATTTATAGTTCTAGTACAGTTTTTTTTTTTTTTTRSGMRAAACAAACAGCTCCTTAATGTTTTTCCCTTAAAAAGATTAAAAAATTACATATTTTAATTTCCTCATTTGCCCTTTTTATAAGATATATTTTCTTTAGAATTTCTAATTTTAGCTCAGAAGAGCTAAAAGGATTGTTTAGGAAAATTCACCTTAAAAGACTTTCCAAAATTATTAACTTGAGTTAATTTTTATATTAAATTGAATGATTCTATTCGGTTCTAGACATAATTATATGATCAAGTATTAGGTAATTGGCTTAGGCATGCGACATATTTGCAAGTAGTAGTTGTTGAGATTCATCCCTCAGACCACCCTCGTAGCCATGCGTTACAGCTAATCATTAAAACTTAATAAAACCATAGCCAATTATTAATATAAAATAATGCACTCTACGTACACTATCTATAAGTCTACTAATGATGAGACCTTATTTATTCATACCACTTTTGTTTTCGATTTGGAAATCCCGCTTGTTGTTAGCCCATTTTTTATTAGGGTCTGACCCGGTGCCTCTGCCCCCAAACTAATTACCAAGTCCTAGGAAAATGCTAGGGGCCCCATCAGGTGGGTCCTGCGTGGATCCCATTTAGTTTCATGAATGAAATAATAAAAATGATCCGGCTTGTATTATTGTGAGAATATTTTTATTTTTTTTATTTGTAAAACTCAACTGAGACATGACCAATTTTATGTTTTAGTGATGCAGACCATGTGATCCACAATCAAATTAGTACTTTGCTCAATCCAACTAATATTTTCCTACTAATTATTCCCTCAACCCAACTTACTAATTATTTATATTCTTTTAAGATTAGAAATTTTGATTATTATCGTAATGTATGTATTTACTGTTGAATACGTATAAAAATTCAAAAATTATTACTAAAATAGATCTGAATTTCGAAAACTTCAAAAGTAAATATCGGAGGCTTTTGCAATTATTATTATTATTATTATTCATTTCATTTCACGCACGAGGTCCCTATGAGGGGTATGAGCCTTAAGTCTTGTAGTATAATCTACTCACATAGTTTTCAAGATTCAATGCTCCGAGTCTTGTTCTGGTTTTAAAATTAACAAAGGGACCTTTTGAGTTTAAGGCCCTTATTTTATTGATATTACCTTTTGAGAAGGAAAAGAAGTAAAGTATGACTAGGAATAGTTTAGCCATGCCTAAGTAACACAAATATAAAATAATTAAGAATCATTTAATATTTTAAATTATATTATCAAATCATCCTAGATTAATAAGCTCTTAATTAGTTCATTTATGTGTTAAATTATACTAACAGACATCCCTAAAAATAAAAAGTATTGAAAGAAGTGCAAACAATATACTAATATTTTGCATCTGAACAAGAGCTACGGAAACAAATGCTTATACCAGTGTATCTAAGGGATAAGGTGATTAAGTGAAAACAATGTAATGATTCTTTTAGCTAAGGCACTCACCGATGTAATATTCCACCTAAATTTATAAGCTGTACCATGTATGAAGCGAATGAGATGGAAAAAAGAATTCTAGGATGTGGAAGACAAAAGAGGGTCCAAAGGCAGATTGCCTTTCTTTTTACCCTTCAAAAGTGCAAAAATCCAGTGAAGTATTCCAGCTGAAAAGAAGCTGAAAAACCAAGCATTGTTGTAAATYACCACCAATGACTCAGGGATAGAACTCAAGACTCCAACCTTTTGCAAGAAACCTGGAATAACTGGCAAAATCCCCAAAAGGAGAGCTGTTAAGGCTGCCAAATTGTATCCACCTGAGTAAAAATAAGCCCCGATTGGACMCAAGGAATACAACTCTTTGATGCTTAAATTTGTTCTCTGAACCAGATAATAATCAGCTAATATTATGCCCCCAATTGGTCCTAGCAATGCAGAGCAGCCGACCAGCCATGTGTACACAAAGCTCTCACTAGTTTTAAGAAGCCTCCAGGGCTGGAAAACTATGCCAAGAACTGCTGTAAGTAGTGCACCCCTTCTGAAGGTGAAAAATGATGGACTAAGATTGACTAGTGCATTGGCAGGAGCTACCACATTAGCAGCAATGTTGGTCGTGATTGTTGCAAGGCTTATGCCTATAATGGCAAGGATCATTGTCAAGAACCCACCAATTTCCCCTAGGAGTTGAATCGGATTGGAGATCAGATGTCCAAAAATCACTGTAGTTGATGAGGTTACTGCTAGTCCAACAAATGTGAATGCTCCCATGAAAATTGGAAGTCCAGCTTGGCCTATAATTTGATCCTTTTGGCTTTTCGCGTACCGGCTGAAATCAGGGATGTTCAGAGCTACAGGTGCCCAGAAACTTATGTTTGCTGTCAGAGAGGGAAAGAACAGAGCCCAGAATTCTGAAGAGGAAAGCCTTGAAGACAAGGATAGCATGTGACCAAATCCACCAGCCTTGACATAAGACCAAATCAGAAGGCAAGATGTGAGTATAATGAGAATTGGGGCAGAATACTTTTCTAGCTCCCTGATACCATCAATTCCCTTCCAAACAATTATCATTTGTGCAAGCCAAAATACTACAAAACAACCAAATTCAAGAGGCGAAGTACCAAGCCAAGACAAAGTTTGTGACAGAGTTGATTGTTTGATGCTTTTCGGCAAAAGAAGGAAAATAGTCTCACCTCCAATCCACGTTTCAATCCCATACCACCCAGAACCAACTCCTGCTCTAAGAAGAGTTGGAATATGAGCACCACGAATACCAAATGATGAACGAGCCAAGACCGGAAAGGATATGCCGTATCGGGTACCGGGATTGCCTGTGAGAATCAATGGAGCCAAAAGAATTATATTAGCAGCAACAACAGTGGCAATGCCCTGCCACCATGCCATCCCAAGATCGACAAGGCTTCCAGCAAGGTAGTAGGCTGGCACCCCAACGACCAATCCAATCCATAAACTGGCCATTTCTAGCCCAGAAAATGTCCTCTGCTCGGCAGTTGTAGGTTTGATATCATCGTTAGAAAGAGTAGCATCGACTTTAACATCATCAAACTGGGGACTAGATTCAGCTGAAGTCGAGGCCATAGTCACGAAATCCGGGTATGAATATCTATTCTCAGCGGTACCATGAACTTCACCGTTGGAGGAAATTGAAAAATAAGCAGAGGTGCTAGTCATAGTAATAGTTGGAACATTAGATTTCTTCAGAAAGCAAATGCTTTTGTAATCTGAGAAGATTGCAGAGCTGAGAGAATAGTGGGAACGAGGATGAAGGCTTAGGCTTAAACATTTTGATACCATGATATTTGCAAGACAAGAGAAGATTCAGTTTGTTCAGAATCTATGGTGAAATCAGAGCGCTGGGGCTTATAGATGATGACAGATGTGTGGTTGATATTTCATATACTTTTCAATTTGATTTTTTTCTTTTAAAAATAAATTAAACAAAATCAAATACAAGGATTATGTTGAGATTTGAGATCGATTACTTGACTTCTAAATGTTATTAAGGTGGAGGAGTTAAACCGGCACAATTTTATATTAACGTTATTAGTTTGCTTGAYTTATTGACCATCCAACCACATTGTATTTTAAAATATCTCTAATATCATATTATTAATATTGAGCGAAATTTAATCATCTATCAATCAAAATCTAATCCTTGCAACCCACAAACCCCATAACGTCATCTCCTCATCCAAGATCTCCCCAGTTCACATAAATAGCCTCCGAAACACATCCCTAAAATTATTACAGCCTACCAATGCCCAATCAAATCAAATGCCAACTCTCTTCCAAACCTTATGTGCAAAGCTACAAGCATAACATAAATGCTGCATATTTCCCACCTCCCACTCATAGAAAGGGCACTTACAGAAATTCACTCTCAAAGATAAGATTTCTTCAAGGAGTCTCCGCAACCAAGTTCGAATCCTTGGTGGTATCTTTCCTCKCCTATAAAAATCCAAAACAGRAATCTCAGAAGGCCCTTGATCCGGATCAGGCCTCCTATTACGATCCAGAAACAATCTACCTGCCTTTAGGCAGACTTGACTTCTCATAGTGCAAAATTAGACGATCCGTGCATGGACCTTTTGGTAGTGGAATCCTCTACATCTCTTGCCACCAAGAGATCCTCAAGGACCTCCCTTTTCCATCGTATGGGGCTTGTACTAATTAGATTATTCACCTTCAATTCTGAAGGCATGAATCAATCTGATGGAATTATTTTAAACTCATAAGGAGTCGAACGCCACGAACCTCAATAATGCTTTTCCAAACATCAAGATGAACTCCGACCAACCCTCGCCTCCAATAACTCCGGATTATAATAATATTTGGCCCTCAAAACCCTTCCCACCATAGAATTAGGATTTCGTACAAACCTCCACCATTGCTTAGCAAGCATAGCAAAGTTAAAACTCTCCACATCCTTGAACCCCATCGTTCCTCCTTCTTTGGCCGACGCAAGGATTCCCATGACCTCCACAAAATCCGACTTCTTCCTTCCTCCTCTTTTCCCCACCAAAAGTTCCGAATTAACGATGTTATCTCTTTACACAAACTCACAGGCAACAAAAAACAAGACATGGCATAATTGGGAAATTACTTTGTAAAGTCAGCACCTCCCTCTCTGCTTATGACAAAAATTTCTCCTTCCACCCTCTTACTTTTTTCCAAACACTCTCTCTCATATAATCAAAAACCTATTTGTTAGGCCTCCCAACTAAATAAGGCAGTCCTGAGTATTTTCTCCCATCTACAGTCTKCTGTATATCCAACACCCCTCATAATATTWCCCCTATGCACCCCATCAGTCCTATGATCAAACAAAACAGTAGATTTATTGAGATTAATGGATTGACCTGAYGCTGATTCAAAGGCCTCCAATATTGCCTTGGTGGTCGTAGCATTTGCCTCGGAGGGCTGCATCAAGAGGAGGCTGTCATCAGCAAAGAATAAATGTGATATTTCTGGTGCTCTTCGACCCATTCTTAACCCCCATAAGGCATTCCTTCTCACAGCCCTTTTTAGCAAACTAGAAAAACCCTCATCACAAACAAAAACAGCGATAAAGGATCATTCCGTTCAATCCWTATTATTAGCTTAAAGAGAGAAATTCGAAAAGGTTGAAAGAKATGGAAAGGTAGGAAATTGGGCCCGTTACTGTTATCGGACCAAGCAAAACAAATTATAATAAGGCCCGTTACACAATAAGTCACAACCAAACTGAAAATTCAAACCGAGGTCCGAGTTGATTGTTTATATTAGACAAAAGTTAGCCCAAAACGAACTTAGGGTCTATATTCGTTCCCCAACATTTAGTTTTAAGTGATAATAAAAAATTAATTTTGACTAAAAAATGATTTATTATTATTATAAATTAATGATTAGTGAATGACTTCTAATTATTAAAATCCTAGAAGCCTAAGCTTTAATCCTCTATAAATAGAAAGTTTTAATTCACATCAACGTGAATGATATTCATTCTCAATACTTCTTTTATTCTCCCTATAAAGTTTTCCTCCCCTTTTTCCTTCTCTACTTCTCGAGTCCTTACCGGGTCTAATTGAACCTGAGTTTTTTTAATTTCTATCAAGCTAGTTTTTGGATTGAAGGTGAGTATCTAATATCTATTAAGCTTTTAATTGAGCATGAATCTCTAAATAAGGTAAATTCAATTTCAATCTAAAAATTTGAGTCTTTTGTGATTAATGTAATTCTATGAATATTATTTATCTCAATCCTCTAAAGAACTTCTTTTGTATATTATATGTGTTAGTTGAGGTTAATATATTTTTAACAAGGTTTCTTGTCTCTAATAAAATTTAATTATAATAGTAGCCATTGATTATGTCATAATAGAAATTTAAAGAGAAATGGCCATTTGCTGCTTTCTAAGCGTCCTCCTCGCCATCTATTATCGATCTTGCATACTGATTTGCATTGCACTCATGCTTGGCGATGCTTCCTTTTCTTTTTTCGCCATCCTTTACTTTTTATACTATTTTCATTTATAAAAAGAAAATCTTTATTTATAAGATCAAGATTATATCTTTATACTATTTTAGTTGTGATTTAATATTTTCTTATGACTATTTCTTCAATATCATGATTATTAAATTATAMGTATGTTTGTGAAAAATGCTTGCGTTATGGCCAATATCATGTTCTTTCTTTACATGTGCTTTTAATATTTAATTTCGCTTCTAAATAATTTATTTATTATTATTATTTATTATCACACAATAATTATAATATCAATATTTCTGAACAATATTAACTATTACTCATAAAGTAATAGTAGTATCGATTATTAACCTGATATGTTCTTGAAGTAACAATAATTATTATTTGTTCTCGAAGACATGGTCATATACGATGATCACATGTGAGTTTATTATCAATTACAACCCAAAGTTTGTGATATTATAAGTCTAACCAAAAACTTGCAAAATTATTTGTTCAAATAATTCGATTACGAACATAATTTCATGTTATAAGTTAAAAATATTCTTTGGATAATACTAGTTTATGTCCATCTCACATTTTTTAGCTTTTTTGAGATTATTGTTGAATATCTTGTAGCTTATGTTCATATGCAAAATGGTAAGCTGTATATTTTATTAAACAACTGAAATTGATTGCTAGACCYTTATAAATGAGAACAAAACTGATGACAAATGCATAGAGATATGGTATTTTACATGAAACAACACTAGTGTGCATAGGGCAAACTAATTATCACATATTCTCTTCTCTTATATTGACATTACGAACTAGTGAACTGAAAATTCAAAGATTATCCATTTACATTAAAAAAAAAAATCTGGTGCCTAATTGTCGTACTTATCCATCAAAAAATTACTAAAATCACATTTATCATCAATAATGGTTTCCATCCGGATGGAAGTCCCAACAAGACAAAATATTGATATAGTGGCTAATAATTGAAAAACAAACCAGAAGTAATATGATCAAAATAAATGGTCACATTTAGAAATTAAAGATAGCCAAATGATATTGATAAAGAGATRTAAGTTTCTCAAAGTAATATAGAGAGCTTTCGTTATTATAGATGATYATGAMGATCTAATCAAAATCAATTGAAAATATCAATATAGACATAATTGGTCAAGATGGAGAAATGCAGTTAGATCTTAATTAAACTCAATATTGAAACATGAAGTTTTTTGGACRTGTACTTCAAACYCAATAAGGTGTAAAGACCATTTGATTATAATGAGTGCGAAAAAGGAGATGAAAATAGTAAYATCGTGAGATATAAGGRACAATTCAGATTCAAGTACAGGTAGCAAATATTCCTAAAAGACTATGTTCAAATATCTTCTAAATGAATATAATTACGTTCAAATATCTTGTAAGCTTATATACATGAAAACCTTGATATGCAATTGATGGATATAGTCACTTTTATTTATGTGGATCAGTAAACAAGGACAATTACATGACAATCCCTGGAAGATTTGATTTGTCTGAAACATTTATTTAAGAAAATCATTCCATCAAATTTCAAAACTTCTTATATGGACTAAAATAATCTAGACATATTTGATATCATCATCTTAGCAATATAAAAAATAATGATGTCTACCCTTGTGGTTTCGTAAAGAAAACGTATATTGAATTCCTAATTATCGCAATTTATGTTAATTTAAATCTAATTGAGACTCTTAAAAGCTCAACAAAACTGCAAATGTTGGTCTTCATTTACAAATTGAACATTTTCTTGAAGGGTTATTTGTTCATCAATTTAAGTATATAGAAAAAGTAGTAAAACAACTTATATGGATAGTACACATACATTAATATTACTAGAAGTTGATAAAGATCATTTCTGCCCACTCGAGTACCTTACCTTAGTACAATTGATCCTTTTTCTGTAAATCATCCTTCAAAGTTATAGTTATTTTAGGAACAAAGACTATATGAGTTAGGATGCTTAAATCATTCGAAATTATTGCAATTCATGGAGTTTAATATTTTCACAACTCAGAAAAAAATATACTATATATATATATATATCTCCAAAATTCTGTCTACGCAACGACTTCAGGAAAAATTGGCAACAGCAATGTCACAATTCGGACTTCGAGTGATAGTATGAAGAAAATTGAATTTATGCAGGATTGGATGGGGTCCAATAAAAGACAATTCAATGATCATCTATACGAGGGAGTATGGTGTATTTTTTTCTTTCGTTTAGATTTTTGTCGCCACTGAAATTTTTTGATAAGTTTTTAATTAGTCATTTAAGGGAATTGTTGTAAGATAATATTAGTGAATAATGTCCGTATCCTTACGCAAACCTTAGAAACCTTATGGCTTAACCTTTATAAATAGAATGTTTTGATTTACATAAAGATTAATAATATTCAACTCAGGATTCCTATCAACTTCTCTTTTTCTTTCTATAAACTATTTCTCCCAATTATCCTTCTTGTATTATAACAATTATCGAAATTTTCTTATTATATCAATTATATATATATTTAATTCCTTTAATATATTTTTTTTAATCTTAACAGGTAAATATCTTTAATTTCTATAAATAAAGTAAGCATAATTATAAAAAAATATATGAGACGATTTAGAATCGTAAAATTTGGGACGAGATTTGTAATGACAGTTTGAAACGAGACCGTGGAAACGCAAGCATCATGACTTATGTTTCCACTAAAGGAAAAAGAACACAATGGATAACAACATAACTTMTAAAGTAAAAAACTCGATACATGTACYCTATAAATTTGTCATCATCCCAACTCCAAGTAGTTTCAGCGTCAGCAGTTCAAAGAGTATCCACCAACAACCTTATAAAACTCCACTCACGGGTGGACGAGAGTATCAGGTTCTTCTTACTATTACATAATTCCTATACMAACCGCACTTCTTTTCTGCCTCCTTGCGTCACCGTCTTCATTTTGCTTCCACTTGTTACACCCCCCCGCCACTGCTTAGGGTACGTGTCTTCATTCCTTGTTTCAGATGTCCTCAACCACAAGTCCTTCTTTGCAAAATAGAAAAAAGTATTTTAGAATTTATTTTCAACTTAATAAAATAAAAGAAAGAAAAGATAMGGGTCACCGACTAAACGGAAAGTCTCTCCATTCTTACMGGAATTCAACAATCCAACGTAAGATTACCAATTGATGGAATTCGTTTTCTTTGAAACTCGTTAAATCCAAAGAAATCCGCAGACAAATGAGCCATGGAGGGCATTGCTTCACCTCCGTCCGACTTTCGCTCAGGTTCTTTCCTCAAACCTCTAGTTATCTCGGTCATTGGCATAATCTCAACCACCATAGCCTTATTACTGTATCACTACATCTTGGTTAACTACTGCTCTAGAAGGCAACAGCTCACGGCCACAACTAACAGCCTCTCTCAGCCAGTACAAGGATGTCCTTTACCAAGCGGAGTCGACAAGAAAATTCTTGAAACWATCCCAATCATATCTTACGCAGCAGAAGAAGGCCACTTGTTTGGTGTGCATCAAACCGAATGCGTTGTTTGCCTAGGTGAGTTGAAACCTGGAGAAATAGTGCGTTTATTGCCTACTTGCAAGCATGCATTTCATGTCCCATGCATAGACAAATGGTTCGTTGAACATAATAGCTGCCCCATCTGCCGGTCTCCCATGGTAGCACTGGTGAATAATGATCCAGCGGCGCCACCCCTGCATCCATGCGTTGAGGAAAGTAGAAGTGCTCAGCCTCKACCTGATCAAGAACGAGAACATGGAGTCAATGTAAATGCTGCTTCTTCATCTGGGCAAGAACCTTGCAGCTTGCTYCGGCGCTGTGCATCTCTAGTACTATTGCCGGTTGATCAGAGGCAATCGAGAAGACGACTAATTACAGGGTTGAAACGATCCTTGTCCATGGATCAGTATTCGGCAATCATAGATATAGAAAGCGAGACTAGAGACCGAGATTGCTCATCATCTTCGCACCAACATGATTCAGTAATGAGGAGACTATATCGAGCACGATCGCTAAAGCATTTGGATCGCGTATCTGCAAATTTACTGTGGTCTATTTGGCGATTACGCATGGGAAGGAATAGTACTGAAATTCTTCCCTACTGATTCTTTTTCAATTTTTTTTATTAATTTACATTCACGGACTGTATGTAAATAAAAACATATAATATATGACCTTATAATAGTTGTTTCTACCAACTGAACTACGACTTTATCATGAGTGTATATATTCTTGCAATTATTAGTTCCATTAACATTAGTAAAGGAGTATTAAAGTACAATATTTATTATACGATATATTTCAAGTATACCTATATATKTGTGCATTTACCATACAGTGAATTTGCGATGTTATTTTTGAAATTTTACTAAAATTCTTAATATGAAAATATCAAAAATTCAATTAATAGAGAATAAAAGGAATTATAAAAAATAAATAATATTGTCAACGTAGTAGTACTAAGTATCCGGTGTCACTCTCTATAGTTTAAACAGTTTAGATAGGTAGCCTGTTCACATACGTGGATACTGAGTAGGACCTGTAACCAAAATGAGTTTGGTGGCCTTTGGCTGTTCATTAATAATAATAAATGGTGACTTGACCTGAAATGATTGGCAGCGACATAGGCCTAAGAATTAGTGTTGAATCTTTTTGGTTACCATAGAAAAGAAACATGACCGCAGAAAATCATCGCAAATCATTTTAAAAAATAGYATTTCTATTTTGAATCTAATTATTATGTTTTTACTAGTATAATAACATCYTGCATATATTCTTATTTTTTAAGATAAAAAGGAAAAAACATCACAAAAATTAAATATAATATTAATTGATATAATAAAATTTAATATATTAAGAGATCGTTAATTGAAATAATATTACGTATATAGTTTAAGTAAATGGCTTTAACAAGAAACAAATCAATTTTATGCACGTATTTTTGCTTGATCTTGGAGCAGCCCAAAACTTGGAGCTGAACTTTTGTAATGTTGTCTCCAGTTCGGCCATTGGGCCTTATAAGTTAAGCTTAATCGCCCGAAATAAATTTCTGTCTTCAAAAGTTAATTAATCCTCAAGGAAACTTATGAATTAATTTTTTTAAAGCTAAATTACGATTTTAAATTTTTTAGCATTTTTCTTATCTCATTTTTTTTCTTGTCACTGCATGTACATGTTAAGTCTTAAAATAGGGGAGAAAAAGTGTTGGAGAGGTCAAAAATATATATTCGTCGTACTTTAATTAATGATAAAAAATATATAATTATAATAGAAGATTATCCGTCCCAAATTATCATATATCAAATTTAATATGTTAATTTTAATGGTGGCATCGTACCGACAATTAAGTGCCGACTTGCATTAAAATGGACAGATCAAGAGTTAAATAAAATAATATAAAAAAGAATTAAAAGTGATATACGCACGTCAACGTTAACAATAAAAAGACGCAAGAAAAGGCGAAGTCGAAGGTGGACAACTTGCCCTAGATTTCTCTCTCAATCGATGGAGAAGAGAAGAGAGAAGAATAGACCCTTCTCCACCCCTTTCAGAGTCTTTTTGTCACATACATTATTATTGATGGCGAAAAAGATCCTTAGTCGCTCTTCCCAACCCCTTGAAATCATCACTTTGTTATAGTAATTTACCAAATTGTTCGGCTCCTCCCATGTAAGAAAAGTATCCCACATTGTTTCCATGATAAATAAAAAATAAAAATTATGAGTTAACTAAAGAGAGTAAACAACCAATTGGATGTAATAAACAAATAAAAGTTATTGTTCCTTTATGCAAACGGCCCATGTGCATTGGTGGACCCATGAAAACTATAAAACGGACTCCACAAAGACTTGCTTTTTAATTTCTTAATTACAATGTACACCTTTGCTACTTTCAATAATAATTCTGCATTATTGCCCCCTCCCCCCACAAAGAGAATTTCTAATTTCTTGGGGACCCCCCTATGGCCAAAAGGGAAACTTACTAAGCCCTTTGCTGGATGTGACCCTTGAAACTGGGGGCAAAAACAAACGAATTGTTTAAAGTAGTTTATTATTTGAGTTTTCCGTATATTGTAGTTAAGAGGCAAAGGGCGCTCTACGAGGAATGCCCTTTCTTCTTCTTGCACTTGAAGGAGGCGGAGGAGGCGTGGGCGGGCATATGTCATTTTGCGTCCCTTCACGCAATTCTCCTTCCTCGTCTCTTCCCCTGGATATGCCTTCTCCTCTATCCATTACTAACTCATTCTTTGCATCTAAGGCAAAGCTTGCATCTCCGTTCCTCTTTATGCCTACAAGCTAAGTTATTAAATAAAACATGAAAACGAAGAAATCTATCAATTTAATCAATTTGACCGGCTCAAGCTACCTAACTGTTAATGATGCAAGATGACAACAATGTGGTATACTATTAAGAAAAATTTACATGTGCCCTCCAAAAAAACCCGAAGAAGATGACAGTGATATGAAAAGGATGGTGATGAGGGTAAAATTTGTAGCCCGGCCCAGCTTGGCCCGTGATTATGTATGAATCGTAATGGTGGGATGACCACAATGGAGGTGARGGAGATTGTTTATCAATGTGGGTCAATGACTCGATCTATATATGAAAGCAAAAGCCCGATAATTAAGTAGCTGCTGATAATTCAGAACGTGAAGCAAGTGATTGTACAAGGATAATGAGGAAGAAGAAACTAACCTTACACCCCAATGAACAGAAACGAAAAGGGTCCAAAAGACTCCTCCCGCAGATTTCACAAATGTGAGAAACTCCCTTCCCAGATTTTGGCTGAGGCCTTTCATTCAGAAACAAAACCCTGGCGCTGTTAATAACATAGGTCTGCACTCCACTGATATCCAATACCTTCTGAATCTCCGACACCCTCACCACATCATGATAAGAAGACCTCCTTATCTGTGATCGATCCATTTCGAGATGAAATCCAACAATGTGATCAAAACAGCAGAATATTTTCCTATTTAATACAGTATATGAATCTTTATTGTGCGGCATTGAATGATAGTTACTGCTGCTAGTATAGGGTATGGTTTGACTTGAGAAAGATGGTGTGTATGTATACTGTATACACCGACCTGAATAACTTGATGATCCTTGTGTTTGGAAGAGCGGCAATAGAAGCAAAACGCATCGACATTGCAATCCAAACAATACATATTGCATTCACTCCTCGCGGCGTCTCCGTGAGTTCGGCAGACAGAGAAGAAAGCGGCGTTCAACAATGGTTCTAACCATGGAGGGACCAGCATTGTCTCCTGCTTCAATCCAGTAAAYCACTAATATAAATTTAGAGATAGAAACTAGTTAATTTAGAGAAAGAAACTTGATACATATACATATATATGGACGTCAGTACCATTATGAAAGGTTCAATTTGGTGAAGAGGTTGTCGGAGGGCAATGTGAATCTTTTACAACACAGTGTTGGATTCTTGTAATGATGATGGAGAATCCTCACAGGAGGTACAGGAGAAAATTGCAGAGAGATGATGGAGAGGGTAAGGGTTGGGCGTGGGGCTGAGGCCTAACCTAAACAACCAGCAACTTAGAATTCAACAACAAAAACAACACCTAGAGTAGGGGGGACAAAAACGAAATAAATAAACATTAAAGAAGATCAACGGTGGAAACAAAGCGTGGTGGCTGAGGATAAGTATTAGCCCTTAGATCAGAGAAACGGAGTTTGGCGCTTACGCTACTTTGGATCTTCTTTGCGTCTTGACGTAGGCACAAGGGTCGGCCGCAAGGCTACGTCTAAACGTAACAGCTCGCACAACACGACGTCGTCAGAATCTTTTTACGTGGCACTACATAAATGGCGCTTATGAGGCGGGTCCCCCTATACGTGCCCTTCTTGCTTATGACGTTAGAAGTTAGAATAAATAACAAAATATCACTATTTTCCAAAAATTTCCATTAGGATATATTACGCCGATGGTGGCGAGCGGTCACGAGGAGCAGGTCTCCCTCCTAAATTTAGGCAGTATGTCATGTCGGAATAGATATTTAATAAAATTACTCCATTTTATTCAGACAAGAAAGGGATTAAAAAGACTTTTTATATACTAGTTTATGATTCTGATTTTTTAAAGCAAAAAAAAAAAAGAACACTAAAAAACAAAATCGGCACACTGTAGCCGGCACTGCTAAGCTGGTTGCCGGTTGCGGACTTGCGTGGATTCCAGAAATGCTATGGAAATGGTATACGAATATCCAAACCTGCTTTTATTATTTCATCTTTTCAGAAAACGATTAGAAATTACTATTGCCTCTCTTTTCCTACAAATTCTGAAAGACGTCGAAGAAGGAGATTAGCCAAGCTCTCCCTTCTTTTGTTGGGATCGATGTTTTTTAAATGAACAAAAATTGCAATTAATAATTTTTGTTATCTAGAGATTTAATATTCTCGAAAAAATATTTCAGATACGATTCGAGTTGCATTCATAAATTTTAATTCTTACACAAAAAAAAGACATGTATTAAAATTCTTTCAGACGTTACTTCGTATTTTGTTTAATAGTATGCTTATCAAATACTCTTTGGTTATTAATTCTTAATTTATGTTTATAATAATTTATTATTCTTTTAAAGTATATCACAGAGAGGCTCTAGGAGGTAATAATAGGATCTCTTACCACTAGTTTTATACTGTTGTTTACCTTTGGCTGTATATCTTCGGAATTGTTATAGGTATTTAAAACAAAAGAATTAATTTAATTCGTATCAGATTAGGGGTCCAAATGTGCTGACGCAAAAGTTCCTGCCCCTTTAGTACCCTAAGAAATTAAAACAGGTCAACTAATAATAAGCGATGCCAAGAAATTTTTATTACAACGAAGAATTATAAAATTTATATAGTTAAAAAGTTGATAGTTTTGTGATAATCTTTATAAAAAATGTATAACTTAAGAAATAAATTAAAAAATGGTTATACCCCACTCAATTGTTAAACGGGAGACTAGATTAATTAAAAAAAATAAAAGATTGCGCTTATTTATTAAGTGAAATTTACATTTAAATCAAAGTAAGATAATACAAGAAACCAGGTACCATTAAAATTG
>MEJB01000007.1:141895-208267 GCA_001752375.1 Rhazya stricta | reverse complement strand
GGGAACTTGTATAGAGAATAAGGAGAAAGGGATGCCAAGCAAATGGACATGAACATGTTTGTATTGCTGTAATTTATTTTATTCAATTAAATATAGTGTTTTTGGCMGGAAAAATTAAAAATTATTCAAATGCTTTTAATTTTTTACAATATGATAAGTAAAATCTTTTCTCAAAAGCATATTTTCAGTAGCATTTCCAMAACATTTTTTTTCCTAACTTTGTAAATTTAAAATTAAAAAATAAAAATGTAAATCGAGTCGAAAATAAATTTTGAAACAAATTTTAATTTAAAAATGTCTAAAACAGCTTATCTCAAAGAATTAAGAATAAGGCCTTGAGAAGCAGCATCTGAATCTYCAATTGATGATTAATTGTAATTGGAGAGCTTTATGTGAGCAACAAGGGTAAGCAAGGCTGGCATGCAGGCTAACATGAATCCATGATACAGTGTCTTTCGCTGTAAGCACACTGCATGTTAACTTTATCCTCCACTAATGATGCACAAATCTCTTAATTGATATTCATCACGATTTCTAAAAGTAGATATTGTCTCACTCCATGTGTTCCCATTTGCCAAATCAATACTATTTTTTTTTCTTTTTTCTTAATTTTCCCCTTGACAACTCTGATACTATTTTAAAGGTTGGTCAATGATTTTCTATAATTAAATAATTAAACCTTCAACTTCCACATATGTCAAGGAAGACGTCATATCAAAAATCAAAAYGGAAAAAATAAAAAAGAAGAAGAAGACGATGCAGGTTTTTTAATTTTGTAATTGTGAATAAAATTACTATTCAAATTACTTTTAACGGGTAATTAAAATTGTTTCTTTTTATTATTGTTAAGAAAAATTAAATATATTATTTTTAAGATATTTAATGAATATCTTCGTTCCAAATATTATTTTGAATAATTTTATAATTTTAAATATATATATTGTAAAAAATTTATTTTTGAAAAAATAAATAAATAATTTATTCGTTTTGAAATTGTTTCTTACTTCCACGAAAGATCAAAGATGTAGGGGAAATGAAACCCCAAATTTCATCATTGAAAAGATGATCGAAATTCTTCTATAAAATTTGTCTCTATTGCCCTCTAGATGCTCCGATTTGTAACTCTATTTTTCAAAAAATAATAATTATGTTTTTTTAACGGTTATAATTTTTAAAACTATCTTCTCTTTATTTCAAAATTACTAGGATTTACTCGTCCAAAACATAAAAGAAAAAGTTAAAAAAATCAGTAATCTATTATTGCCTTCCAATTCTTTTTTTTTTTTTGCCTTTTTGCTAAATTAAGAAACTTTATTAAAACAATCATAAAACAATTACACATATCAGCTTAAAAACCCATTGGTAATAAAAGAAAACACCACCCCATCTATACAATCTTTTAGGTGATAAATTAATAGAAAATAGAAAACAAAACAAAAACATTGTAGTCTTCTCCCTCAACTCCTTCACTGCCATCCTTAGTCAAACTCAATCAACTAGGGTTTTCTCTCGTACATCAATCTTGGAGACTCTAATGGGGTTAAGAAAAAAGTACCTAAGAAGGACGTGAAAAGTTCCTATCGTTTATCCTAACTCCCAAACAYGAGAAGTATAAACTATTTATTTTCTTCTCATATTCTGAAACAATATACAGTAAAATCTTTATAAATTAATAATATCGGAATCCTGACAATTCTATCAATTTTAAAGAGTTATTAATTAATCGATAAATTATTAATTTATTAATTTATCAAGTATACTTACCTTTCAAATAAAAGGATATTTTATCTAATTAGAATGAAATACCTTTATTATGATAGAATATAGGTATGTATTATATGCTTTTTTGATTAAGGATGAGATTCACGTAGATTTAAATAGTAAAAAAGGATAAACAACAGTAGCTCCATATTTTTAGAGTTTGATATTGATTTAGCTAGTTAGCCGAGTCAGAATCGAAAAAATTTATTATTTACTAAAAATTATTAATTTATAGATATTTTATTGTAAATAATATTTTTATTTCCCCTCTATCATTGTCTATTTTTTCTCTTATTTTCTTCCTCTTATAAAGTCCCGAACCAGGTGTAATAGCCCAAGCTCTTGGAGTGGGTCTCCGGCCCAAGCCTCTGTAGATTTCAGACCGGGTCGTTCAAGTCTGCAAATGCATAGTCAGCCACGGAAATTTCGCGATATTGAGAGGGGTTATTGTAACCCCAAATCCCTGTTGCTCTCACTTTCCCATTTTCAACTCTCTCCTTTAATCCTGGTGTAGATCATCCCATTCGCATCWTAGTCGCTAAAAGTTAGACAGGACGGCAACAAATCTCTCCCGAAACACCAGGACAAAATAATAGAAAAAGAAAGCACAACGTACAGTCGTCTGCTGATTTCCGATTGGGGTTTAATCATCTACGCTTGGATTGATTTTCATACGCCAAATCTATCAAATCGACTGGAAGGAGATATGTTTAAATCTTTCTGGTAATTGATTGCCTCACGATTCATTTGTTGTTAACTTGGTTAGGTTTTTGTTTCTTATATTTTTGTTGATAATTTTATTTATTTCTCATTTGAGGGATCTTTATCGATTTGTATGCTTATTTTGGTTATTTATTTTGTCTAATGGAGAATTACTTTAGTATCGTGATCTTCTCCTCTTCATTCGCCTTGCTAAGTTTGCAATTGCAACCGAGCATCTTGTTTGTTGTATTTCTTGCTTGAGATTCTGGGGGATTTTTTAGTTTCAATCTTGTATTATGCATGATAGTCATATTGACATCACCAGTAAGCACCCACGGAAGGTGTAGGAGAAAACAATTCAAAAAGGAGAGAAAGTAGCTTACTTCTTTTTGGGTGTCAAGCAATATCGTAGTAATAGGACTTGTGACTGGAACGAGCTTTAGCCTGGTCTTGCCCGGACAGGTATCCGGGTGGAGTACAATTATAGGAATTTGAGGATCAAAATACCAACTTTGAATTATTTTTAAATTTGTTAACAATCGACTATGTGTACGATGTGTTGAATCCCAGCTAAATTTGCTGCATAATGATTTGGACACAATATGCTAATTGGAATTTTAACCTTGAGCCTACCTAATTCACTGCAAAAGCTTTACATGATTGTTATACTCTGGTGGTATCATTTTCTTTAACCCCAGGGGTTCTCAAGAGCAGCAAGCTCCGCCAAGGCCTCAGGAAGTATCCACAGATTCATGGTATCCACCATCTGTAGCCAGCTCACCTGGTTCTTCCCGCCCTGCAACACCGAGTGTTAGTTCTTCTGGCAGCTTTGGTGCAAGGGCTGCTGATCGGTCGCCGCATTCTTTGTCACATGTATCTCCTGCAGAGGCTGCTGGTATCATTGCTTCGTTAAAAGACAAAAGGTATGTTATTATTCCCCTCTCAAGTTATCATATGGTCGTGTTTTCTTGTTTACTTTACTTTGAATGCAGTATTCCTATGATGTGATGATTACATATCATCAATAGAATTTTGTCTGATTTTTCTTAACACMTAGCAAAATCTCTGATAAATTTCTTTCTTTTAGGACTCCTCTATCCTGCACTGTGTGTTTGATTTGGAAATGGAAGTAACGGCATGGATTAATTCCTAAGCTAACTTCTTGGAATAGTAGATATATTTAGATTGTTTATAAGAATGTTTCACGTGACTAACTTAATCAATCCTCATGATGATGAAAAGTAAGATAGAGAATCAACTTTCAGGAAGCAATATTGTTAATAAATAAAAAGATTTCCTTATTTCTATTTTCAATTTGAATGATCTTGGGAAATTTTACTAACATAATCTGAAAGGGAATGGCACTTTTGTTTTCTTCTACAGTATATACGTGTCATAAAGGATAACTTAGTTTCATGCTCCCTTCTTATTTCAATTTTTTTTATGTATGACCATTTGGTGAAAAATGTTCTGTTCGCAATATTCTCTATATACAATAAGGAAGTTTTTAAACCAAACAAGTCTCAATATGGTGGTATCTTCTATGGACTTTTCTATTGTTTTACAATGATGGAATAAATAGTAATAGAAGGACTTCTGTGGAAAAAGAACCATTTTGACTCGGAATTCAATTGCAATGGAATGGAGGGGTAATATTCTTTCATTGATAAAAATCTTTTAACTCTAAGCTATGCCATGACCAGAGGTTCTAAAACAAAATCTTGTGCCTCTATGTTAGAGTTTAGATATGAAGTAGGCTGTTAAACTACTATTTTGCTCTAGGTTAAATACCGTTGGTTGATCTTAACTTTTTTTGTCCCTCTACCTTTTGAACATGAAGTATGTACCCTCCAACATTACAAAGTCATTAATATCTGCCGAGGGGCATTTCCATCCAAAAGAAACCATAATGATCTTCTTCTCCCCTCTCCATGTCTTAGACACTGTTGCTGCTCATCAACTTTGGTCCATATCCTCMCCTTCTCTGAGCCGGCCACCACTGCTGCGCCCTCCTCCCTTCCCTGCTTTCTCCCCTTCTCCTTCTCCCCCTCTTCCCAACTTATCGTTTTGCAAGAGTATATTTCCTAAAACTTCAACTTCAAAAGGTTTTTCTTCTCCCTTTTGCCATCTTGAAATCCGAAAACATAGCCCAATGTTTCTGGTTTTAGGCATGTAGTGTGATTTTGAGTAAATCAAATCAAAATGGCATCTTCCGTTCTCCCAAGATTTCTCAATCTCACTCTGCCAAGAGAATCATGTTGCTGCTCAACAAGCAAACTCTATATGAGCCACCACCACTACATACATCACTGGTGTTGGCCATCTGTTTGAATCTGATAACAGGCCTTCTCAAAATTCTTTCTTGGCTCAATTAGGGATGAAGAATTCGAGCTTAAGCTCATGTATCTTTGTGCAAGCTTTGCTGCTGGACATTTTTTATGTCCAATTTCCAATTTCTTCTATTTGGTTAATTGGACACGGTGCTGTTGATGAAGTTTCTGGTGATTCGTGAAGTATTTGGGTGATACCATGAAGAAGAAGAGGAAGAGGAAAATGAACAAACACTGAAATTTCTTTGCTTTTGGTAGGCATTGCGAAATGCTACGGGTTTCATTAGATTGAACAAGAGGTGGAAGAAAAACGGAGAAGGAAAGGGAGATGGAGGCAGCAGATGAAAGAATGATAGTGGTTGATGGGCGGCCACTGCAGCTGAAACATGGAGAGGGTTTACATTTTTCTTTTAAAACAATTATTTTATTTTATCTATAAACTACAAAAATAGAAATTAAATGAAATGAATGAGTTAAAATATCATTAAAATAAATGAAAATTGTTTAAAATGCCCCTCTTCTGTTAGGGTTTAATGGAGATTTTCAATAGAAAAGCAGATATTGATGATTTTCTAGAATTAGAGTGTACGGACTTCATGTTTTAGATGTGGAGGGAAAAAGCAAAAAAACTTAGGGTCAATCAACGGTATTCACCCTTTACTCTATCATTTCGTGCTTGTAAAAGAAGAAAAAGTAATAAGAATTAGCTTGTAATGAAAATCAGGTATTCATATTAGTAGTTTGACAATTGAACTGTTATGATACCCTCTGCATTTTTTTCTTTTTCCTAAGAACAAAATGTGGACCATGGTTAAGCTTTGGTACTTCCTATATTGTTGTGAACAAACTGCTGTATAGTTTGTTTTCTGCAGAGATCCTAATGTTTGCATCTTTCCTGGAAGAATCTTGCATTTTTACTTTTTGTGCATTATGACAGTTTATCCCACAAGTGGAGATCATCTGCATATTAAATCGATATCATATTAGATTACAAAAGCAGAACCATTCCTAGAACTGAATACTGCTTATTTTTTTGAAAAATATCTAGTTTGAAGCTGGTTGAAAGGTTATTTATTTACAAAAATAAATATGTGTCGGAGTAGTTGTGCTAAATGGAATGATTCAAAATGGTAAAATATGAGCCGAATATATTATTTATTTTGGACGCTTCTTCTGGAGTGAAATTCAGCAAGTTTTCTTTCCAATTTGCATCTGAAATGCATTATAAACCAGTAAATGTGAATCCTGAAGTCCTTGGTTTGTTTCATAACTGTTACCAAATATTTCTTGAAGAACCAGAATTTTGGATCTATTTCCTGCTTTGTCCACTATTTTATAGGTCTTTTTGGTGTTCATGTGATAAAAATATACTTTAGAGGGCTCTATCGTACAAAGCATCCAATTTCAGGAAACACAAACTATTTTAAGATGCTAAACTCATGTGTCCTCAATATTGCAATTTTTCTTGTTTTGCATAATGCATTCTGTTATGGTAATTTGAATCTGTTATGTATACTTTCTAGTGTTGATGAGTTGCGGAAGCTTCTCTCTGACAAGGACGCTTATCAGAACTTCTTACTTTCACTGGAACCTGTCAAAACTCAGAACAATGTGAGTGGCAATCTTGTGTTCTTTTTTCATCCAAATATATTTTTTTGCTACTACCTACTTAGTTTGTTTGCAGGTATTTGAATTAGTATATTCTGGCCTTTGGGGAAAAAAAGCTTGTTGAATGATCCTTTCATCTTTCCATATGATTTGGTAATATTTTTTTCCCAGTAAGGGAAAAAAGATTGTTCAATGACTTTGTTTGGTTATCATTTTCAAAATGGACTACTAAAATGTTAAATATTGAAGAAAATGTGTTTGGCAAGTATTTTGTTTTTTATTTTTTTAAATTGAAAAAAGCATAGCCCCGAAAACAAAAACAACTCAAACCTTATTTTGAAAAAATAAGACGCAAAACAAAGGTGCAGTGGTAACATTTTTCTTTAAAACTAAAGAACACACATAAATCTCTCTTCCTCCTCCGTCACCTTCTAAAAATCCTGTCAAGATATATCTCTTTTAGTCCTCTTATCATCGAACTACCCCTTCTTCTTCTTCTTCTTTGGCCCTGTCTTGAGTTGCTTAAAGTAAGCTACTTCCAGATTTTTCAAGTCAAGCTGTTTCAAGCTGTTTCCAATTACATTGCGCTGCTGATTTTAGCTATTAAAGAGAAGCTGAGTAAAGATGTTTTGGGAAGCTACCTTGGAGGTGTGTCTCGGAACATCTTCGCTTAATGATCCTGTTGAAAACAAAAATAATATATTAATATTTAAAACAGATTTCTCAAAAGCACTTCTTTTTAGTAACTTAAAAAAATAGCAGCAACCTAGAAAGGTCRCGGTCTCGCTCGCTCTTTCTCTCTCTCTCRCTCTCTCGTTTTAGTTTTTGTTTCCTTTCCAATGCATTACCACCTGGCTTCTTCCTTACCTTCTTGTTGGGTGCATAAGCAACGACATTTACACCCACAACAATCATGGATAAATAACATAAATGGATCTCTAGTAAGTTCCCTGTTGGTTGATTGATAATGATAGAGCATATTTCCCCAATTTTGGTATTCTTGCTCCTTGATAAATTAAAAATCAAATTAACTTAGGTACATTATGCTTACAATATGTAATTTTAGTTTTGTTATGGCTCCATAACTTTATAKATTACTTATATTAAAATTTATGCCTTTCAAGTGCTTCTTCATTTACATCCACTTTTTAATTATAATTTTTTTGGTGAGAACTTTCTAATTGTAATTGAAAATGTTTCCCAAGTGAGTGAGTGAGTAGAAACTTGAAAAAGAAATTGATACATAGGAAATGTTCTTCTCAATTGGGTCCTTAATTTTAAAAATGCAATCCAAACATAATTTCAATTCTTTGTGAATGAAAAACATTCCTAAGAATTATTTTGTAGAAATAATTAGTCGAAATTTAAAATGAAAATGTACCGAAAGTCAGCCTGTAGAATTTCTATTCTCGTCTTGAGGAGATTGATTCTGGAATGTTCACCTTCTTTTCATATGGTTTGATTTTCTTGTATCTGAACTCCATGACCATTGTTTATTCTAATATAATTGTTTATCCAACAAAAGAAGCACAATATTTATTTCTTTTTCCCCATCGCTTTGATCTCATGTTACTTTTTGAATAAAATGCCATTCAATGAGGAAAAATATTGTTCAAGTGTCATTTTTCTCCTCATCTATACATGTACATGATAAGACTTTCCCATTTTCCTCTTTATTAAGTTCCCCTATGTATCTTGATTTTGGTTTTCTGTCACTATAATAATGTTACATTTGTTGGGAGTTGATGCCATATGGGATCATGAACCCATTCTCAGCCTTTAGTTTGGTCCATCTGTTTCCTTGAGAGAATTATCCTATCAAAAGTTGTAAGTAATCCCCCATATTCTCACGAAAAGGGTTTCGATTATTCGTCTGGGGATGGGCTGGAAGATGATTCCTTTACCTACATGATGGTAAATATTGACTTCTATAGCTAATGGGATTTAAAAGAGTTGATTATCTATCCTTGGACACATCACATTTGGATGCTTCGTCCAATTTTTTTCCAATATGTGATCAAAAGGCATCTATGAATCTGGTTAAACAGTGAGCGGTTCTTTACCTGTGAACTTTGATGTTCCCACATTTAGCTTTTGCTATTTTCAGTTTTGGGGCAAGATGCCAGAAATTCCTGCCTAATGTTTTCTTTTCGTCCTGTTGATTATAGGTGAGAGATGAACTTCGTAATGAAACACTGCAACTTGCAAGTGAGATTTCGGCTTACTTCATTTCCATCTTTCCATAAGATAGTTTGCTCTTTTCGCATGCTGAAGCTTTGATGGTCTCATTTTATGCAGGGGAGAATCTTGAAAAGGAACCCCGTATAATGGAGCTCCGGAATCAGGTAAACTGGGTTCTTATTTATAAATTGACTTCCAGTGGCGAAGGATTTGAAATCTTCTTAGCTGAATTTTCTCCTGTGGGGTTATAGTGCAGAATTATTCGAACAACTGAATTGGCTGCTGCTCAAGAAAAAATGCATGAACTAGAAAGGAAAAAGGAAGAAGCTCTGAAGTTTTACTCTCCAGCATCTCTCCTATATCGTCTTCAAGGTAATTAACGTAGTGAAATCGAACTGTTATTTGTTGTCATTTTATGTTGGTGACTTCATTATTCAACATTCTCTTTCCTTTTCTAAAATACTGCTTAGGGATCATGACCAAGTTGAACTGCAGTTGCTTACTCTGAATTAAGCTTTTTGGGTATTTCACATTGTTGGAAAGGATAATTATTTTATGTGCAAAATGGTAAACTACTAGGCCATCTATGCCATTTATTTGGGCATCCTCATGGTCCTCTTTGATGATTAAGTATGCCTTGTGATAAAAACCTCATAGACACTCTGAAGCAAAATATACSCACTGTTATTTCCACACAAACTCTGGTATCAGTCATCAAGGTACTCCCCTGCAACCAAATTTTATTCTCAGCTTGGTTTTAATGTGCTTGTTCATGGCCAGCAACTAAGTTCATCAAGTATGTGTATCAACCTACCTCTATCCTAAATTTGGCTTTATGGTACTTTTTTGTTGCATCCACTAGTTTCATCCAGTGTTTGTTTTAGGTTTTCACAGCTTATAGTTGGATAAGATAAGGGGACACCATGAATTAGGCCCTGCTGTCTTCTGCTCCATTTGTGTATGTGAGCCGAGAGATCATTYTTTTTTTACTGTGATTATAATTTGACTTAAAGGAGGGTTAAGAATGGCTCTTAGAATGGSTACTACTGCGCTCATTGCCAGGTTTACTATTCATGAGGGAAGGGCTTGGTTCAACATAAGACTTTCTGTTTGCTTTGCATGCTTTCTGGGTTGTTTGGTCTCCATTTAAGGTTTGGCTGAAATATATGGGTTTCAATCCCGAAATGTCAAGTCTGTGAATTAGTATTGCATGCTTTTTGGCATATTTAAATCCTTCAGCTGTCAAAAACTTCAGGTTTCTTGGTGATAGCAATTTGTTGAGGTATAACGTTCTCGGTTACTTTTGGAAATCTATATCCTGAGTATGATGCAATTTTACGATTTGCAGAAGCTATGAATGTTGTAGACGACGAATCTGAAGCTCTCCACAGACAGCTGCTTGACCGGGACACTGATCTCACTTCCTTTGTACAGAAATATAAGAAATTGCGCTACACTTACCACAGACGAGCTCTAARCCATTTGGCGGCCAAGACATCTGTAACCACCTAAGACATGTTGATACACAAACAATTATTGCTGCTGCTTTTACAGGACAGATTAGCAAAATCTGTAATACATTATTTTGTAAGTAGAGCTATATTTTGCTTGTAGCTGTAATGTATATTTGTAATTCGGTTCCATATAGGCTTGTGCGTTTTGTTTGGTCGTGTTTTATCAAGTATCCTTTTCATTTACCTCTACCATAATAAGTCAAATAACATCGGTGTATAAAGACGATATATGCTTTTTTTGGTTAGCTTTTTGTTTGATCGTGTTTTATCGAGTACCATATTGAGTCAATGGCATCAGCTTATAAAGACAGTATATGCTTTTTTTGTTACTCTTACAGAGATTCCTCTGGGTAACCACCCGTTCTGCTTGGCCACTGAATGTACAAGTATGAGGTGCTGGTGGTCTACGAGCTAAAGGAGACCTCAAGGTTACCATTGATAATTTCCGATGCCTGACCTAAGTACCAATGGTTTATTTGGAAGGGCCATTTCAATAAGGCAGAAAAGATCTAGGATTTCCTCTAGAAACCGTTGCCATCTCTACGGTCAAAACCAAGCGAACTACCTTCGCCATAGCGTTTTAAGCACAACCCAAGCAATATATTAGATCGAAGAACTCTCACCAGAACACAGGATTCACGATTGCTTCAAATTAAAGAGCAAAGAATGGGGTAATATCACAGGGAAGGTATTAGAAAATTGAACTCCGTAGATTTAAATGCCTGCTCCGTGTATTAGAAGAAACCCGACAAGATTCCCATCGGACAAAGGGATTTTTTGTATCCTTGATGCTGCTGATACATCCGAGATTTTAAGCTTTGAGAGTGATGGTCTTCATGCTATCCATTCAATTTGACGCCAGCAGAAAGGTGCATACATCCACCGCACGGTGCTTGTAACAGGATTAGTAGGATCACATCAGCTGCCAGAGAGGCACAAATTGTATAGCTGTTATAGCGGTTGGTTGAAAAGACCCAGGAGAGACTAGAACTTGGTGAAAATGTTTCAGCAAACTAAATAGGGTCCCACAGAATCACCCTACGAGTAACCCCCGCGCAAAACAGGCGGGAAAGGAACGAACAGACAGGCATACTCAAGAAAACAGTAAAACAGATCGTCCTTCAGCCATCTAGATTTCTTTTATCCGATCTAGTTCMTTTTCCCACTTGAGTCCGAACATCTGGCGACCAAAGGGCACGATGAGATTATACCGAAAGACCTGCAAGCATAATAATTTTCATTGAGCACGAAAGTTGAGGTAAGATGATCCCAAAGGTGAAGCGGAAAAAAGGCAATACCACGAAATGTACAAACTCAGTATCTTCGCTCAGGGATTTACATACATGTTCTATAAATTTTCCAACTTCCATGAATGACCCCAAGGCAAATATACATTTTACAACATTGAAATTATAACAAAATCTCCAACTTCCACGAACAGCCTTTAGGCAAATATGCATTATATACCATTGAAATTATAATTTCATGGGAATAAATCATCTATAGAACTTTCAGTTTCACAAAAGAACTGCTCTTGACAGAAAAAACGGTCCCTTGAGAATGACATAGTCAATCACATCTCACTAGTGTTGCGCTCTTGAAAGCACTAACTGCATCTCACTGCCAATTTTTGACATAAAGTTTTCAGTTTCTTTATCGCTGACAGAGATCTTATCTTAAGCATTAAGATGCTAAATCTGAATAGAAGGGCATCAGAATCGCAAAGAGAGATCTGTTCCCATGCATATCTAATAGTCTGAAAAGGACATGCTGTGTGAAATTTGCTAAGAACATACATTACCCACCACTCACTGCTTATATAAACAATGCAGATTACAAGAAGACGTAAGTAGAAATGTGGACCATAAAACTGAAATCTGGTACTAAATTCAGTAACAACCCTTCTAATTTGCAAACCTGGTAACATGGTCCAATAATTTAATTGGAAACATCAATTAAGATGCAACTGACACTTCATGCTTCCAACAATGAAACTGCAACTTAAAGCTGTTTTCCCAGATGATAGTACTAGAAACAACTTACATATGAAGTTAAGAGAATGGCATACATACACATACCACAGGTGGGCTAAGATGCATGTATATAAATATAAGTATATCAGAGTAGAAACTTGCCTTATCGTTTACATCACGTAACTGTAGCTTTAGAGCTTCTGAACTCTCAGTCCATTTGGCATCATCTTGATTGCCTTTTTGTGCCCATGCTTTCTGTAGGGCTACTCGCCATTGTGCAATTTTGTTCCTTATCTCTTTGTTTAATTCAACCCACTCCGGAGCACATCCATTTTTTGATAGAATTCTGTACAAGGTGTCTTCAGCTGGGTCCGCATGAGGATTTGTACTAAGGTTCAAGGGCTTTCCCTTTCCAGGCAAGTTCTCAAACTGGCCTTCTTCCATTGAATGCCATATTCTTTGCTCCACAACATTGATAATGTCAGTTTCAGACCTGCCCGACAGCCAAGTATAGTCTTAGCATCTCAAAATGATCTCAAGAGCTCAGACATAACTGATGTCGGAAGAATTTTACCAAGGGTGGTTACTATGGTTATGTACTTCTGTTAATGCAGGATGATAAATGAATTTTCCTTACATGTAACTTTTAGTTAGGCAGAGATGCCTTCCAACAATTCACAAAGCGAGTAGTAAATTTGAATCTGAAACTTCTTGTTTATTTTCCTCAATTTCTTTTTTTCTCACTTTCATCTTCCTCACAGTTTGCAAAGCCTTTAGCCAAGTGTGTGAAGAACATGACCATTGGTTTGTGCCATTTTGCTGAATCAGTGAGCAGCTATCAGATAGATAATTTCTACTCGGGCAATTATTTCACATGTACACTAAACTTATACAAAAAAATTAGTATCTGGTTACTAATTTCTGGCACTACTATGTAAAAGTTAGAGCAAAAGTTGCTACTCCTCTACTGTCTAACAGAATGGGGAAAAAAAAAATAATAATAATGGGAATATTAGCTTCGCACAGCAGAAGTGCATAGGCAACTAAGATAAGAAGAAGGATAAACATCAATACTCAAACAATCAGATTCAGCATCCTAACCAACAGTCAAGTACTAATTATCAAGCAAGTGAGAAACCAAAAGTGATCCAAAGTAAATAAATCGTAGAGCAAACTTAAGGGAGCTGCAGATAGTCTGCATACTACAACATGCCATTACTCGTTAGCTAGATTTATGTTCCAATACCAAGTGCAAAAACTTCGCGTGTCAATGGGTAAAATTTATAAATTAAAAAAAAAAATCTAACTTTACCTCAATTTCATTTACATTTTTAAAGAAAAGGTTGAATTCAAGAAAAAGCATAAGAAAAGGAAAGCAAAAACAATATGCAGAGCATACAAGTACATGCGACTGCTAAGAATTCTAACACGTATAATTAGATGAAGAAGAGATAAAAATATAAGAATATTAATAATAGCTCAATATCTATTGTTGCTAAACTTTAAGCCTAATATCTCAATCCAAATGGGAGAAGAACGAGAATTAGAGGATGGGGTACCTCACGGCGTTCCGCTGGCCACGGAGCTCAGGTGGTAGTTTCCGATCAATAACAGCATCAATTACCGAAGACAGACGATCAATCATCTTCCTCTTGGGCTTCTCCGACGTAGTCGAGGAGTAAGATGACGACCACCTACCATTGGACGCGCCACGGCCTACAGACGCAGTTAAAGATGAAGAAACTCCTATAGCAGCCGCTGATTTAGGTATAAACGGTGTTGACGCCGGTGAAGAAGAAGGGAGAGTCGCAACGATTGCTCTCGCCCAGCGAGTAGCCATGACGGAGAAATGGAAGAAGTATCGAGCTTGGGTTTGTTTGGGCCTTTGAKTTTAGAAGGCCCCTGAATACTCTAGGTCCACACTGTGAATGCCGACTATCACGTTTTGTCTACGTGCTGAATTGTTATGTGTTGCCTTGAACTAGTAGACGTGATCACTTCTAATTGGATATCCTAGACTTCACGTTCCTCGGAAACCTGTGCTCGAGCCTAGTATACTTACCGTTCATCCCGGAGTTAATTCCAAAAAGATCTCTGGAATTGGGGTTTTTCGTCATTTTGGGTTTTTTTTTTTTTAAGATTTCGACCGGCTTAGTTTTTCATAGTTTTAAATGTTCATGGTTTACATGTGATTATGAGTTGCGCTTAGAAAATTAAACAGTAAAAAAAGTTATTATATTTTTGTCTTTTTTAAAGTTGGAACTGTCATGGTCGTATTCATTATATGTGAATGAATTGTTAAAAAATTATCAATTTTTATATTTTCGTATTCAATAAAAAAGCAATGTAAATTTGTATTTAAGCAATGAACATTTAAATTAAAAAAAAAAGATAAAATCTCAAAGATTGTATTAGTACCTTTCCTTAAAATTTGACAAATACCAATAAGAAACAAAGATGAATTAGAATTCAAAAAACAAACATAATCAAGAAAGAAAATGTATATCAGTAGTTGCTATCATTGCCATCTTCGTCTGCTGAGGATTCATAGCTGCCGGTATCCGGTTGTTCATCGCTGTTTGTATCAGGTTCATCACACATTGGGGTGGTGTAATAGAATGCTCCCAGCACATACTTGACTAAGTCCCGGTACACGACGGTGGGTCGATGGAGTTTCACCCCGCTCTTTCCTCCGGCGAAGTCGGTGGCAATGTTGCAGACTGGGTCCGGCGACGAGACTAGCCTCGCAAAGCAATTTTTCGGATCAAGCTCTTTTCCGTTGACATACTTGTTAATAATTATCTCGAAGTCTCCAGCTTCATCTGTCAGATCACTTCCATAATACACAACTCTGCGCCTCYCATCTCTGCACATAACGGATACCCTGCTCCCTGCATTGTACCACAAAAACATTCTGAACATCTAAACTCAGTAAAAAACATTTGAAACCAAAAAATGGAGCTCTTTCCACGTATAGTACTAACCCTTGAGGGGCTTGGCACCATTAACCCATTCGTTCCAGCCCTCTGTGCAGTCTTGGCAAAGCACCTTCCCACCAATATGTATGGCCTCCTTTCTGGCGTCGTTCAAAGCCTCAGCAGAGGCCACAGTAGCCGATAAAAGTGAAGCTGCAATGATCATTAATGAAACTATCCTCATAGCTTTTTCTTCTGCCTTTTCCGTAGCTCCAAAATTGAAGTCAGAAGGAAGAGCAGTGCCTAGAATGAATTTCTGCTAAAATGGTATATAAACTAGWGCAACAAGCCRCGGTAGGACTTTAAGTGGAAAGGCACTACCTGCGACGTGCAAACCATGAAGGGTATTTTTCATTCGTTAAAAAAATTATCGAATTGATTCATGGAAGCCACATCTTAATCATTGTTCTATGTTAATGTTGGATAAATTATAGAGAAATAGAAATCTGCAATGATTCAACAAAACAACATGACGATATGACATTCGTCTAAGAATRCACAAAAAGGAAAAACAATTTTGATTTTTTTTTTCAATTAACTAATACCTAATCCAAATAGATTATGGTCATTTCAAACTTAGAACCAACTTCCTTGACCTTTCCATACTTGGRAGGCATCAACTTCAATTCARGATATTACGACATTTTTCTTATAAATAGTCACTCGGATATTATTCTTGAGGAGCACCTCTTCTCCCAAAATGCGGGATTATTTTGTCAAYTTTCATAGAAAGAATTATATATTWTGCACTCTACGTATATTCTCTACTTATTCATGTGTGTCTATTTCGAATATAAGTCTTTGATATTTTCCTTGRGGACAGACTCTCACTGATGCAATTCTTAACTAAAACTAACAAATTCAAAGGCAAGTTCGATTCGGTACCMATAYTATCTATCACTGTAAMTGTAAACTACGATATAATTATTAATTTTCTATTCTCGTTTATCTTTCAAGTAATTCAATAATCGAACAAAGTCTTAGAGCATTTCCAAGACTATAATGCTAACATGATAATATGTTTATCATGTCATCAAAATAAATATCATCTTAATAATTTTATCTCCAATGCATGATATCTTGGAGTTATGTTATACGGATGCAGAAATAATAAATATTAACAATGTCAAGAACAATATATAATTTCAAAAAGCTTATTTAACATGTTGACTCAACAAATGGAGATAACTATCGAGTTTAGAAACTATTTTTATATTATTTGGGGAGAAACTTTGATTTTATATTTTTATCATTTATGAAAATTTTATTAAATTAATTTCAAATTTTAGTTAAATAATTAAAAGTTAATTTTAAATGATCTCATTAAATTGGAAAATATGTGACATTTTGATCCAGTAAATGATGACACAAGTCAAGGATGACAATGTTTAACTAATGAAAATTAAGGATGAGATTCGGGAAATCGAGTAATGCCATGTTGCTCCTAGTACCGTGACTTCGACCAATCAAATCAATTCATTTTGCCTATAAAAATAAGTCAAAGTGTAAGGGGAAGAGGTCCAATAATTTATACTAAGAGAAAAGAAAGAACACCAAATTTCTCTCCAAATCCCGAAATCAAGCCGCGAAGCTCTCAAAAAYTTTAAAAGGGAAGAATCAACAAATTGAGTTATTGTCATGAGAATAGTTCAGAGATTATAACATTTGTCTTATTGAATTTATAACATTAATAATTTGTTACATATTTCCTTATTTTGTATTATTATATTTTGCATACGAGAGATTTGTATAAATAAATTTTGGCACGTCCAATGGGATAATCTTTGTCGTTCATCTCTTCTCTTCAAATCAAATTGATTAGTGGCCCTTAAGAATAACATCTCAGAGGCTACCCCTCCAGATCTGCAACAATGGTGGTGCTGCTGCCAAATGAACTATGTCGACTACATATGCAAGACTTTTGACGCATAGTAGCACACCATCTAATGCAGGAAAATAAGTAAATGAGTACTTCTCAGATGATCAAGTCTTTGAATATTTCAACCCCATGTTTAAGGATGTCCCTTCTTAAGAAGGAAAAATGGGAGTCAGCTATGCTAATTAAGAACAACTATATCTTTGTTGAATACAGGAATCAACCCTCAAAAGTCCAAACATGCTGACGGCGGATATACTTCAAATTCGGTGCCAACTACTCCTCAAGAGGAATCGTAGCTCGATGTGATAGCTCATGAAGATCCAACACAAAGTGTGTCCGCTATGTCTGTTACGATGGTGGACATCTCAACAGTCGAAGAACAGATCTCAAATCTGACGAAATTGGTGGAAAGTCTTGCAAAGCACACTTAACAACAAGATCTCACAATTGCTCAGCTACTGAATCGACTTGACAATGTTGGATAAACAAGTCAATTTGTATTAAAACATCCTGAGCCTTCAAATATGTCGGGATCTGCAAAAGTTTTAGGGAAGCAGTCTCAAGTAGAATTTGAATATGAAGATATGAGAAAAGTGGGACCCTCGAAACAAAATCGTAACTAATTCAAATCTCCTCAGATGGACTAATCTCAGTTGACCAATTGAAGGATTTCAGCATGGATGCCATAAAGGATAAGTATGAAGGGAGTACTAAATCTTTTTTTGCATATTCTAAACCATGTACCAAGAGAATTGATACCTTGAAGATACCAATAGGTTATCAACCTCTGAGATTTTAACAATTTAAGGGAAAGGAAAATCCTAAACAACACATTTATTTTTTTGAGACTTGCAGCAATGTTGGCTCGTATAGTAACTACCTCATCAAGCAATTTATTCGATCTCACAAGAGAAATGCATTCGACTGGTGTATTGACCTCTTGGCTGAATCCATTGACAGATGAGACAAATTTGAGCATGAATTCTTAAACCACTTTTACAACACACGTCGAACTGTAAGTATGTTAGAACTGAGTCATACTGAGCAATAAAAAGATAAATCCGTCATCGATTATATCAATCGATAGATAAATTTGATCCTGCATTGCAAAGATTGCCTCTTCGAACATTCTGCAAACGAGATGTGCATCCAAAGCATGCATTGGGCCTCCAATAGATTTTAAAAGGAATACAGCTGAGAACTTTCGAAGAACTGGCTACACGGACTCATGATATGGAGTTGAGCATTACGACACACAGACGAAAATAACTAAGTCATTTTCCAAGTTTGACAACAAATGATCCATGACAACAACTCTAATACATTTTAGAATACCTATAAAAGTAAGCGGAAAGTTTATGGAGAAGGTAGATACTACTCCAAATCTTGGAAGAAAATGCATGACTTTGAAAGACATACAAAGTGAATAACACCCATTTTCTCGATTCTAACGTCTTAGAAATGTTTGATGACATGTTGAAAGTTAGGATCATCAAATTGCAGAGATGGATAAAATGGCAAAGAAGCAAGGGGGAGCGGGCTAGGGAGATCCAAAGTATATGGCATATATCGAGAGCGGTCTTCGTTATCGCTGTCCAATCAGCAGAAATGCGTTCATCTTTAATGAATATAGGTCATGGAGAATTGAGGGCTCGTTAAATAAATCACATTTCGGTTGGGGAAGAATATGTGACTTGCATACTCTAAACAGAATACTTCATACAAACACTTCTCTTCCAGCAATCTGTCGATGTGAATGTTTTGCGTCATATTCACATTACCTGAATATTTCGTTTGAGAATCTAAAATTTGATATAATTCCGACATGATAAAAATTTCACATATGAATCTCTTATTGAAATTCGATAAAGTCTTTTAATCTAATGGAAGAAGCAGTTTCAAAGCATGTAGATAATCACTTTTTAATCTTCATGTTGCAGGTAATAAAGTCGAACTGATTCTCGATTTTGAAGGTTGTGAGCAATTGTGAAACGACTAAGGAATCATGAAAGAGATCTGGTAAATAAGAAACTAACTGAAAGAAAGCAAGCAATGGAGAAGGGAATGTAACTAGCAAATAAGTTAAAGTTTCAAACATCACAAATATTGACGGATCGATTATATTGAAAGAATCTTTCAAGAACATTAATTGATAGAGGAACTCTTTGTGTAGAACTGAGGGGTGCACTTCAAATTAAGGTGCATGTACGATGGTCAATATACCTTATCAACTGTTTGGGATTAAAGACTCTCACAATCAACAATCTGGTTTTGTATCGTAGCAAGATGCCGCCATCAATTGAGCTGGCCTCTCTCAATTGAAGAAAGCGTCGTCGGTGGGTAGCAGTAAATTGTCCAACTTCGCTAAGAACTCGAAATAGTAGTCTCTAATTGCTATATCTGTGGGGTTTCCAGTGCAACCACTTAACTGAGAGGGAAAAAAAAAAAAAAAAAGAAAAAAAGACGCAAACCAGGTTTATATGGAGCGGGGTGTTCTGAAATTTGCTGGAGATTGTTCCTGCGCACAAATCTTGTGTTCGATCACAATTCGGAAAGGGTAGGGTGAGAAGATAGTCATGAAGTGGTGGAGAAAAGATCCCAAAACAAGATTCTCCATGCCTGCAAATCTTTTCAGCAATGAAATGCCCCCAGGAAACACAGAAGGCAGAAAATCTTTTCCCCCTGTCGTCTGCTGCGCACTCTCCTCTGCGGCAACATCCAGGCCGCCGCTCCTCTTTAACGGTGAAGCAGATGGCCACCATGGCAAGGATCAAGAAGTGCGTGCTAGAAAAACAAAAGGCAGCTTCACAAAAATATCTGGTCCGTGATACTGCTATTTTAAGAAGCCTGCAGTAWGCAAGAAAGATTATAACTAATGTAAGGAAAAAAATATTATGTAACTCGCATGATGTATCGCTTGTGAGTCGATATTTCTGCAAGAAACAGACCTAATCCATTGTGAAGAGAGAAGTATGCTGGCTGTTTCCCTCTGATCCAGGTGACCATAAAGGTTTTCAAGATTTCATATTGTAGCTACAACAAAGCTAAGTGTGGGGGTAATCAAAACTCTAGCCGTTAAATCCATATGGGCAAGAATTCTTTTTCTTCTTCCTTATTCGCTTGATACATGTTCAATGCTGTCTATTGCTCCAAATCCTTTCACTTTGCCTTATTGATTTGATCTTGCCCAAAGAAACGAACTTTGAATGGGTCTGATGTATAGTGAACACATAGTAAAGAGGTGGAAGAGGAAGSCAAGGTTCTTCGCTGCTGCATCTGCAAAAAAAGAGTGGAAGGAGCATGGCCGCCTTGAAACAGAGCGCATAGAAGACCCTTTAGCGTTGCAAATTGGCCAAAATGGATCAGCCATGGCCACCGAAAATYGAAGGTTGAAGCATATTCTCCTTGATGCTGCTGCAACGCCTGGAATCGCCATGGTCGCCGGAAAAAGAAGGCAAAAATTCTTACTGCCGCTGTAAAAAATTTGAGGCCACCACAGAACAGAAGGCAGAATATTTGGGGGCCACCGCTGCAAACTCCTGACGGTGCTGTCAGAAATCAAAAGCCGCTGCTAGAACTCGAAGCTGGCCCCGTCGCTGGACTCACCGTCGACCAGCGAAGAGAAGAAGACCAAACAAATTCTGCAAAAGTCTGGACCGCAAGCTTGGGTTGCGTCCGGTTGGCCCACAAGGAGAAAACAAGATGTTGTAGGCTGCACTTTCAATAATCCCGCACGGGCCGTAACAAAGAAAAATACAAAGGCAAACAACACAAAAAAAAAATGATTTGGGCCGTTTGTCCAGTTGGCCCACAAAGAAAAGACATGGGCCAGCCACAAAAGAGAACACTCGGCTCGCAGAAAAAGATAAGACYACCAACTAAAAAGGAGAAGTAAACAGCAAAAGGGCCTAACTGGTAGGCTTCGGCCATAGACACCCCAACCGGCCTATGATAGAGGAAGGAAGAAATACAGGAAAAAGCAACAAAGGAAAAGAGATGACAAGCAATCAAGTAAAATTATTCAAGTCTTGCTTCGCAGAAAAAGATAAGACAACCAACTAAAAAGGAGAAGTAACAGCAAAAGGGCCTAACTGGTAGGCTTCGGCCATAGACACCCCAACGGGCCTATGATAGAGGAAGGAAGAAATACAGGAAAAAGCAACAAAGGAAAAGAGATGACAAGCAATCAAGTAAAATTATTCAAGTCTTGCTTAAAAAAAAAAAAAAAAAGTGTTCATGGTAGGAAAAAGATGGAATGCTTACTATGTCGATTCCATGATTATAAGTTCATTCCATTTTTTTATCTTTCTTTGGCACCTCTCGTTTGGATGTCCCTCGGAATTCTTCAAGTATAAGAACAAGTGTTATATAAATAGGAAAGAATTAGCTATGCCATAATAAGGTGACTTATCAAGGTATTAAAGTTGACAATGCAATGAAGAGTTAAAAAAAAAAATTATGTAATTGATATCTATATATCGTCGAGAAAAGAGAGTTGTGTTACTAATATGAAAATAAGTTTTATCACAACTTCAATATGTATAATATGTCAAGATTAGGATTCGGATTATCCGAAATTAGATTAAGAATATCTATCCAATTAGATATTTTCAAGGAAAGAAATGAAAGTTCCAGCCCAAGAATGGTGAAGGAAAGAAGCCTAACAAATTGAGGGAAAAGGCCTAACATTTGAAGGATGATGAGGATCCAAATATTTCAAAGATGGCTCGAGGGAAATAATCCAAGTTTTTTGACCTACGATATTGACCCAAATGATGTAAGGTTAGAATTTGTCCACTCAATATCCATCTRGGAGTTGTATCCATGAACAAATTCCTAGGGCAATTTGTAGATATTAAAAATTTTTAAATTAATTTTTCATAATTCATTTAAAATAATTGATAGTTAATTTTAAGTGCTCCCATTAGGATTGGGGAGTATGTGACATTTCGACTAAGAAAATGATAACATGTATCAAGGATGATAAGGTTCAATTAATGAAAATCAAGTATGCGACTCGGCGAATCAAGTAATGTCATATCGCTGTTAGATTCGACTTCGACCAATTAAATCAATTCGCTTTACCTTTAAACAGAGGCCAAAGCATGAGGYAAAGAGGTCAAAAAATTRYTATTAAGGTCCAACAATTTAAATTTAGAGAATCTTAGAAGAAAGAGCACCAAATTTCTCTCCAAATCCTGAGATTAAGCTCTGAAGCTATCGAAAAATTTCAAGGAGAAAAATCAACGGATTAAGTTTTTGCCACGAGAATATTTTAGAGTTTGTAACGTTTGTCCCATAAAATTTATAAGATTAATTATTTGTGACATATTTCCTGATTTTGTATTATTATATTTTGTAGATGAGAGATTCATGTAAATAATATTACTTAAAGAAAATAAATGCTACGTGCATAAGATCAAATACCATTTACATTATGCATTTGAGCTAATTTATGAATTACGCTTCTTTCTCCTTAAATATTAACCTAACATGAATTGACATTTCATATATTAGTTACCATTTGTCAAAATCTATTGAGCGTTAACATTGTGACAATGAAGATGCTGTAACATGAACTTTTGAATGTTCTCTCTAAGATTAGTATGAGTCACATGATAATATAGAATTCTTATAGTGTAGCTTCACTGTGTCATTGTCATGTTTGTTTTAGTCATTATCAAGTCATCTTTATGTTTATCTTATGGGTCATGTCTATGAAATACCTGAATATGCGAAAAGAGCTTAACTACTATTGTCACAAAGTCAAGGAAGTTAAAGCTCGAAGTTCTTACTTTTAAAGCAAAAAGAAAGTATTCGACAAATAATAATAATAATACAAAATAACGTGTTAAAAATCAATTATTAATCCTAGATTTGTCAATTTATAATACTCTTTTGGGCCTACAACCTTCCTTTGCAGGTCCAAAAATGAAACTCGKGTTAGGCTTTGATGAGTTTTGCATGCCCAAATTCACTCCATTAGRCAGTCTTACGGTCTTTTGTTTGGAGATACTAGTTTGATCAATACTTATCCTAGTAAAGTGTCAATTTGGTACGAGAGGAATTAATCTAGGCATGGTGTATGCTTAAAGACCCATCCTATATTTGGACCCCTAAAATATTTCACATGTGCTATGACAACCGTTAGGGAAAAAAAAAAAAAAAAAAGTGAGCAGCCAAGAAGTGGCTAGTGTTTTTACATATTCTGAACTAGTACCGTCAAAGATAGGGTCCATAGGGAGAAAAGCTGTAGCTTGGTTGTAAGGGTGATCACGATTCACAAAAATGACAAATCGAAACTGAAATCTTAAAATGATGGTTCATGGAGGTTCACAGTTTGGTTTCGATCAGTTCAGACATGGTTACGATTACGATTTTTAATATAGTTCTGATTCCAATTATGAGGAAAAAACTTAAAAAAAGTAATAAAAAAAGGACAAGGTAAAATTTAAAAATTTTTAACTAAAGAAATTGAAAGTTTTTTATTAAAATTGGCTTGAACTTAATTTTTGTTTCCAAAAGTTAAATGCATACGTATCCTATGAGAGTATAGAGGTACCAAAGTCCTCGTGGTTCTCTTACTAGTAAATCCTTTCTTACTTCAATTGCTTGTCTTAGTAGATGTCCCCTCAGTCGATGTCGAATAATTTGGAGAACTCGAAACGAAGGTTTTATTGTTATCGTTTTTCAATATTAACCCAATCATCAAGATAAGATTGTGCTTCCAAAGAATGAAGGCTTAAAAAGATGGAGAATCAAACACATTTGAATAAATATATTTTTTTGAAATGTCCAATTGTTTATTTGATTTACCTTTGAATAAAAATGAAATGTCCAACGGTATATTTGATTTACCTTTGAACAAAAATAAAATATTCAACAATTTGTTTGATTTACCTTTGCACAAAAATGAGGTATCCAACGATTTATTTGATTTGTTCTTTAAACAAACGGTTTATTTAATTTTTGGAAAAAAATTGAATTGTCATATCAATACAAAAAYTTGCTAAATTGTAATTATAAGAGTTAAAATTTGATATATTATTTGAAAAACTTATTATTTTATAAAAAATTATTTGAACCGACGATTCAACCGTTCATAAATCTTCAATTCATGATTTATTAAAACCGAAATTAAAATCAATTCAATAATTTTTTAATCATTAATCACGATTCGATTTCAGTCTGACTTGATTTGCCGGTTTCGATTGAACCGTAATCACACATGCTTGGTTGAATTCCTCACTATGATTCCTACACCTGCTCGGTGCCGACTACAAGCCCCATATAAAAGAATATATATATATTTTTAAAAAAAATATTCATTAGCCTTGAATGTTGGTGAAGCTGGATGTGTATAACGATCCTTTGAAACGGGAGATACTAGAGGTTAAGCGTTCAAGAAGAAAAGTCAAATTAATTTATTTGTGTTTGAGTAATATTTGTCTATTTAGTAAATGAGTAAAGTTTAAATATTAAATAAAGGTAGAATAACATAAAAATGAACACAATATATTTTACGAATGCTCGTTTAAGTTTATAAATAAAGAAATATAATCTATTTTAAAAGAAGATTTAGGATTCTTTGAGGGTGATATTTTAAATATTATTTATTGATGAAAATATTACTATGATTAAAATTGCGARCGARAAATAAGGATGGARGRAAAATATGAAAACTCATTTTTTATTTCAAAAAGCTCGGAATTCGGAAAACTATAAGAGAAAAAACTACCCTCAAATTTCCAAACAAACTCACCTAAATTGATGTTGAAGCTTATAAATAACATTAAAAGCAGGAAAAATAAAAAAGATAAACAAGCTTCTAGACATAATTAAGAGTAATTTTGCTTGTCGAGCTTCCTCTGAGGTAGTGACAGTCCAATTATGCCTTTTGGGACCAACCGATGCCTTCAGCTTGATCAGCAATTTTAGCCCATTCTTGTTGGGCAGTCCCTACTAACCTTACTGGATTGCTGGTCTGGTAAGCCCAACTTATCAACAAAACCGCTGGCTATTCTAATGTGTCAACAATACGTTTAGCTTGTAAATTTATTATTGGTTTAGTTTTGTTATTAAATCAATCTTCAACTTAAGAAACTTTGTTTCAAAAACAAAGTTTATATATGAACAAGTTAATTGGAATTTCTTGTTATAATAATCAAATTAATTATATTTATTTATGAACTTTAAGTGAATGAAAATATATGAGATATTGTTGACGTTTAAATGTTAAGTTTGTAATTACAAGGTAAATTATCATTTTGTGAAGAGTAAATTTTTCGATATCATCTGAGGTAATCAAATTTAATTTGTCAGATGAATTGAATTTTTTAATAAATTAAAAGAATGAGATCGGACACAAATTCAAACTTAAATATTATATAAAATATAATATTTTTTTTAATTATTGACTTAACTCGACACATTCATAATACCTCTATAAAAATTAACAAATGTGATAGCATAATTGCACAAACATGTGCAAAGTTTATATGCTGAGGAATCTCTTTGTAAACATAAACTTTTTATGTCATCCACTTGATGGATCATATGTAACCGAAGGGATAATGGTGAATTATTGAATATATTTCTAGGTCTCTATTAAAGATAATGTCTTGACATCCCATATATATAGAAGAAAGATATTCAGACAATTTATGATAATAAAAAAATGTTGACTTATGACAATAAGGCCCTGAGAGTTTAGTTCTATGTGAGCTCGCGTTCGGCTCTATGTCCTGGTTTTTTCTGTAATTTCCATCTTGTGGGTCTTGGTTGGCAACATCGTGCTTTACTTCAAGTCTACTTAACCTCCCTGCTGCGAGCGGGCAGACACAAGTATCAATATGAATTCATCTTATAATTCCGTATAACGTTGGACCTAGCAAAACGACCGTCATTAAGTCTTGGCAACTTTGCGTGAGAAGCTTATTGCTAACTATTTGATAAGATCTTACGTTCATATTGATTATTATATATAGGAGTATTCTTTTATGCTTAACAATTTTAACTTTTTTATGAAAAACTAAAAGCATCTGTTTTTTAAATTCTGTAATAATATATCTATATTATATATTTAATAAAAGGGATGGACATGATTGATAAATAAATTATTAAATAAAAATTTCATGTTTGCATAATATTTGTGTATCATATTAAAAGAATTATGAATTAAATTTTTTCTAAATAAAAATTAATTTTAGATTACATAATTCTTTTGATAAGGAGTCTCATGTTGCGATATGTGGCAAATAAAGTGGTCTTAACACCCCCGAGGGTGGCAATGGGTCTTAAAAAGGCATATGGTTGGACTATGCATAACGCTGGAATGTTATCTTTCCACGGATTGCTTTGACCATTCTTCTTCTTTCTTTTTGTAGAATTGTACGACAAGAAAACTAAACTTTCCGACGATTGAAATGTATTGCACATGAACTCATCAAACATCTAATGGAGTTTGGATTAAATGCAAAACATAAGGAAATTCTCAAATTCAAACTCGTCAGTTCAACTCAATTTGACTTATCATTAATGGTCAATTCAATTTGTACGAGGGACTTGAAGATCTAAACTCAACTCAATTGGCTTCTAATTCGATAAGTCTATTTATTTATTATCGTTATGTTTAATCATTATTAATGTCAACATCAAGCGAGAAGTAGTTTATACTTTAAACTTTTCTTTTCCTTCCCATATATATTCCARTCTTTTTATTTTCTTTCCYGAAATTGATTTCCCTCCTTTGTARATCAAAGGAAAGAAAACAAAAGAAGCTTCTGAATTTAAAAAATAAAAAACAAAAGAAAAAGAGAACAAATTCGTTCTTTTTTCTTTTCCTTTTCTTTTGGGGTCGTGGGTCAGAATGTCGGTCTGCCCCTTTCGTAAATGCGTCAAAATTCGACAATGTCGACTGCCATAATATACAGGAAAATATTTAATTTATTAATTTTCTTCCTTCTATAAAAGAAATCTGACATAATGGGAGTACGAGAACGCGGGTCCCATGTCGACCCAGTGATATACCCCCTTTGATATAACCATACTCGGCTGAAGAGCGCGTTGTTATGTGTTATGGCCGAAGAACATTCTCGCCTCCGTCTGCGGCTGACGTTAGCTGGAGGATTCGGCGTAGTCAGTTATGCATGCGAGCATCGACCACCCAGAGTAAATGAAAGGGACGCGGGCCTTTCAGTAATTTTGGTGAGACAAAAGCAGTGTCCTTATTGGCCACAATGAATGCCGCCATCGATAGTTAGCTCAAGGGAGAAAACTCCCATAAGGGAAGAGAATAAGAAAGTGATCCAGAATTAATTATCCTGTCACAAACAAATTTTATCAGATAAACTTTTATCATTTAATATTATTTACGACTCTTTTAGAGAGTGTTATTAGGGAAAATATGTAATCGAGTCTATATTAGGACTGGTTTTAAATTACACGTAATATATTTCTATAAGTTATGTGTTCATGTATTTTTTTAATAATTTAATTGATTTATCATAATTTTGTATGTATAATTTTTTTCTCCCTTGAGATTTGATATTTTCAACGTGGTGATTCAATCGCGTTTGTATAGTCTATTTCTTATTTAAGAAGAATCATCATTTCATTGTCCCTAATATGACTTTTGCTTGGGAAAAGATTATTTGGTACTTTAACGATAATGACTCAAATTGTATTTATATAATCTGATACTTTTTGAACTAAAATATAATTCTAATACAATATCTCATTTTGAATTAAAAGTTATTTCTCTCGATATTTATATCTTTTAATATCTACACAAATAAAATACATATCCATATATTTGAGCGAAAGAAAAAAAATATTAAAAGAGTATATAAGAATATATTAAGAAATTTCCGATCCATTTATAACAAAAATTCTGAACAAAATAATAAATTACTATAACTAATTCGTTATGTAGTTTAGAAATTCAAAACTTGGACTTGTTCTCTAATTACACTGTGTATTCAACGGTAACATGAAATSGCAAAAGCCTTCGGTCCACCTCACACCATTAATCCAAAGATGAAGAACAAGATTTACTGTAGCCCCAAATCTACCCTTGACCACAGTTGAAACATCGCAATTTTCGGACACCATTTTCGACCTTTTATCTTTCTTCGWCTTCACATAATGTATTTAAATTATTTTTAATTACTTTAGTAATGACGTCTAAATCAATGAACTTTCATGATTAAGTTCCTCTCTCTACCACGCACACATATAGAAGTAATGGGATCGAACCCTTTTGCATACTGCTAGCTTAGTTCTCAGTTGCTGACTCATTTTCTCTATCTACTTTCTCTCTCTACCTAAGAAAGAAATGAAGAAAAGCATGCTCCGCAATCTTCTCCTCTTATCACCTTTATAGTCTTCGTCTTACGCAGATTGATGCAGTTCGTCTACTGATATTTTTATATATATTTCAGAGGAAAATACATATATTGGTTGTTGAGGTGGAGGAGAGGGATTTAGGAGTGCTGGCGATGGCTGGCAGGCTGCTATTGACGGTTTTGATGGTGGTAGTTGCGGCGGCGGTTATAGTGCTGAGGGTGGAAGGGGGAGGGGGAGGGGGGGGACTTTGGGGGAGTGTACTTACTTTGGAGAGAGTTTTGCCGCCGACCCAGAGAGTGGAGCTGGAGGAACTCAAAGCTAGAGACAGAGCGAGGCACGCTCGTATGTTGCAGAGTTTTGCCGGTGGCATTGTTGATTTTGAAGTTGACGGCACTTCCGATCCCTACCTTGTCGGGTAATTTGTGGGAGCTCATCAGCAACCCGTCGGATTTCTTGTTTTCTTGTTTACTCTTTCAAGTTTTGGTAGATTGTGATGATTTTGAGCCTAATTTCAGCTTTTCTGGTGTTCAAGATTTTATGTTTTCAGTATTTTCGGGTATCCTTGTACAATCTTGTGCTTGAATTCTTGGGTAATCTACAGCTCGAAGCTTATTTTGGAATGCCTATTCACTTACATTGTTAATAAGCTCGACTGTAGGCGGATCTCTTCAATTGTGTAATAGGAACATTTAGTTTTTGGGGTAATCGTAGAAATTATGATGAGACTCTAGTGACGGTATTATATGTCCTCTTTTTTCCTCGTGTCCAAGATTATGGATTTTCACAAACTCCCTCTTCCTTTCTCCGGGACTTTGTTTTGATTTTTAAGCTGAAGCTCAATTCGTGGAATTTATCATTGTAGTGAAGTTGTAAACAGGAAAAGAAATGAATGGTTTTTCTCTCTTTCTGTCCCATTTCTTCAAAAGGTCAAAAGAAAAAAAAAAAAAAGAAACAGAAAAATAAAAGCAAGAACTATGGAAAGACCGTACTTCAAAATTCCTGTCATTTTCTTCTTCCTTTTGTTTTAGAAGTTTTATAGTTTCCACTACTTTTCTTCACAACTAGCATGTAATAAACATTACCTGTATTGATATTGCTCTGTTCGTTTGAATTGTAGGCTTTATTTCACAAAAGTTAAATTGGGATCTCCACCCAAAGAATATAATGTGCAAATTGATACCGGCAGCGATATCTTATGGGTTTCATGTGATTCCTGCAATGATTGCCCTCAATCAAGTGGACTTGGGGTAAGTGAATGTTTTTCTAATGGTATTTATTTTTTTTTGATTTATTTAATTTACTGAGGTAATTTGGGTTGCACTTCTTACTGACATCGTTTCATTATATCAGATTGAGCTCAATTTCTTTAGTCCTGCCCATTCGTCAACGGCTTCGCTGATTTCTTGTTCAGACCCAATATGTGCTTCTATAGTACAAGCTGCTTCGGCTGAATGCTCCACTGGAAGCAATCAATGTTCTTACGCTTTTCAGTATGGAGATGGAAGTGGCACTGCTGGGTATTATGTGGCTGATCTGCTTTATTTTGATACTTTTCTCGGCTCCTCTTTGGTTGCCAACTCTTCTGCTCCTATTGTATTTGGGTAAGATATTTTGGGTTCTGTTGGTTAGTGTACTAGTTGTATTTAAAACCTAGTCAAGCTTGGGTGGGAGAGATTCAGTTTGCTGTTTAGGACTATTTCTAATTTTGTGGGGCAATATTTCCTCTTATGAAAAGTATGCTATTGCAATACTACTCATTTCTAAGTAATTTGAAACTTGCATGACTTACGATGAAAAATAATCTCAAGTCAGCTGGAATACAACTATTCAACATGCAGAAATTTTAGTCTTGGATTAGTTGGAAAATGATAAGCTTCTAAAAACTTACTCTTTGTGAACTTAAACAATCAAGCTAGTTAATATTTTAGCATGATCAGTAGGAGGAATCTCTTTTTTTGGTTGCCACCATGTCGCATCTGGTTTTTCTTTTATATTACGCTATTAAACTATAACTTCTGTCATTTGCTGTGATTGTACTTTTTGACTTGTGTATCTTTCCTTTGGCTTGCTTGATACTTATCCTTGGGCTCCGTATATCAACAGGTGCAGTAGTACTCTTTCTGGGGACTTGACCAAATCTGATAGAGCAATTGATGGTATTTTTGGGTTTGGTCAACAGGAGCTTTCGGTAATATCACAGTTATCCTCCCGTGGAATTACTCCCAAAGTGTTTTCCCATTGCTTGAAAGGAGAAGGCAATGGTGGAGGTGTACTTGTTCTTGGTGAGATTTTGGATTCAAGAGTCGCTTATACTCCTCTTGTTCCATCAGAGTACGTATTATTTACTGCATGGAATCATTCATTTACCATTGTTGTAGTTTAAGATACTATTGTTCTTCAGTAGAGATCGCAGATTGCACTGCTATAATAGGATGTGTTTTAATTAACGGAGTTTGTTCAGCTACATCTCTTTCTACACCTTAATTGGCATGGACTCATTAAAATTTTCTGTGACGTGTTGAAATTGAAGCTGTCTTTGTTCTTGTATGTACATCTATGTGTAATAGCAGGAACTTTGTAAAAGTAGCACCTCAGGCTACTTTTGTTTCTCATCAATGTGTAAGCAAATTTACCAATAAAAGATATTAGAGTTTGTTCAGCTACATATCTTTGTACACCATAATTGGCATGAGACTCATTAATTTTGCCGGGGGTGTGTAGAAGTTAAGCTGTCTTCTGCTTGTATATATGTCTATGTGTATGTGTAATAGCAAGAGCTTTGTAAGCCTAGCACCTCAGTCATAATTGTGTTTTCATAAATGTCTTAAGCAAATTTGCCAAACAATTGTAGTGTTGAGGACTACCCGGCTTCAAGAGATTGATCAGGAAAGATTCATATCAATTCAGAACAATTATGCATTCAATGCAGCACTTTTTTTGTAGCTTTATGCTACGAGCTATCTACATCCAATAAGCGAAAAGAGAAGTTTTTGACATACCCGATCGCTCTAAGCTTTGCTCAAGTTTCACAAGCAGTGCTGCATCAAATTTTGTTTTAAGTTTCGTTTTGGAACTCTTTTGTAGAAAGGTCTTCTATTGAGATTTTTCTTATACAAGTACTTGTTTAAATTATTGAATTGCATGAGAAAGCTTTCATCAATTTACCTTTGCAATTAGGGCTCTTTGCTCTCTATTTTTCACGCTCATATATATATATTTTTGTGTGTGTGGGGTATGTATTTATGTACTTTCCCCATAGAGACTTATTTGTTCTCTCAAGGCCAACTTCTAGGCTTTTTTCCTATTCGAATTATTGTAAAATAGTATGCTCTTGTACCTGTTGGGGTAAGGAATATCTTATTTGCTGGTGTTGAAAGTAGTAGAATAAGAGAATGAAAAACAATTCATTCTCTTAAATTTTGTTAATAGTTTTTATTTTTCTTGTAATGCTTTTCAGAAATTTCAAGAAGTTATGCTCATTTTTTTCATTCGTAGTAGATCTCCTGTATGAGAAATCAATTCATTTTGATGCTTGCTATCTGTTTGTTGACATGCTAGAGAACTATGGAAAATTGAACAATATGATTCTTTTRRCCCCCCCTATATATGATAGTTCTGTTTACTATTTTCAGGCCTCATTATAATTTGTATATGCAAAGTATCTCTGTCAACGGGCAATTATTGCCCATAGATTCAGCAGTCTTTGCTACATCGGGCAACCGAGGAACCATAGTTGATTCTGGAACTACTCTGGCATATCTTGTGGGAGAAGCATATGATCCTTTTGTCAGTGCTGTAAGTAGCTTTGCCCTTTCCTCTTTCTCCGGTAACTTTGCTAGGGTGACAAATTTATATAAGTAGAAGTGAGCCCCCTTAGCCAAAATGAGACTTAAAAAGCAACCATGGAAATATAATCTGCCTCTGCTAGGCTGTACAATTCGTGCTGTGGCTTATGTGTCTAACTTACGCCAGTTTTCAGCACTTTCTAGAAAAAATTGTGGTTGGGGAATGACTCAAGACTGTTCCATACTCTTTCCAAGTCTACTTTGTTTAACAACAAGCCATGATGAATTTCTTGCATGAATCTGAAGAACAGTTATAACAAGAAAACTTCATTTACTGTAAAAAAATGTCATAGTACACTGGTTTCTTGGTCTAGATGCATGCTTTATTATAACATTTTGACACTCTATAGAGCACATAAATGCTCCTTATAGAAAGTCCTTTTGCTTTCTGTGCAGATAACTGCTGTGGTTTCGCAATCCGCCAGGCCATTTCTTTCAAAAGGCAATCAGTGCTATTTAGTCTCCGCAAGGTATCCTCTCTCATGATCTAAGTTTGACTCAGAGGTTTGACAAGTTTATTCATGGATTCAATATTCTAAGTTTATTCATGGATTCAATATTCTATGTTTGAGCACTGAAATGACCCTCTTAGTTTCTTAAACAGCATAAGCGAGATATTTCCTTCGGTTGCTTTAAACTTTGCTGGTGGTGCATCCATGATTTTGAGACCAGTAGACTACCTTATCCATCTGGGGTTTGTGGTGAGTACAGTCCTGGCTATTACAATTCATTCTTCAGAGGTTCAATTTTTTTCAGACTTTGTTACTTTTATTTACTTGAAGTATCAATCATGTTGTCCACAGTACTTATTATTCGAGTTAACTTACAGTAAGTGGAAAAACCTGGTTTTACAGGATGGTGCTGCAATGTGGTGTATTGGCTTCTCAAGGGTAGATCAGGGTGTGTCGATTCTAGGAGGTCAGTTTTTTCTTGACATTTAAAGCTTACTTGGTGTATTTGGCTGTTGCTTTCTCTCGGTTATAAGGGTCAGGTTTGTTGGCCTCTGCATCATTTGTGGGGTTTTCCAATCTTTCTAAATGGAGATGCACTTTCTCCATTTTAAGYCCRTGTCGACTGCCAAAATTATCCTCTGATCAATTACATCGAGAGCTTTGTTAATGCTCACTTTTACTTGATTCTTAATTTACCGAGGTTGCTAAAATAAGAAAACTATAATTTTTTGGTTTTCCCTGTTGCTCATCGACCAGCCCAGTAGCCAATGATTTCACCTATTTGATTTATGTGGTTTAAGGAACTCTAGAATTTTCATACCTTTCCCAAAAGTTCCAGTTATTTGCACTGCAGTGTCACTTTTAGGATATGAGGCTGAATAAGTTATTGACGTTGTGTTTCAACAGATCTCGTTTTAAAGGATAAGATCTTTGTCTATGATTTAGCTCGTCGAAGAATAGGATGGGCAGACTACGATTGTGAGTACCACCATTCTCATCCACACTTCATTTGTCTTTATCATTAACATTTCTCCTTCAAATTGGATTCTTTTATCTTCCTGGTATTTCAGGTTCATTGCCCGTGAATGTCTCCATTACTTCAGGCAAGGAATACGTAAATGCTGGACAGCTCAGCGTAAGCAGTTCAACAAGGAGTAGTGTGCTCTTCAATCTTCTAGTCATGAGCATCAGTGCTTTCCTTCTGCAAATGTTAGCATTGCGTACTTCTGCATTTTTGTAATATAAATTTTAGCTTCCCATTCCCCATTGTTTGTTGAAATATAGGCTTTGCCAGTTTATATTTATAGTAACTGGCAGGCATCTATTTGTTAGTTGTATTCTGATTCCTGAGAGAGTCGTCGCCTGTCTTTCCTGAGCTTGCTTTTTCTTCCCACATCCTCTTTTTCTGATAGAAGAGAACCCGCCTGATTCTGCTGAAAAGCTCAGCTCTTTCTACAGGATGCCTTTCATGCATGTAAATTATCTTCATAGGTTACAGCTGTAAGTTCATTTATAGCTAGATGGAACTGAAGAAGAAGATGCATAGTTCAGTCTTCTTGTTTCCAAAGTTGATGAGAATTGTACAAATATGAATGACATTAGGAGTGTTTTCAAGTTGTAGACATTCAGTTTTGTGATCACTGTATACTGTATTATTGTGGTTTGAACTGGAAGAAATAGCATTCAGAGATTCTTTTATCAAATGCATATGGATCTTTTATGGTAGGTGAGTTTTAATTTATTGGCAGTCAATAAATTATTTTAAATCAATAATAGAATGTAAAAATGCCATGTGAAATAAAAAGAAAATTAAATCACCTCTTTGTCCATAGATACGGAAGTTAATATTGAATGTTTATCAGATAGTTATTTAGATTTTTATTCTATTTGGTGTTTTGGTATTGGATTAGATATAATTTATTAGCTATTAATTAACTATTAATAAGTTAAAAAGATTCATTCATCAGAAAGCTTTTCATCAGTATGATGTAAACAAATAAAATTGACTCGAAACTCCATTTTTAACCCAAATTTGATGGTTTTGGAATTTTTTCCTCCAATTTCATGAGCARCAGCACATTCAGCAGGCCTTTAGGTTTTTCGTGTTTTTACATTTTTTCCCATAAGAAAAGACCAATCAAAACCATAGTTACAGCTTGTTCTTTCTCTAGATCATCCGTTTCAAGCCATATTCGGCAGCTTGTGCTAGTCAATCTGGAAAGGAAATGTATTTAAGAATATGGTTCTCCCTCCGCCGTCAAGTGGAATAAACATTAAATAAAGGATTGAAAATGACATGATCCAAGGTGCTACTGCCACTCGATATTCAAAGAATCGAAGTGACTCATTTTGGGTGCCTTGAAGAAACAATTMAAGTGGCCGGCCATTACAAGTTTTGAAATTTGTCAAAGTTACCGCACACCAGAGAACTAAAGCATTTTTTTGGTGCTGGAAAATTTTAACACTCTGTAGAATCCGCAAATCTTAGCATCTATTCTACTGCCCTTTTAAGATATACAACACTGCCAGGAAAATGAAACAACAAAAAGTTGGGCATGCTACAAAATCTATTAAATTACAGATCTCGTGCGATCCTAACCTAAGAATTGAAAACAAAAGAAGAGGCAAAACAGAAAAAAGGGAAAATCGGTGAAGGGATTCGAGAGTAAAGAGGTCAAGCTKGAAGATTGTATTCATCTCCACTTCTCCTGCAGTTCCTTTCTCTCGGACAAAATCCACGTCACAAATATAGCCACAACAAGCGCGACGATTGTGATTAGTAGCAGTGCATAACTGAAGTCTTCTGTAAGAGAGTCATATGTCTTTGATGGGGCAAGTCTGGTGAAAAAGAGATCCACACCATAYGCAAATACGAGAGTGGTTGACTCAAGCTTGGCAGGAACTGTTATTATACCCCTCAGGTCTTCAACTTTAAGGGCATGAGTAACATACGACTGCAAAAACAAGTCTCGATTAGAAGAAGAATAACAATCTACAAGTATTTATCCAGAAGTGGGATTGGGCAACTTTGGAGCAATTAACCAAGAGTTTGAGGAAAGGAACATTGGCACAAAGTTTGATAAAATAGTGACCTCCGAGTTAATCTTCATATTAGATATTTAGATAACAGAGAACAACAGATTCTTTCAACTCCACCTTATCATATATAGATAACTAACTTTGCTTCATTATCTTGTATGACCAATATTTGATTGTTACTACCACCATAACCACTATAATAAAAGAAGTCATGAATAACTAAACTGACTGTGCGTCAAGATGCAGCAAATTCTGAATGGTACTATATCTAAAGGGCTAAACCATGAWAAGATAAAGAAAGAAAATATTCCACCAAAGCTAATATGCAAGTTAATAATCTATCAAATGTCAAATTCCAATTCACTAGCAATAGCTATCACATACTAACTTATTGTAGGTCTAGGGTCCGATACCTGAAAATCCCTAAAWGCCAGAGACACTATAAGCCTCTTATTTGTCTTTGCTATGTGCACACTTTATGCTCCAAGAAGACCAATAAAAGAATAAATCCAAGTAAAGGTTCTACAGCAACTACAGAGGTATACTGCCCTTCCCCTTTTGCGCTACAGTCAAATGGACAAGCAGACATAACAGTTTCAAAGCCATCCTTCTCAATAGTAAGCATTGTTCTATGGCACACACTGCATTAAARTTCTGTACCATCTAAACTTCATGTAGTTCATCATGGAAAGTTCATACKATCAAACAAACAAACCCAATGCAGAACTGTAAGATATATATGGAAATATATCAAACAAATGTATTTGCTGCACAAGTCAGACAAAAACTCAAATTTCAAGACCAAGGATGCAATAGTAAAAATTGAATGATTTCTGATTAAACAGCAATATGCAAATACAGTATGTGCTGTTCTCCTAAGCTTAAAAGCACCTGCTTTTGGCCTTTTGCTTTGAATTATTTAAATCTAAAAGCTGGTGCTTTTAAGCATAGGAGAATAACCCCTATATAGACCATAAATAAATTGACATTGTTAGTAATCATATAAAAACAAGGCAATAAAAAGCTAACAAAGAATTTAATATAAATGCACACCACCATGCTTGATTACAGTACAGATAGCAGATCTTGCCAGTAATATTTATTCATGTAGTGAAAGAAGGCAGAATTGATAAACACACATACACAAGTTCATATCCTCGGATCTCATTCTTTCTTATTCCAAAAACTTAGGTATGTTGCAGAAGAGAAAGATACCTCCATTGAACTGTAGATGACGAAATGGACTCCACAATCAACCATAAATTTGAAAATGCTAATTACACATCCAAAAGGGAACAAACTGAACTTAGCACCATCAACTCATGAACAATATTAAGGGGACATTTGGTTAAAATTTGTTAATCGAAATCCCAATGGGCTTGAAATTTTTTATTACTTATTTGTTTTTTGTTTGCTGCACAAAAAAAAAACAAAAACCTTTTGAATTCCCTGTAGAGAGAGATTTCCCTACTGAAAAAGCTTTTAGCGCTGTCCAACACCCCTTCCTTTTCCCAATATTTTTCCGAATATGCTTTTTGTAGAAATACGTTTTTCTGAACGGCCATTTAAGATAAAAAGGACTATTTATTGCTCTAGTTGGGTGTGAAAGACATCTATTGTTCAAAATTGATTAAGGGGTCAATCACAATGAGAATCATTATTGCATTCTTACTGTCTAGTTCAGATCTTGAAATGGATATCACTGTGATTGATAATGTTTGGTCCAAGTCAACTTTACTAATGAGAATTAGTCAAAATTCCATTTTTACCCCTATCAATTAATGTATTAAAAAATTATTAAAAATATTTTCTTTATTTTTTAAAAAATCAAATCAAATTCAACTTCAACTTTAAAAAATAATTTCTCTATTTCTTAAAAATAATATTAAGTTCAACCATCTGGGAGTAGACAAGGTATTTTTGGTACTAGAACTCCAAATTTTGATTCCTAAGTTTGGGTCAATGGTTATTAATGAGAGGTAAGGGGGAATGGGTGATAGTAGAGTCTAAGGTAATCATTGAGTTATTTTCCTTTCCATTACCCCAAACCAGAAACCATCACTGGGAATCATTGCCTCTCATTCCCATTACCTAGTTTCATTCCCCAAACATCCCCTAAATTAACACATGAACATGAAAACCGACTTTCAGTAGATCACAGTAACAAGACATTACAATTTTCTCAGCTATTTCACATATATATAACTAWAAATAGCGGTAGTCCTAGAAGGGTGCCATTACCTGTGGAATGATTGGTAAAGAATCAGTAAGTGGTATTATTCCTTCCTCTTTCTCAGCTTGTGTGGGGTTAAGTGTCCGCCGTGGATCTAAAAATCGCTTATCAAGTGCCAAAACCTATTAAGACAAAATGACGATAGATTGCAGAAGGTTATTAAAAAGCATATATTAAAAAAATAAGAAAAGAAAAGAAAAAGAGACAGAGAGAGACAGAAATGACTTCCCAAATAAAGCATATCACAATAGAAAACAGCAAGGAGCAGTAGTGAAAAATAGAGCATTCAGATGAATTTTGAATGCTCACTTGATCACCAATAGTGCCAATAAGAAGCTGTTTGGAAGTAATTCCTTTGGCTGTTGATGTGACAGCTATTGTCTTTACTGAATGTGTGAAAAAGTACGACTGCGACTTGGTTACGACTTCAGGGCGAGAATAAGAAGAAACAGGTGAGGTGAGATTATGTTTTCCAAGCACAAGCTTCAAAACGTCCTTGTTCTCCTGCATGTCAGGCTGAATTTAGGAATGGCCAAGGCAGAAATAAACAAGAATTCAGGGAGATTTACTTGAAGAATATACCGCGCGGGACTGGTCATAAATCTCAATGACAGACATCTCATATCTATGAGCTCTAAGATTGAAGTAGTGGTAAACAACCCAATTCTCGCTAAATACCTTCAGAAAAAAAAATTTCAGTAAGCATAAAGTTACCCATGAAACCAGGAAGCTGATATGTGGGTTTCGGTGGAGTCATAAATGAAGTTTCCTCATATTTGGTTAATTACTGAAAGGAAAAACTGGACTTACTGCGTGGACTGGACCCTGTGAACCATAATGTGTCATGCGGTGTAGCACCCGGCCAGTTACAGTATCAATAAGATAAACAACCAACCAGGATTCATCTGGGGTGACAGAACCAATGTCTCCAGAAGCTTTAGGGGCAACAGTTGCCACAAAAAGCAGATTTTTTGATACATATTTATACATCACATCCTGGTCAGCCATTACTTTTGCTTGAGTATGAACAACCTGAACATCATTAGCCAGGGATGTGAAAACTAAGAAGAGATTTAAGTACTTGAAATAAGCTACAAAATAACCTACATATGATCTATGTGCTGAAATAAGAGGAGCAAGTCAATATGCTAGAACAAGAGATTCTGCGATATAAATATTAGAGCATAGATAATATCATCTATGTGACAGCTAAATGTCATGAGTTCAGCTGATGATGCTTKCTGACTCTTTAAAATACAAGTATYACAAGAAAAAAATGAGAGACAGAACATTTACCTCATTCAACTTTCTGGTTATAGTTGCAATGATCTTTTCTGATTCTGAAGGGAACACAATTGACCATAGACTCCTTGTGTCAAAACAGTATTCATCTTGGATCTGAAGAATGCTATTTTCCTTCACTGCATGTCCCCTTAAGATACCATCATCAACTTCCACAGAATACCAAAACACGTTGTCAAGCTCACGCTTAAAGATTGCTAATGCCTCAGGACTTCTGGGGTATAAGTGGGCATGTGAATCAGAGTCAATTACTAGATGCAAACGCTGCTCCGCTGAGTCAGTGTACGGCAGTGGAACAACTTGAGAAATGGAATGAAAAGGCCCAAGGGAACTGAGCTCCTTTCCAGTATATGCATCAACAATTGAGAAAACACCTGGAGAATCCAAGCRAAGTCCACATTTGCCTAGTACAAGAATTGATGGATTCTCATCCATTACATGGTGATGAGGAACCTGCCACTGATGCAATTTAAGACCATAGGGCACTTCACATGTTTCTGACTTGCGCAAAGAATTCAACAAGACTGACCACACAATATGCCCATCTCCTGTATGCAAGGCAAAAAGCTTCCCAGCTCGAGTAAGTATTATGATTAACTTCCGGAAACCATTATGATCACGAGTCATCTTGTTCTTTCCAGAACTTTGTAACCTCAGTTTCTGTATGGCTGCCATATCATCGGGTGTTGCAAGCATAAGTGTTCCTTTGAGCTTCAGTATATGCCCCTTCAGAGAAGAAAAAGATTATCATGAGCACTAGCTAGTTAATGGGARAGAATAAGGGGGTCAGCAGATATAAAGCACTAACATGCCATGSCTCATGTTTCCCATCTTTATAAGCTCATGATCATATCATAAACGATAGAAAGGGGAGTTGGACATATGAGTAGATCGAGCTATACATGCACGTAACTAACACAATACAAAATATCAGAATCCTCTGATGAACATAACAGGCTCTCTATTTACTGGAAGTAACACCTCAAGAACTCAAATAGAAGAGGTACATGGGCCAATTATGAAATGCTAACATGTTTGCAGTGAAAGTGCTTAAAATAGAGATAATCAGAAAGATGGCACTGCAAATTATACAAAATTTTATATCACAAGCATCAGTTTTAGCATGGTTGAGATTGAGAAGTAAATTTTGTAGTGTTTGTCAAAGTTCCATACCTTAAGCCATTCAAAAAGGTTGTGCTCCACTTTTGCAACTGAAACACCATCCTTCTCTACTGGAAGCTCTGATGTAGTGACGTCAATTATTGAACCTAGTCCGTCTTCCCTATTCCAGACAATGTCACCTTGTTGAAGTAACAAAAGTGAATGGTCTTCCATGACAATCAAGGCTCTAAATCCTGAAGACCTGTCAGTGCGGATATAGTTGTTGAGGAAAACCTTATGCACAAGCCCTCTTTGATGGTCCATCTCAATATTTTCCTTAATTAAGTTGCTCCAGTCGTTGACAGGRTTCACAGAAAGTTCAATCCTACTACCTCTGTTCTCAATTAGTCCAAAAGCTTGTTGGGCTTCTGAAAATGAAATGGAATCGCTAATAGCTGCAGTGGCATCAATCTTATCCACAAACTTAAATTGTCCTTCATTTGTAACTTTAATGAACACTATAGAACTGTCAGCTTTCAATGCAACCATTTCTGTAAGTTTAGAAGGTAGTATAGCAGTTACTCCTGAAGAATTTGGAACAAGATCTGCCAAATGTGTCTGCTGGAAGCTAATTTCTCCATCTCCAAAACATATCAACACCAAAAGCGATCTAGTGGAATCCAGCGCCACAGCTGTGTCACGTGTAAGGAACGAAATATCCCCAGAGAAGCCGCTAGGGAATGGAACTGCTTCATGCTTCAGCAATTCCCCATTCTCGGCATTGATCTTAAATGCATCAAACTGAGACAAACCACTGAAACCCAAAGCATATATTATATTGCTTCCATAAGGATGAAGCACGTGCCGAACATCAATGCTGCAATCATAAGCATAGAAATGAAATAACTTCAGGACAGGGCCATCAATAGTGAAAAGCGATGATATATCAATTCAGGAAAATTGCCAAACCCTTCAGATGCTAATTCCTTCTTCCAGAGAACCTCTCCATCAAGGCCAAAAACACCATGAAGATATCCACCAGCATAAACGAGGATCATATCATCCTTGTCGACCTTTAACTTCGTCTGCACAAGGACATAGTTGCCAATATTATCTTCACACTAACGTAGTGTGAAAAGCATTCACTAGTAAGTAGCAAAGTTTGAAACAGGCTAAGAATTGTGCATAGAGAAGTAGAACCAACACTGATTGATGTAGGATATAGTCACAGGATTTATATTTTTTTTCCATTGGAAAAAATCTAAACTAGGTGGAGAAATGTGCAAAAAGCCAAAACTCAAAACTCAGATTCACTAAAGGTGATAGCTTGAAAGGAAACTCTTCTGCTGAAATTTAGAGCAAAAGAAAGCTAAGATTAGCAGAAAAGCTTATAAAATCCTTCAGCCAAACCCAAAAAAAAATAAAAAATAAAAAATAAAAAATAAAAAATAAACGATGTGTGAAACAAACCTAATGCCATTGAGGAAGAAATATGTGAAGAAGATGTTGCGCAACATGTGCATTAAGATYCATTGGAGCCAATGATGTTTAACAAAAAGTTATCTAGGGAATACTATTCACTCACAGGAATGGATAATAGAGACCTCGAGGGTATTGACCCAGAAAGAACTGACTCCCAAACCATCTGTCCATCGGCGAGGTTCCAAGCTCTTAAAGTTTTTCCCGCAGATGACAGAGTAATAACAACTGAAGAAAAGTAAATGGGTCAGTGAACAAGTAGAAAATATTATCAACACGAAGGTTAAAATTTCATGGCAAACTTTACTATGCAATAACACTTCAAGGCTATGATTGTTCCCTCTTTCGCTTGAACAAAGACAACAATCATTTCTCCCTTCAAGAACACACTTAATAAATAAAAAATTGGATATTGTACCTGCACTTCTAGTTGCTTCCGTTCTACTTTTAGCATTCAAGAGTTCTCTCTCAAGCACTAGGGCAATAGAGACCATGCCCATAATTGGCCGTTTGAAGGCATGTGTCTTTGCCACGTTCTTCTCAATTTCTTTTGTTTACTACAACTGGCAGAATGGTTGGCAATGCTACCACAAATTTTGTACATTTTTCACAATTCTGATTTTATTTACAAGCGGTGGTTTCACTGAAAATTCTAGGATAAAGATCGAAAGGAGAATGATAACAAATTTTAAGACCATAAAACATCTAAGCATCTACATGCATGAAATTGGAAGAAAAGATAAAACAAGTTCTGAGGAAAAAGGGAACACCAAAATAACTAAGATAATACGCCAATGTCTCCTTAGGAAAAGCTTCTCAAATAGAAAATTGTTCCCAAAAATTAAAAGAAAAAAATGCCTATGAGTTGTTTACTGATTGTTTGAGATGATAGCGAGGAAAGCTCAACAAAAGGGTTAGGAAATATATACATGTATATAACCCCCAATATCATTGTGGCCACCATATTATGCTTACAGAAAAAAAATTAATTCATCTCTTTGTGGCTTTACATTTCATACAACCCAATCTCAAAGAAAATTTACAACTTCTGAATATTTATATAGAGAAACTATCATGACTCAGCTGAACAGCTAATGTAACATGTTTATTTCTRGGTCAGGCTCCAGCTGTATATATAATTCTGCTTATTTTGAAATTAAACAATCCAAATAAGGATTTAAAAACCAAAACATTAAGATGAGCCTATGCTTGTTTAATACTTGCGAAGATAATAATGCAGTTTGCGTGTCAAAAGTGAACGGATAAAAGTCATTACATTTCCCGAAAGCTATGTCGATTTCATCGATGGCATCACTAACCCCCAAAACATGCCTCCAAACTGCAAACAACAAGAWGATTCAAAATTGTAAGAACAAATATAAATTTCCTATAGAAATTCTCATTGATTTCCATAGCAGAACAACTAAAAAGTTTGACTAACTCTAAATTGAATCATCAAGATGTTTCCTTTAACTGGATTTTAACACATTAAATTTATTATAAAAAAGACTCACAAATCTCCCCGCGACGAAGATCGAGAGAAGCGACGACATTTTCCTCAGTCGAGACCACCACCCTCTTCCTCCCTGTCTTTGGAGTGTGGAAAACTGCGTGCTTCACTTTTCCTATGTACTGCTGATGCCTGTCAATTATCATAAATTCAAACAATTTACAGTACAAAGAAAACAGACATAATCGAATACAAATACTGCGCAGCAAGGAGAGACAGCGCCGCAGACCAGTCCATGAGGCCGACTTGGTCTTCATATAGWGATAGACTGAGGTAAGCAGAAGACAAGAAGAAGAGAAGGAGTAGCAAAACCCTAATGCTAATCGCCATGAAAATGGCGACTAGTGGATGCTCAGTTATTGATCTTTCTTCTAGCTAGGGCGATTATAAAGTCCAGAGAGAGAGGGACAAGACGCAGATCTGAGAAGGCGAAGTTCGCAAGGAGTGTACTTATGAGTTTTTCTTTTTTTCTCTTTTTTTTTTTGGATAAAAATGTGTAGTGGTGGGTCATATAATGAGGACTTGGAGTTGAACTGAAATATAGGTAATAAATGGTACTAAACCGGCTTCAAAATCTGGCTTTTTGCTTTATTGTTGAAATTCATGAAACAAATGGTCTTATTTATTGTGGGGATAAGTGTACACAGCTTTCAACATAATTGGTTATTATATTTTCTTCAAAGCGAAAACATATGAGTCTTCTCAAAGATATCTCTATAATATCAATAAAAATTACATTAAACAAAATGTGTAAATTAAAGAAATGCGTTTATAGTTTAGTTGTGCCTAATGATGCATTTGCTTAACGTGTTTTTACTCGAAATTTGTATTTTTTTGTCAATCGATTTTCAAAATTGTCTACAATATTTACGATATATTTTAAATAAATTCARATTTTTACATTAGAGTTRAATAGTATTTAAAAACAGTTCTCGTTTCTAAATTATGACATTGGTAAAAACTACTCCACTGTTATTAAATGAAGTAAATTTTACTAGTACAATCCGTTGCAGATACATTTTTAATGTTGTTGTATGCATATGAAATACATTATCTTGTTAGATATGTTCATGGTTTTTCTCTTAATACGCTGTCAAAATTGATGAATTAAGATTGAAGGTTATATCCATTAGATTGTATCATATTTATTTGATTTTAAAGTAARGTCCTTAGTATTTCATTGTCAATATGTATCTTACACCATATCTTTACAAKGTTACCCATTATTATTATTAGCATACTTGAGAATAAATAAAATCAACTTTAGGATGTGTTCTAAAAGTGAATGAGATATTCGCTTGCTCAAACTAGTAATATGAMTTCTCTTCATTCAATTATCTATTATTTCTCTAACACAACCAATTAAAGCAACATGACTGGATATATAAATGTTAGATCTACACAATTCCTTCTATTATAACCTATTCTATAAGAGTTCTTTATCTTCAAGAAAGTCAGGATTTTGATGCATATGTCACAATGAATCCTCAACCTCATACTTTGAAAGCAACCACTCTAATTTCCCTTRATGTTCAGCTTATTCTGAACAATGTTGAATGATTTGACTTTCTAAAACCTATTATTGGAAATCAAATAAAAATTTCTTCGATATGTTTCACGATAGCATGTCTTGAAGTGGATTTCATGAATGACATCAACATGATCCAAGTAAAAATCTCCCTAATATGTTTCACAGTTGCACGTTTCGGAGTAGATTTCATAAATGAAATCAACATGATGTTAATTCCAATCACGACAAACTACAAAAGTATGTCAATAAAGAATCTCAAATACAAATAACTTATTACAAGAATATCAAATTCACTCATCTTGATCGTATAAATCTTCTTACCCCTTCTATCTTTATAATGAAAGACTTCACATTGTACATCATATATACCAAGCCAAAGGTGGAGTCTCCTTACGATTAGTGTAAACTGAAGCCTCCACTAAAAATATTTTTTAAAAATAAAAAATAAAAATTACTATTTCGAAAAGTTTGAAAAAATGAAAAAATTGAAGTCCTCATTAAATTATATTTAAAACAATATCCCATTAAAAAGTCTTAACTCAATGAGGCGCGATTATTTCAAAAAGAAAATAAAAAAAATAAAAGGAGATCTCAACCTCTGCAACAAGCAATTTTATGCTACTATATTTCTTTTCATGTTGGTAGGTTAGGGAAACAAAATAGCCCAAAGAAAACAATTAAAGGAATTTGTAGCATAAAATTGTTCCTCAATTATAGTAATGTATTCTCCTCATATGGAACATTTGATGTGAATTATGTACACGCCTACGTTTGAAAAGAAACGGGAATCATCTTAACATCCAAAATCATGAATAGTAATTGAATATAAATTATAATAACAAAATAAAAAAGTCAAATTCTCGACACCTAAAAACCTCTCAAATTTGCAGGGAAGTTTGAACACAACAGCCTCTATGTTCTCTTCTGCCCCTTASCTACWGCATACTCCAGTAAATGAACAAACAAGGCYCTGCATCAAKAGATCAATGTAGGGCAAAATATGGATATAGGTGGATGCASARTARATCACTGACCCGAGATTAAAAAAAATCACAAAATATAATAATCATTGACGGGTAAYTAAKTGAATAAGAATATAARCACTTATCATAATCTATCTTACCAGTTASACCAACTATTATCATTACCACGAATTGATTACACGTTGTTAACTTGAGCGTTTATTGCTATTGAGTACTCTAATATTTTGATTCTTAAAGATATAACTCTTGTATCATCCTAATTGAAATTAAGAAATCAAAACATAATTGTATTTTTAATTATACTATAATTGGTATCTTAAATTTTAAATTTTACTGTAAGGTTATTAAAACTAATGTTATAAGGAATATATCCTTCGAAATCCAAAACTTTTAAAATTGCATCTAGATATATTATTAATGTATGCTTTTGCTGACCTAATTATAAAGAGCTCCTWGGGCAATTATGCGGGGATCCTTCTAGCCTAGAAGTAACACAAGAAGCATAGGCACAAGTTTGACCTCCCAATATCCCGCTCATTTGCGTGGATTATCAAGCCATATATTCAATAATGATGTATTGATATTAATTTTTAAAATTCAAAATTAAATTAAATTAATATCGTATTATAATTAGAAAATTAGATTTGGAAAGAAAGTTTAATTTTATTTGTTACACACGGGTTTTTGTAAAAAAGAAAAAAAAAAAAAGAAATCTTGGTTAGACCCCTATTGGGACAATGTATCTTGGATTCCGAATTAAAAATTTATTGAATTTGTTACTTTCTTGGATAAAAGTAAGTTCACCTGTAGAAATCCGTACACAGATAATTGAGRTCGTGCTTTTCCTCTAAGATTCGACTCGGCTTTTTGGTTCGAACTAAGCCAAGTCCAACTAACCAGCGGAAAACTTGTAAGAAGTTTTAAATGGTCCTTTTGGGCTTATGGGCCTTTTTTTTTTTTTAAGAACACTTATGGGCTTATATAGGCAAGTCATTTTGTTAGTTTTCCCTTTACTTTTTTTATGGGTTTTATTTTATTCAGAACAAACCCATTCGCCTACACCAACCTTCTTCTTAGGTTAAGTTTGGGAGTTTGGAAGGAAGAGAAGAGAAGAGAAAGTATAAAGTTTTCTGTATAAGTTATTTAAACTCTGAGAGTTCAGGAAAGAAAAGGGAAGAAAGGTTCTTGTTTTATTTGAGAGTTGGAGAGAAATGAGAATTAAATATATGGCTATAAGATGCTTTATGATGATTCCCTCCTTCACTTCTTCTATTTGTGAATTTGAGAGAAATGTAAAGAAGAGATTAGGGACAAAATTGAAATAACACATTCAAAATTTCTATAAACTTTCTCTTCTCTCCCTCTTTCCAATTTTGGAGAGAAAGTGACCTATTTTCATCTCTCCAACTTTCTCATTTTCTCCCCACCAAAATCTCCCAAACAATAGAAAGTCAAAACTTTCTCTTCTTTTCTCCTCTTCRCTCCCTTTCGCTCTATCCAAATGAAGCCTTAGGTTCCAAATATTCAAAAAAAAAAAAAAAAACTGCTTAAAATTATAAATTGACCACAATGATTATTGCAAATTATGTTATGCTCGAATTTTAAAAATTTCCAGATTAGTCCCTAAATTAATTTACCATAAGTCCCTAAATATTTTAAAACTATCATATTGGTCCCAAAACTTTTAGTTGCATCTATATTCAGGGATGGATATGTATGACAATGTAGAGATATCCATGAAAAAGAGAATGAATGGGTGAAAACTCTACACGACATGTATATTGCCGAACTTATATATAGAATTAACCGTATGATATTTGAATGATCAATTAAATTTGAGAGCATAATTGACTTCAAATGGAACTCTCAATCTATTTTAGTTTGCAATATTTATGATCCTCACCAACCTAATTATTTATTCAATAGTRTGTTTGTACCTTGRCTAACRATTTATCGTCACAAATTAGAATGATTTATTATGCGTTAGATCACACTACTCGAGCAAGTATAAGTAATAGTTACATACATATTTATAATCGATGAGTTCAATCTTATAAATTTATATAATACCTTTTGAACGTCTCGTATAAATATATAATATATTGATATATTTTTAATTCAATATAATCTAAAATATATAATTAATCGATTTTATCAATAATATTGGTAAAAAAAAAAAACAATTTATAGTAGTCAATCTTATATTTATTCATTTTCCTTCTATACAATATTGAAGATTTTTACCACCAATTGCTATGCCATTTATATAGTGGTAACTAATGACTTATTTCCTTCTAGTAGTCAAATATAGATAAAAACAAACTCTGTAAAATTTCCTCAAAAAATTGCAATTTAATGCATCAATCCACTTGGATGCATCTCACAGTGTCGATTACCATATCACTCCGAAACAAGCCTACCATATCTGCCATAATAAAAGCGCCAAGACATTGCCTCCACTTACCCAAATACTTTAAGACGCTGTTTGATTAGACTTAATTGCCAAATTAATTAGCCTATGTCCTTTGCCTAAAAAAGAAAAGAAATATCCATTATCAATTAAGAATGAAAATAGAAATTTAATTTTGAACAYCGAAAATAAATTACGATAATATTGTATGGATAATATGATACTTTTTTAGATGAAAATTTTATATAAATTTTAAAAATATTAACTTTGCATATAATTTTAGAAAATATTGGAACTGTTTACCATGCCATTCCCTAATTCTGTCATTTAGTTCTTGTTCTCGACATATAAACTTAAGACTTTAAAATTAGTATGAATATTATCGAAAATCAATTTTTGTGCCTAAAAATTTTATGCCTTTTGAAAGATAAAGAATAGTACAGTTTGAAAATGTTCAGAGAAAAGATAGGAGTCTCCGATGGAGTTGGCACCTGTTGTGGTTAAGGTCTGGTTGCGAAGTAAGGCGATCCCCGAGTCTAGTGAGGCACACTAGAAGCCACAGTTCGAGCTTTGAAGCAGTCACTCTTACTATTGGGGCCCATTTGCACTTTTCACTTACCCGTTTCTCACTCTGTGCGTGGCTTCTCTACTAGTTTGCATGCTCTACTCGCAATGATTCAGTGTGTGAATAACACACGACCCGGTCAGACCGAGATGGCATTCTAAAAAATCCCCAATGCTGTTCAAARCTTCATAACTATTATTGTACATAAAAGAACGATTTTTTTTTTCTTTCTTACAATACTTTTCAAAGAATAAAAATGAAAAATGTCATATTAAATTTTCTTTCTCAATCTACTATAAATTCAAAATTCTTAAATTTTATATAAATATATATGAATTTAAAATACTTTCTATTAATTTATTATAACTCTATATTTTTATTTATGTATGTAATAAATTAAATTTATTCGCTTTATTAATTTTTTATATGATATTAAATTTGAAAATATTATTATATTAAATAAATAATTTTTAATTCATAGAACGTATGAACGATCTAATTAATAAATTAAATAATTAATTTATTGTATATTGATTTTTAAAGATATTCTAAATTAAATATAGTATATAAATAGATAAGAAAACTTTAGCTGATGAATGATACCAAAAGAAAGAAATATGGTAATTATTTAACACATCAAATATTTTTATATATTTTTCTAATTAATGTTATCACATTATATGAAATAACAGTTGGATATTACTTGGCATATTCTTTAGTCGTCGGAACRCAATTCCTKATAAAATTGAAATGTCAAATGTRAGAGCCCAAMTATCCAAATGCCACCAGGAAGTCGAAGTAACTCGCGGATTRAATACGTGGCCGCTGATAATAGCAAAACTCTCGCGRTYATGWATGATACCAAAAGAAAGAAATATGGTAATTATTTAACACATCAAATATTTTTATATATTTTTCTAATTAATGTTATCACATTACATGAAATAAAAGTTGATACTACTTGGCATATTTTTTAATCACCGGAGCCCAATTCCTAATAAAAACTGAAACGTTAAATATCAGAGTCTAATTATCTAAATATCATTAGAAAGTTAAACTAACGCGCGAATTCAATACGTGGCCCCTGACAATAGCAAAACTCCCGCGTCCATGCAAATCCGCACATCACATAAAACTCCTTCTCCCTTCACTBCTACTCTCACTCTCCTAATCAACATCATCGTCACATTCCTGATTCTCCCCTCTCCCCCTGTTTTTCCTTGCCTTTCTTTTCCTTCCCCTCCAAAAGTTCTCCCAATTTTCCTCTCTGAAATCCCCACCAGCATTGCAACGTTAAGGGAGAAAAAGCAAAAATTTCCTTCCTATAAGCTTCTCTCTCTTCTCAGRATTCTGTATTTATTTATTACCAAATTCAATTCATTAACCCATTGCGAAAAACGCCACTCTCTTTTTTCTATAAAGCTTTCTTTCAGTTTCTTGACGACACTCTCTCTTTCATTCCTCCTCCGTTTGCTTCATTCGCGTAACGTATAATTTCTAGGAATAATTGTGTGTTTTTCTCTGTGAGTTGTGACTGGTGACTGTCACTGTGACGTCGTCGTTTTTTTTGTCAGGAAAAAAAAAAAAATTCAGGAGACAATGGCGGTCGCTCCACCAACGATTCCGGCTGCGCCGGCGTCGCTTTACGTCGGCGACCTCCACCCGGACATCACTGATGGTCAGCTCTTCGATGCCTTCTCGGAATTCAAGACCCTCGCTTCCGTCCGGGTCTGCCGCGACTCCTCCTCTGGCCGTTCGCTCTGTTACGGCTACGTCAACTTCATCTCCCCTCAAGACGGTATATGTTCTTTTATGCATACGAATTGCATTCGATCATATATAATGTTTTTGTGTGTGTTTTTGTATATCCGTTAATTCACTGAGAATCTGAAACCTAAGGTGCATGCATGTATGTGTCTGATCGTCTTGATATCTTTTCTCTTCGTATGCGCGGCAATGCTGATTCAATTGATTGGTCCTGGCGATGGAATTGATTTTTGTTTACTTGACTTTGATTCAAGCTTTGTTGAAATTAGATCGGGATTTTCTTTTCAGTTTATGGTTAATATTTGTTGATTGATTCATGATTTACGGTTTAAAACTTTGATACACATGCATCTATCCTTTGCATCTGTTTTGCCGAGGTCTGTAGAATACCAAATTTATCCGATGATTTGTATGATCGAGTCAAAGTGCTTAAAACACTTCAAAAAGCAAATAAACTTTTGGGACACAGAAGAACTCTTATTTGTGTCGTTCTTCTRTGTCTTGTGATCAGATGATTTGATTGCTCTAATCCATTGTGAATTAGCTAATTTTATACAAGGAAATGTTTGATGGTATTATTGAGCTTTTCTTTTTCCCCAGATGCTTTTATGTCAATATGATTATTTTGACTTTATATAAGTTCTTTCATGTTTGATTTTTGGGTAAAAGTGTGCAAATTAATGTGTTTAATCTGTAGTTKATTTTTCAGTGGGAAGTTCTGTTAATTGAGTTAATGAGTGCGTGTATTTGTCTATTATGTCTTTAAGCTCCAACGGRATGTGTTTCATCATGTGGGATCTTTTAGTGATAAATTCATTGATGAATTCAGGTTGAGGGATAAATTCAGTGGAAGTATTTTTTCTTTCTCATTGTTAATTATTGTAGTTTGATTGTTTTTGTGATTTACTGAATGGACAAGTGTATCTAATCTGTTGCATTGTTTCTTTAGTAACCCAGGATCAGCTTTTACGNCAGGTTGAGGGATAAATTCAGTGGAAGTATTTTTTCTTTCTCATTGTTAATTATTGTAGTTTGATTGTTTTTGTGATTTATTGAATGGACAACTCTGTCTAATCTGTTGCATTGTTTCTTTAGTAACCCAGGATCAGCTTTTACGATTGCTTTGTCACTCTGTGGGTTATTATATTTGTTTTCTGGGACCTTTTTGATATATTAACTATGGYCGGTCATGCTTTTGTTTTTCTTTCTTAAATTTCGAGCAGCTATTCGTGCAGTTGAGGCAAAGAATCACTCCACACTGAAGGGAAAAGTAATAAGAGTTATGTGGTCGCATCGTGATCCAGAGGCAAGAAGAAGRGGAGTCGGGAATGTTTTTGTGAAGGTAGATTACTGCAACTTGAAGATTTATTCACTTAATTTCGTTATGTCATTTTATTTGGATTCTAATTCACAACTCGTATATGCTTTTACTTCAGAACCTAAGTGAGGCTATTGACAATGCAAAGCTCCACGATACATTTCAGAAGTTTGGAGATATATTGTCTTGTAAGGTTGCCACTTCTGATGATGGAAAGAGCAAAGGATATGGCTTTGTCCAATTTGAAACTGAGGACTCTGCAAATGCTGCTATTGAGGAGCTCAATGGCTCGATTCTTGAATACAAACAAATGTATGAGCAATTACATCTCATTTTTTTATCTTCCCCCGAATGTTCTTTGTCTTTTAGATCCTTCCGTGGTTTTAAGAGTATTAATCTATTGATTTACATACAACAGATCCTTATTTGGTCCCRGTAATCTGTAGTTTCGTTAGTGGTCTATGTGTCTAACTGTTCCAAAACAATAAATGGTGTAGGTACGTTGGCAAGTTTGTGAAAAAGAGTGAACGGGTTTTGGCCAGCCCTGATGCTAAATATACAAACCTCTACATGAAGAATTTGGATCCTGAAATCACAGAAGAGTACCTCCAGGAGAAATTCTCTGAATTCGGAAAGATTGCCAGCTTAGTCATTTCAAAGGATGATAGTGGGGTTTCAAGAGGATTTGGATTTGTGAACTTTGACAGTCCTGATGATGCTAGGCGTGCAATGGAAGCCATGAACGGGTCACAATTGGGTAGGTCTTATGCTCTGGCAAGTGATGATGTTTGAAAAATGTGATCCATTTAAACTAATTGCTTAAAATTTTTCATGTATCATAGGCTCAGAGGTGCTTTATGTATCGAGGGCACAAAAGAAAGCAGAACGTGAAGAATTCTTGCGCCGTCAGTTTGAAGAGAGGAGGAAGGAGCGAATTCTGAAGTATCAGGTAGTCRCTTTGCTGGAGTTGTTTAACTGTATCTCATATTTTTCTATTTCTAATCACGCTTGTGCTTAAATTTGAGGTTTTAGGGTTCGAATGTGTACGTCAAGAATATTGATGATGGCATAAATGATGACGAGCTACGTGAACTCTTTAGTCCTTGTGGTGCTATTACTTCTGCAAAACTTATGCGAGATGACAAAGGAATAAGTAAGGGCTTTGGATTTGTTTGCTTCTCCAATCCTGACGAGGCCATCAAAGCTGTGAATAGTTTTCACGGTTAGTCTGAACTTATTAGTTTACTGAAATTGCTTTATTTGAAGTGTCCTTTAGTACAGTAATAGTAATCACTCATGGTGAGATCTCTGCCTCTGTTGACCGTGGGTGTTTTTTAGGGTTCATGTTTCACCGAAAGCCATTATATGTTGCAATTGCTCAACGGAAAGAGGAGAGACAGGCTCAGCTACAGCTACACTACGCACAACAAATGGCGGGATTAGCTGGACCTTCAGCTGTTATGCCTGGTGGATATCCACCCCTTTACTATTCCCCTGGTATTGTTCCTCAGGTTCCTACACGACCTGGTCTGATATACCAGCCTTTAGGCATCAGGCCTGGTTGGAGACCTGGCTTCCCAAATCCGATCGGTCCTGGTTTCCAACCATCTCCAGTTTCCTTGGTAAGATCTTCAATAACTCATGGTTTGCTGATAAAGTTTCTTCTGCTATTTGTTGAAGGTTGCTAAATGATAGTTGTTATGGTCTATTTACAGTGAGATTAATGTCACAACTGATGGGAATTGTCTCCATTTTTGATGGTGTCCATTTAATATTTATCCTTATTTCTTCTAGGTCCACAATAACCCAAGACAACATAGACAAAACAGGGGAAGGATGAATGGTCATGCGCTTCCTCAAGGTGGTGGTCAGGCTGTTTCTTCTGGGCCACGCATGCAACAATCTGCGAATGCATCAAAGGAATCGGGCAACCAGCAGGTCTATTTTTGTGCTTGATTCTTTAGTCAATTTGCATAACCGTTCCCTTTGTAACTGAAAGTACAAAATGTTCATGAATGTTTTACAGCGTGGTAGATACATCCCAAATGGGAGTGCACGGGAGGTGAACAGAGGATCTTCTGTATCTCCTACTGCAGCATCTGTTATATCTGGGCCAGAGGGGTCCGATATGTTAAGTACCATGCTTGCTGCTGCATCTCCTGAGCAGCAGAAGCAAATTCTAGGGGAGCGCCTTTATCCTCTTGTCAACCAGCACAAGGTTCATTTCTTTATTTTGTTTTTATCTTTTGTCAATAGTGAATGTTTACAATTTAAAGTAGTTGTATTGTTTTGTTTTGTCTTTAACCATATATYTGTCTACTTTTACTTTGTCAGCCTGATCTTGCTGCAAAGATCACTGGTATGCTCTTAGAGATGGACAATGCTGAACTACTACTATTATTGGAATCTCCAGAGGCACTCTCAGCCAAGGTGGAAGAAGCTGTTCAGGTGCTTAATCTGTCAAAGGCCAAAGTATCTGGCCAAGAAGCACTTCAACCAAGTTTCCTTTCTGCCGAGGTCGCTGTTAATTGAGGACCATTCCGGGTTTAGGATAGTTTCTTACGGAAGTAAGAACTTGTGAAGGCTGAAGCTCTATTTGAGCAAAGATTTTGCAAGATTATGCTGGTTAACATGTTGAAACTCCCTTTTGTTTTTTAGAACCTCTTAATTTAGTCTTATTGAACTTATAGGTAACTTGGTTTTTGAAAACTTAGACTATTATTTTATCATCTAAACTTCTAGTCATATCGTTCTTTTTCTTAATTTTTTTCTTAATTTGCCATATGCAAAGGTGTTGAGCATATGATCAAAGCTTAAAACTCCTTATTCTTGCAGTTCAGTGGGCTAGGATATTATTCTCATAATCTTCCTAATATAAGAGAGAGGCCTATGCTTGGAACGTGGCCTCTATTTTATATGATCTTACAAGAAGCCCTTGTAGGGTCTGCATAGTCCTATACTGAATTAAGAGTTCATTTGTTCATTCAGGACGAGGATTTGTTTTACTTGTTACGGCAGGGTCAGGTAAATATCAATGATGGAACCATCCCACCGATGTCATATCAACCTTAAAATTTTTCGGTACTTTTTTTCATCATTCTATATTGACAAATCGCCCATGCTTTAGTAACCAATTATTACTCGTGCCCGCACTAGGTGAATTGTTCTACTTACATTGTGGTTACCTTTCAAATCTTGGGCCGAGATAAGGTAGTCCCTGGCATCTTTCTCGTATCCCTCGGATGCTGGACCGACTGAAAGTGTCATGTAATCTCAAGTGAATCTATAACATTCTTTCGTGTTGGTTTTCTGAATTGCTTATACTTTCTACTCAAAGTAGGCATCTGATCCCTACCTGCTCTGTCCATCCCAATGGTATTTATTCATTCAAAGGACTTTATAGCTTCAGTGAACAAATGACAACAAACCCTTGTCTGAAGCCTTCCATACTCATGTCGTTTTCTCTTTACATTCAGGAATTACAGATATTCATTAATGGTTCAGATTTAMTTAAATCACTTGGCTCATTACATGTCTCTTCTTGATTTARMTGATTTACCATTTCAGTTATACGTTTAAGTTCTTGAACAACATCCGTCATGCTCGGTCTCTCCCCCTTCTTCTCCCTTAAACATCCAAGAGCGAGCTCAGCCAAGACCTTGAGACTGGATATGATTGTGGAAGAAGCCTTCTCTTCTAGCAATTGCTTATCCACGACTTCCATGATCAAACCACTGCTAGCTTTTTGGCTAGCGTAAATTGCCAAGTTCACATCATCATGACCTCGTGAGAAGTCAATGGCCTTCTGGGAGGTCAGAAGTTCTAGGAGCACAACCCCGAAGCTGTAGACATCACTTTTATCACTCAGCTGGTAATTGCGGTAGTACTCAGGATCTAAGTAGCCTAATGTTCCTTGCGCACAAGTCGACACATGACTCAACCCTGGGCAAGCTAATCTAGATAGCCCGAAGTCTGCAACTTTTGCGTTGAAGTCCTCATCCAAAAGTATATTGGTTGACTTTATATCTCTATGGTAGATCGGAGTATAAGCAGATGAATGCAGATAGGCCAATGCTTCTGCAGTTTGTATAGCAATTCGTAATCTTGCTTTCCAGTCCAGAAAAGTGGAAAACTTACTGTGTAGATGGTCGTGGAGGGTTCCGTTGGGAACGTATTCATATATCAACAGTGGCTGTTCAGCTTCAACACAACAGCCTAGAAGCCGTACCAGGTTCCTGTGATTAACTTGAGAAAGTATGTGCACCTCATTCAGTACTTGGTGGGTGCTTTTCACGTTGCCAACTTTTGCTGATTTTATTGCCACAATAGTACCATCTTGAAGTTCCCCTTTGTAAACTTCTCCATAACCACCACTACCCAGAATCCTGCATTTTGAGAACCCATTTGTCGCTTTCGTCACCTCTTTCATACTAAACATTCTGGCAGATTTCTCACCATTGCTAGATTTCAGCATCTCTCCTCTTGCTTTAGCACGTTTCACATGGCCAGAGAATCCACTTGATCTTCCCAAAGTGACTGCAGCTATTACCACAGCAAAAATAAATAATGCAGCTACGCCAATAGAAACTTTTAGGATGAGAATAGAGTTTGAGGTTTTCTTATTCTTCGTTAAGCAAGTTACTGAGCTGCCGTCCCAAGAGTAGCCTCTGTTGCAAAGGCAGTGGAGAGTGCCAGTTTTTCCAGCAGGTGAACATGTTGAAGGGCCSGAGCAATCAGCTTGYGATTTGCATSGAAGTTCAGGTGGAGGCGCCCATTGAATTTCCAGCCCCTCCTCCCATTGACTTGCAGGTTTTCCAGGATTCAAATTAAGAATGCTTCTGAATGCTTGGCAGCCTGAAGTATGCAGCCTTATCTTGTATGCTGATGGCATGCCACCTGCAAGAAAGGTGCAACACGGTTTGGGACCACTAGCACACTTGAGTGATCGTTCTTCATCAACATGTCCAGAACTCTCCAGATACCTGTGGCAAAGACTAGATTTTGTGCAATTGAGAGGAGAGATCATGAGACGAGGCGAACAGTTGAAAAGAAATATAGTATTAGAAGAAGTTATATTAAAGGGAAGTGACTGGTTCAACCAGAGTCCCGCGCTGCCTGGCATGTCCTCAGTAACACATGTCTGATGCAACCAAGGTGATGGTTGCACCACCATGCGCTGAGCAGAAGCCATAATTTTTAGGATCCGGTAAGAGCTCCCATTAAGGACATCAAGGTATAGTTTCTGAGAATGATTGTCACAGCGGACATAATAATCTGAATCACCACAGTTCGGATTCGTGCTCAGTGGATATGGAACTTCCACGGAACCACAATTGGGGCAGGTTTTTTGGGATGAAGAGCAATGGAAGACGCAAAGGCATAACAGAGAGACACATAGGCTAGTTAGATTCAATTGAAACTTACTCATGATCATTTTGCAAGAGCATGTGAGAAGTTGTTGAAAAGAGAATGATACAAAGGGAAGGAAAGATGGGGTATATAAAAGGCCTTGCAAATGGAATAAAGGAGGTGAAGTGAAAATGAAAAGGCAGTTGCAGGAATATCTGTCCAAAATTATGTGAACTTTGACGTTAAAGGGCAACTAGATTCCTACATTATGCTGCCCAAGCAGGGAAATGCTTTCCTAGAACAGGTTTAATTAGAGATTCAAAGGTTTCTATAGTGTCACTTAAACCTGTTGACCAACATTTATCTAAAGTGAAGATAGATCTCAATGAATACCTTTATAAGCATATAAGTGGAGCAATAACATAATAAATACATTGATAAAAGGCAAGCGCAATCAATACCCAATTCTCCTCTATCATCCCATGCTATGTGCTAGCTACCAAGACTTCCTGACATCGAATAACTCTTAACTAGAACGGAAAGAAAGAGAACTGTAGTGAGATAACCATCTACTTTCGTTTTGTATTTAAGGAACATATAATATATTAGTGCAAAAGACAGTCAGTGATTTTCCCAACAAGTTGAAACAATAACCAAGTATATATCCATGTCTTGAATAAGTAAATAATTTTTTCTGAAGATTTTGCACTATAACTTCTCATAATAGTAGGAAGTTACAGCCATATAAATGCTACTTACAACATCATGCGCAATATATACAACAGTAACTAGAAGCGTTTTGCAACAGATCAACGGAAGATTAAGTAAAGAAAGAAAAACTAAGAAAAAGAAAAAAGAGTATGTCCAATTTCCTGAAATTTTCTGCAAATTTTTGTGCTTGATGAAATAGCATCACACCAAGCGCAGAACATAGTCCATTATCCTTCAACAAGTTTAACAGYAGATCTGCAGAATGAAGTAAATTTTGAATAACTAAACATGGTTTCRAAAGAAAATGACACTTTAACAAAGTTGAAGACCTAAAATATTCTGAAACGAGAGTTACATACCCGAATGGGCTCTGGTTGATGGCCAATAGTTCAATATCAAGCTGCATGGTTATAGATTATCATTAGTTAAAGATTCTGGGTTAATAAAACAAAATTTATAAAAGAAATTTGAAAAAGGTTGATTTGACATGATATAAAGATAAGAGAGGAATCAAGACCCAATCTAGTCCTCCCAAAGATTAATAGCTTCAAACCCATCAAACATCATTGGAGACAAAAGCTTTTTTTCTGAAGAGTGAAGACAGAAAAGCTTCTGCATCAGATATTTACATTCAGGGGGCATACTATGATGGATTATGAAATAAATACAGATTTGATTATGTTTCAGAGTTTATAAACAGTTTTTTTCCACTCATGATCATATTGGAGAACAGAAAGCTCAAATTGATTACTTTTTTTGTCTTTATAAATTTGAGTTACATGGAATCTTTGCTTGAGAACCTAGTGAGCGCTGGAAGGGCATGGAATCCTTAGTAACATTTTGGAGGAGCCTTACAATTTCAATTTGCAAATGCTGCCATATTGACGTTGAAAATCTCCAAGCTTGAAATTTTAGATGGCAGGCCGTGTCTGAACCCAGACTGGACCAGATTCCCAAATAAAAAGAAAATTCTGATCTACGCTCGTAAATTGAAATTAACTAGGGAAGAGCTTATGTCTAGGAAAATCTCGTTCAGATGATAAAATCAAGATTGTAATGCTTTTACAGATCAACACGTACAGTTAAGGCATAGAGAGAAAATTCAACATATTGTTGACTAAAACATTCACAAGGATTTATAGATGAGTATATATCCTAGCAAAAGAAAAAAAGCTGAAAAAATGCTAAAGATAGTTGCYGATGCAGGGAACAAGAAGTTGGCGAAGAGAACTCTTTCATGATTGTGCTCAAAATTTTGGCTTATTGGTGAGCTAGCTTTCTTCATGTTGTTTAATGCTATTTTCTTTTAAGTTCAAGAGGGTGGTTGCAGAAAGAGAGTAGTTATAGACATGATTTTTCTCAGCATGAGGATGTTTAGAGTTAACAACACTCGATTTGATCATTCATTCAATTATATTCTAGTTCATATCAGTGATTAAGAAGATTCAGATGAATCAAGTCAGAAAAAGAGAACTTGCAGAGTCATTGAACTTCTGCATGAGTTTCGTCTAACTAGTGTGTCAAACTACTGACAAAAAATGAAAGCATGGAATTATGTGCCTAATATAGGAAAACCAAAATTTGATCTTAAATTTTGCAGTTGGTCCCTTTTGTTTTTGATTCATCCAAACTTCTACATCCAAAGTATGCAAAGGAATAATCTATTCCAAAGATTGCTGGTAACCCAATCTAGATGGATTCTTTTGAAGTATACATCACATGAAACAAACCAATCTCCTTTTGAAGATTCCTCATCATTGAGGCTTTCCTCCAAAGGAGACATAACACTGATTTTATACCAAGAATTTCTTTATAGAAAAAGGGACAAGAAAGAATGAAAATATCAGAGCAGCACTACCAGCAGATAATGCAACTTCTCAGTTGCAATTTTCTTGGGTCCAAATATAGGTGATAGCAATCCTCTCTCTTAGGTGGTCCAAGCCATAAAAGAGGAATATATTTTTTGCTAAATTCATGCGAAAGTTACTTAGAATCGGTTCMTCATTTTTCCAAAGTATGATGTTATTCCTCGGTGATGAGAAGCAATATAATTTATCAGTTGGCAGGAATTGAATGACTGCAAAACTTGTAAAAATATAATATATCCTGAATACTCGTTGGTTGTATGCATTTGTGACAAGTCTTTTCTTCAGACATATCTAGAGAAATGATATGCAGATAAATGAGGCAAAAGATGAAGATTACCTGAAAACTACTGCCCCATAAACCAGAAACAACTTATATCTAGACAAAGTCCTCCTTTTATTTTGCTAATTGTACAGATTTATAATTGGCATATGGGTGGAATGGAAAAGCTAATTTAGTTTTCAGGTCTTGATAATTACCTCAATTGTTGCATTTGGAGGAATTTCCTGCACTCCTTTGCTTCCATAAGCTAGCTCCGGAGGAACTATTAGCAATCGCTGCAAGAGTAGAGATATATATATAWAATCTAAGCTTCTCATTTTGAGTGAATTATCAAAGATATTGTTCCACGTCAGGAAATTAGCTCACAAATGCATGGAGAAAGAGAGCTTAAATTTGACAGATATCACCTTTGAAGAAATCAACTTCCCATTAAAAGGCAACAAAAGAACAGTATTAATTGATACAGAAATGTAAGACATTGGTATCTTCAAAGGAAAAGAAATTTTTTATTTTCAACTAGCTTAGTATAAAACGTGAATCACTAAAAGAATGTTAGGTGGGAAATCTGAGAATGTGAGTTGCTTTAGCAGTATTAACAAGTTATTATGGTTTTGTATGCTTCTCTTTTCAGAATGCAGGAAAAGCATGTTGAACTTGCCAATTCTCTTACCTGGCCTCCCACTCGCATGCCTAGAACACCCAAGTCTAATCCTTTAAGAACAGTTCCTCTCTCTGATTGACCAACATCAAATCCATAAGGCTGCAAGTAATACTCATCAATAGACTTAAGAGGAATATAACTTTGATTATGAGCCAATTTTTACGTGGTAAGCCATTCTAGTATGAAGTGCAGAGGTTGATTATGCTAATTGAATAAGAATACAAGAGCCTCTAGTGAAATGAAGGAAAAAATTTCTCAAGGTGAATCATGATAGCTGTTTTGGCCATCGCCAAGTGGCATATAAGATGTTGCTTTACTCCAAATTATGAAAAAAATCACTATAAAAACATAAAATAGACATCAGGCCTATTTTTAGACTTACCGTTCCTCCACCAACACCAAGTCCCTGTCTACTGGTCATAAAAGTGATACCCTTCCACTTAGCAACATAGTGGACCTACAATAAATTTGACAGAACAGTTTGTTTATAGTAATAGAAAAGCAAACTGCAGATTCTTAYAAAGTGATAAACCTAAGATCTGGTTTATCGGTCGATACACTGAGAAACATGAAGGCACATAAGAAACCATCAATCCTGACAAATTTGACAGTATGAGTGACTTCAGATGAACATAGACTTCTGATAGTTTGCATAAGCAGGATATATTCTCAGATAAAGAAAGAGCATAAACTAGGATAATAAAATGTTAACTGTGCCACAACCGTACTGCAACCCGAGAACCCTTGACGGCCTCTGCTCCACCTCCAACCTTCAAATCATAGTACCTGAAGGAAATTTCCACCAAATACTGAGTTAAGTACTTGATGACAAAAAAGCTTGATGCACAATAAGTGGACCACTGTCCCTGTGAATAAAATTGGCAATTGCACTAACAAGAAACATGGCTGTAGTATGCTGACAAACAAATTAAACATGATTCATTACTAACTTTAGACCGTTTGGCAGGGTTGTGAATTCACTCTCAGGTATTTTTGCTCCTCTAAGCTACAGCAAGGAAATAACTCCAATGTCAGAAAATTGTAAAAGGAAATGGTACTCCATGTATACAAGAGAATGGAAGGAAAAATATATCTTACTGCTCGTCTACTTGTGCTAACAGCATTAGCTGCATCACAGACAAGAGAGCCAGCAGCTYGGCCAATGATAGAATCAAATTAATCAGTCCAGATGTGCAGAAACCAATAGATGCGTTGAGGCAAAATATGAAYACAAGCAGAGAGTTTTCAGATGAACATTGAAATGGCTGATGATGATTCTATGTAATGTTTATCACTCAATAGGACCTAAATATATAACAGAGCACAATGTCATAATCCAGGTTCCAGATACAAGCCTGACAACAAAAAGAAGAAAAATCTTCACCAACCAAATTAAGATAGCTAAACCCCACATAATGAGTAGCGATGCTCCTCCCTTTCTGAAAGTATGTACAGGCACAAAGATTGACGAGAGTATTTCATCATATAAAAATTACTACGTTAAGTTTAATAATTAGGAATTAGTATGTTAGTGCAACTCACATCTTTCAAAGGAGGTCAGAAGTGAGAGTTTCGATGGCAAATATATCTCTTCTGAGTGGATATTCATTTCGAACAGTAGAAGGGATGAAGGGGTTTTACATAACTACTAACTTCCTCAGTCATCAGATTGCTGAAGGTAGGTAGGTGATCCCCGGAGAAAAGACCTAGAAACTACTGGCTTCTGAAGCAATCAATTCTCATCCAGTACTGTGAACTAGAAAGGCCTACATAAGTACTTGGGTGGGCAGATACACATATTGTTACGGATTCAGAACTCAAAAGCCTTATTTTTCGTCGCCTTTTCAATATAAGAACCTCTATTTCTTACTCATATCTTCCTCCTATTCGTTTCTTTCCATCAATCCTTCCGATTAGCAACACAGAGGCAATTCATAGTTGAAAAGACTGTATTCCTATTCTCTACAGAGCACAGCATCCAGCTGAATCAATCAATTCATTATTTTCAAAATACCAATTACAAGAAGACACTAGTTTCGACACAGAGACACTAAGCATATTGATATCAAGAAATTAGAGTGTTCATACCATAAGGATACAACCAAAAAAAAAAAAAAAAAACACTAACTTATTTATGATGTAATACATTAACCTGAGGCAAGAAGAGAACCCACTAACGCCCTTCTTCCCTCATACTGTAATAATAGTGGTTCCTCCATTTCCCGTAATGATAAGGAGCAGCAACAAAGCGATGATAATGCATTCCGCTTGAAGGGTTCCTTACCTGCGGATTAAAAATTAAATATTTTAGTTTGCACAACATCAAAGATAATCTTGTGCTAATTCTTGTTTTTCTCTGTTCAGTATGTTATTGTGGATTCTATGGGGGGTGTTTATGTGAAGGAGAAAGAAAGAGATTAACTTGTGGTTGCCGCGAGAGTAACAGAGTGATGAAAGAAGCTGGGTTTAAGAGTATGGTTGAGGACGAGGGACATCTCCATTTGTTAGAACTCGCGTGAATCATCGTAGTGAAAGTTATTTGTTGCTGTTATATTTGATCAATAGGAGGAACGAGGAGGAGGAGTGGATAATATCTTAAACTCATCCACAATTTATGTAAGTCTTGGTTCTGTGGCCAACAGTATAGCAAGGGTTATTACGGGATTATTCCACAAGTGTTTGATCGGTCGAGAAACGTTTGCGGTCAAGCATTCGCCGAAAAGTGTTACTGTTGTGGCTTCATTCTCCCATACTTGTAGGCTTGAAACGGCATTGAGGAACTAAGGCTATTCGATTGGGTGCCTGATAGTAAAAAATTAGGCCAAAATATTTACTGATCTTTTCCCTCATAGTTTTGCTTCATTATTCTCTCTACCTCGGCCATTTTTTAACTCTTTGGTTCTCCTATATATGAACTAGTACTTCTAGGTATCTGATGACATTTAACTCAGATGAACAAAGACATTGATTGCAATAGATCAAAATGGTTACTTGAGGATTCAGAAAGAAATCAATGACTACTTAGATCGAGCCAGAAATGCGTGGCTTGCTTTTCTGATATCAGGCCTTGTCTCTAAAGCTGGGTTTTGCGAAGGCTTTCCCTCGCAGATTACGAACGTCTCTAGCTGCTAGTCAAGTTAGGGTCCTTTAGACCATGGCAACACAGAGAGAGAAGTTACCTCCACAGGATTTTATACWGGGAGTTCGTTTTTAACCATTGGCCTGTAAGTGCAGTTTCTCACTCTTGATGTAAAAAATCCTGAATCCTCTCCGAAGAGTGAAATCACCATAGAAAGCAACTGGTCTTGATTACATTTGGAACTTTATTTCCATTTTTGTTTGTGTTGCTGAGTGGAACTGTTCAGCCAAACCATCGCTAAGAAATAAAAGAATGATTAGCTATAAGTAGATTTTCAAGCAATGGAACATCTGTTTTCTTTTCTCTTTGAATTTATCAGGCACATCATGGACTGAACTCCTAAAGGTTCTAGCTCATAAAAATGCAGTCTCCATTTCCTCTGCTGTCTGTACCATAGGACTCACAGAGATTCAGTTAGTTCCAACATCTTATTCGGAAATACCTCATTACTTCAGTGTATGCAATGGCTCATGCACTCGAGAAAGAGATCTACATTTATCAAAAGCCAGCAAATTAGTCTTAGCTTACAAGAGTTCAATTTCCCCTGAAATACTGTCAGTTATTAGTAAGGACAGAAGGTTTTCATTTCATTGGCAGGATGCATATAACTATTACTGAAATCCTGCAAAGTCAGCAGAGGAAAAGGTTTCAGAAGTCTCTCATCTAGTCAATATAGGAATCCAAGAAAATGAGCATCCTTTATTAGGCACTAGAGTATGAGTTCCTTGCAGGAATATGGAAGTCGACTACACTATTAGGGACAGAATGCCTTCCAACTTTCTGCTTTGTTTTCTCACTCCCKTCCATCCATCTCTTGAACTTTTGAATGAGCTTTCTCCTTCTTGAATGAGCATGACCAGTGGTTGGGAAGCCTAAGCAAGAATCACCGTGCCCAAATGAACTGCAGTCAAGTTCATTGTCAGAACCAAAATGTGCAATTTCCCCAAAATTCAACTCCTCCGCTCGTTGATCTTGCTCTTCGTGATTTCTCCTCAGTAGCTCATGCCTCAAGCATGCATTGCACCATCTTAAGCATATCAATTCTTTCACCTCATCAGCCCGTTCCTTCACAAGTTGATGCAGTTTGCATACTAACATGTCATAATCTGCTACGGTTGCCTCTTCAGCCTCCATCTGCAAAACAAGCAACCATGTCAAGAGCTTGAGCAAGAAAATTCGAGAAACAAAGAATGGATTTATTGAAGACCAACTTGAAAATGGTAATACAGTACTCCCTCAATTCAGTTATTCCCTTATTTTCGCAGCTCAAAATACTATTATCTAGCTTTAGCAGTTTTAGAATTCACATTGTATTAAAGCTTCACGTGCATATGTGGTTGCATGGTTAGCATATTTGAAGTAATAGGAAGTTGAATGTTTGAACCTCTGATGAAGCAGCCCTATTCGCAAGCTCTATCTGGCTCAACAGCTCATTGTTCTCTATGTGCTTTCTGTCCCTGGCCACTTTAAGTTGCTCAATTTCTTCCTTCATTTTCCTAATGGCATTAGCAGTTTTTTCCCGCTCTTCATTATTTCTTGAAATTTCTGCTTTATTWGCTTCAATGTGGAGACACTGTTCCTTTATGACACGAGATTGTTCTTTAGTTTTCCTCAAAAGCTTCTTCACCCTCATTCGAAGCAACCTATTTTCTGATCTTGACATTTCAAGCAGCTTCGTGATCTGTAAGTATTCAAATACCATATTCTCAAACCTCTGGCTTTCTGCTTCCACCAAGGAAATTTCCCTGTCCAAGAACTCAACTTTAGATATCTCCAACAATAACTTGTTCTGGAGCTCCATAAGTATCATTTCTTGCTCTTTCATGTCATTATAACGAAGATACCGTGCCTCCAGCTCCACTTCCCTCTCTTGAAGAGCTTGCACTCGATTTCTTAACCTCAAAATTTCTTCGACAAATTCATCTTTCTGTTGATCAAGCAGTATTACTTGTGAATTCCGGTGAGAGGCTTCCTCCACAGAATAATGACTATCCTCCACACAGCATGAAGATGATGAATCAAGAGATTCAAGAACCYAGGAAGRCCCTCCATCTCTATGCTTCTCTTCACAATCGCCTCCTCGAGAAATAGTTTGATCTTCTGCAGATGAAGCTGTTAGCGTTGAACCTTTCTTTGTTGCCAATCTTGCAAAAACAAAACCAACCACAGTAATGGCAAGGGGAATTCCAGCTTTGAGCAGGGCTGGCTTCATAATCATGATCTCCATCTTTGTGTTTGTGCTTGTTTCCATGTTGTATGGCCTTCCTTATAGSCAGAAAGTTCAGATGCAGTAAGAAAAATGCAATGGAACTCGAGTTTTAATTGATTGTTGTTGCTGCTTGGATGGTTCATATACATTATATATGCAGGTTTCTTTAGAGATTCTTTACTTTCGTGTTTGCTTTAAGCTATCTTTAATTTGTTTCAAAAGAAAAAAGAGAATGTTTCTTTTGTGTAGAGAACAGTGGTCTCTTCCTTTTGACTACTCAAGAACACAATAAGCAATGAAATATGAATTGGACAAAGGATGGGCGTCCCTCTTCCTTCGAATCTAATGCCT
>MEJB01000007.1:85366-138135 GCA_001752375.1 Rhazya stricta | reverse complement strand
GGTATGTGTTTTTGTTATATATTTTACTATAACTTATGTTAATTTAATAGATGTATAAATCTTATTAACTGATTTTCTTAATAATAAATGATTGAATGAATATTCTAATTAAATACGAAATATAATGAAAATAATAATCCTTCCCTATGAAATCGATTTATTTCCAAAAAAACAATGTACCAAGATAGTATTCCTTCCATATGAAATCAATTACTGGAAACATGATTGGTTTTATGACAAATAATGCAAAAAAGACTTGGGTTTTTGCGACGTGGCTTTCCCCGTAAACTCAATTAACAAATCGATCTAAATTTGGACTTGTTTTTTCCATGAGAGTATCTAAATTTTTGTCATTTTCTCAAATAGTATGAAATAGGTTTTGAATTTGATTTGTTTTCGTTTTAGATCAATTTTATTTATTTGTTTCGATCTTATAAATCAATAAAAAATTCAATTGAAATCAAAATTCTCAATTTTTATGCTATTTTGGTCCGATTTTGAAACGAAATCGAATTAAAATCGAAAACCAAATGTCCGAGGAGAATGAGAAGGAGAGGGGTTAGGTGAGGAATTTCTGGGAGACATCCCAGTCTAGGAACCGAACGGGTATATATGCACATCCGTGACCGATTCGCAACTGAGAAACATTAAGGATTTTTTGTTTTGTTTTTTTTTTTTTAAGAAATGGGAAAACACCTTCAGGAATGAAAAACCCTGTCATGGGATATAGAGATCTCTCTCACCCTTAAATACCCGGAGACCGTTGGCCTCTTGTTGTCCCGCACCCGCCATTAGGCCGCCACCCGTTACCTATACGATACGTGCAACTCCATATATCTGTCTTACGATGGATGTTCTCCATCTCTCACCTGCCCAATCCCTGCCAGTCCGCCCTAAATTAGCAGCCGCCGCCACCAGTTACATCGGCAATGACTCTTTTAAAACGGGACCCACGTTCAATCCTAGGAGTAGCAGAAGAACGAATCGTCATGGGCCGTTTACTATTTATGCCACGCTGTCGAAGTCGACGCCAGCCATTGATAAGCCGACATCAAGACCACCGCAACCGGCGGGGCCTCCTTCTTCTGGTCCGGCTCTTTCTCAGGCGTTGTTGAGAGTGTCCTCGTCTTCTCTGCGGTGCGAACCGGGTTATTTGGTGCCCAATTATCCAGTCACCGAGGATAATGGTGCGTTTAGGGAAGCTACATTGAGTGCGATGGAGTACTTGACGAATATTTTGTCGTCTAAAGTGTATGACGTGGCGTATGAATCGCCATTGCAGCTTGCCGCTAAGCTCTCCGAGAGGTTGGGCGTCAACGTCTGGCTCAAGCGTGAGGATTTACAACCTGTACGTTTCTTTTTGTTTACTTGTCTGCTTTCTGAGAGTTCTTGAATTTGGGACTTTTAAAGATTCGGAAGACTATTTAATTGAGCACGAGCATGATAGTTTTGACGTGCTTAATCTTCCTTCTATGGTTAAGTTTGAGTTTGTTGTAATGTATTAGTTGGCACTTAGGAGCTGAATCGCATACTGGTTTTAGTAGGGCTAGTGGTAATCCTTTGTTTCTTTTCGATACAAATCTTCCTTCTTTGATTTAAAGTTTGAGTTTGTTGTATGCTAAAGATGGAATTTTTTGTCTTTTAGTAGGTGTTTATGGTGGAGTTTTTTCTTCATTTAGCACTTAGAAGCGGAATGTTGTTTTTAGAAGGGCTAGCGGTAAAAGCTTGTCTATTTTAGATGCATTTTTAGATGGACAATTCTTACCTTGCCACCACCAAGGGGCTTCTTGTAATATTTATTCCTGACTGATGACATGATAATCTGCACTCTAGTTCCTTTGTCTTTCAGGGTGATATCTTTTTCTGTAAATTGTTATTTGATGTGAGATCAAAATGATTGAGAAGCTCAACACGTCTGGCTATGTTTATATGATATTATGCTTGTTTGGTAGGTATTCTCGTTCAAGCTTAGAGGAGCTTATAATATGATGGCCAAACTTCCAAAAGAGCAGCTTGAAAGAGGGGTGATATGCTCTTCAGCTGGAAACCATGCACAAGGGGTTGCATTGTCTGCCCAGAGACTGGGTTGTGATGCCGTGATTGCTATGCCTGTTACAACACCTGAAATCAAGGTTAGGATTCACTGAAGTTTCCTTTTCCATTTACACAATTTTGTGTTTAGTGCATTAGAACTTCGAAGCATCAAAAAAATGTTTTTTTCTTGTGCAGTGGAGATCGGTTGAGAGATTAGGTGCCACAGTAGTCCTGGTTGGCGACTCATATGATGAAGCACAAGCCTATGCTAAGAAGAGAGCTGAAGGTGAGGGCCGCACATTCATCCCTCCTTTTGATCATCCAGATGTCATCATTGGGCAAGGAACTGTTGGAATGGAGATCATCAGGCAAATGAAAAGCCCAATACATGCAATATTTGTGCCTGTTGGGGGCGGTGGGCTTATAGCGGGTATTGCTGCATATGTAAAAAGGGTTTCTCCCCAGGTAAAGATTATTGGTGTGGAGCCTTTTGATGCAAATGCTATGGCCTTATCATTACATCACGGTCAGAGGGTTATGCTAGACCAAGTGGGAGGCTTTGCAGATGGCGTGGCTGTAAAAGTGGTTGGTGAAGAAACATTCCATTTGTGTAGAGAACTAATAGATGGTGTAGTTCTTGTTAGCCGTGATGCTATTTGTGCATCAATAAAGGTTGGGTTCCTTTTCTTATTCTATTTTTCTCTTTTCCTGAAAAGTTAGGATGCTTRATTTGTTRGAACKATTATCTCACGATAAGCAATCTCRTCKMGCAAACWCCTGRGAGTGGAGAATATTTAATTGTCCTGTCATGKAAKCATTTTTATTTTTTATTCATGTTTGTTTGAAGTTTAAATTTTAAGGAGCCTTTTCTTGAGGTAAAATGTATTAATCTGGAAGAATATTCGAAGTTTTCAATAATAAAAAGTAGTTCCCAATACTGCTTTACAAAATTCAATTTTGAAAACTGAAAACAAGAAAGAATCCAAATGGCGTCTGGGTATACCTGTTGTTTTTGTCTTCTGGAAAAGCAAAAAAATTGATTTCAATTTGAGAAGCTATTGAAACAGCAGCAATGTTTAAGATCTATTTAATCCTTGATATCTTTATGACAAATAAGATCTGCAGCTTTTTTTTTTTTTTAATCTGAGCTCCTGTTACAGGACATGTTTGAGGAGAAAAGGAGCATTTTAGAACCAGCAGGGGCTCTTGCACTAGCAGGAGCAGAAGCATACTGCAAATACTATGGCATCAAGGYTGAAAATGTTGTGGCAATWACAAGTGGAGCAAACATGAATTTTGACAGATTGAGATTAGTAACTGAACTTGCAGATGTTGGTAGACAGAGGGAAGCTGTCCTTGCTACGTTCTTGCCAGAGGAACGAGGCAGCTTCAAAAGATTCTGTGAACTTGTGGGTCATTTACTTCTATGCATTCCTTAGCTCTTCTACCCARATTGGTTTMTGAWTTTACTGTCATCTGTTTTGRAGGTTGGGCCGATGAATATTACAGAATTTAAGTACAGATATAATTCAGACAAAGAAAAGGCTCTAGTATTGTARAGGTYASCAAGATCCTTTATATTTTTCTCTATACTTTACACACAAGTAAATGTTAAATCCYTTYTTCAATATGATATACTTGATCTTGTTTCTATCTGTTCCTTAGTGGAAAGTRACCAAACATATAGGAAGAGCAAATCATAKAAATTACTCATCTTTKCTTCTATGTACAGTGTTGGTCTTCACACAAAAGCCGAACTGGAAGCAATGGTGGATAGAATGGAATCATCCCATCTTCAGACCATTAATCTTACAGATAATGACTTGGTCAAAGATCACCTAAGACATTTGGTATTTTTCTCTCTAAATTTTCCTTCTCTGTTCATATGTAGGAACCGATAAGGCATGCTAGAACGTGGTTAACATGGATAATAGATTAACTGCTAGATTTTATAAAGAAGTAATCCATATGTTTGAATATTGATGGCCGATAATTATTGAGATTCTGAGAAGTAGAATGCTTGTGGGAGTTTCGTCTATTATTGAGAGAGAAGGGAAGGGAGTTGTTAATGGAAGTCTTATTTTCAAGTTATTTTGTAATGCTGCTTGCTACTACTTCTCACACACATGATGATGTCTATCTACTCTGGGGTTTTCGAAGAGGAGAGTCGTCTTCAAAATTTTACATGTTTTGTTCTTTCTACTTTTTATGTTTAATTTTTCGCCTTGTGTCACCTTGTGAATTTCGTGCTGTCATATATAAAGCTGCCTGTTAGAATAGCACAGGAGATAGGACTCCAGTTTGCTTCTGCCCCTGTTCTTGAATTGTCACTCACGTGAATGTTGGATTTGCTTATTTAGTGATTCGTTGCTGCCTAGTAGAACAAAACTTGCGCCTTTTTACAAAATTCAAATTATGTAAGCCAGATCACCAACCACCAGCAGCCTGGTTTATGTTAAGGCAATTTCCTGGATATATATAAAACTTTTGCTGACAGGTTTGTGCATGTATAATTAATCAATCTTAAACTTTTCCAGGACTTCCTGAGGGGGAAAAAATATAATAACGCATTATTTCTAGGGCTTGATTTCTGTGCTTGCAACAGAAGTGCAGATATGATGGGCCTCTAGATTTACATATTTCCTTTTTTGGCAACTAATTTGCTCCATGAATGATACAATGGCTTCAGAATTTTATAAACTGTTTCTTGTCGTGGCTTTCCTCTTATAGTGGATGTATTGAGCCTTCTCCTCCCAAAGATGCTCCTGGAAGAGTACTGATATTGTAACTTTTGATGTTTTATTCTCTGATATTATTTTGGAAATCTTTCAGATGGGGGGTCGATCAGATGTTCAAAATGAGGTTCTTTGTCGGTTTATTTTCCCAGAGAGGCCAGGTGCTTTAATGAAATTTTTGGATGCTTTCAGTCCACGCTGGAATATTAGTTTGTTCCATTACCGAGGACAGGTTGAGATCTCCAAGTATTTATTTCATCATTTCTATCAATGTGCACGAAAATATTTTGTTTTGCTAACATCCAATTCCTGATCGAGTTTTGCTCATTTCTTTTGTTATCTGTCTTCTAAAGGGTGAAACTGGTGCGAACGTGTTAGTTGGTATCCAAGTTTCACATACTGAAATGGTTAAGTTCCAAGATAGTGCAAACAGTCTTGGATATGAGTATGCGGTGGAGGGAAGTAACAAGGCGTTCCGGCTCCTAATGCAGTGAGATGGAGTTCTTTGGTGTACAGGTACTTGTGTGTTTGCAATGAAGGTTGCAGATTTGCTTTGCAATGAGATCTGATCACCGATAACTTTTCCGTCATCTGGTTGGCGAGTGGATTGACAGACCTCTTATTCTGGGCCTTTCATCTTGCATTTTCACTCGAGGGACTTCATCAAATTGTTGCTCTTACACTTCTGCCCATTTTATCCTTCTCCATGCCTTCTCTATGGTGATTAATGGCCTCACCTGATGTCAAAGGAAATGCTTGGATTCTCTGGGTTGTATTTACGAATAAATTAATCCTTGGTAGTATAAGCTAAGCTATGGTAGCAAATGGCTAGTGGGCCATGCACAAGTAATTAATTATCTGCAAACGTATTTGATAATTTAAATTAAAGCCCTTTCTGCGATTTAGTAGGTTGTAGACATTTGTATAATCCGCATCTTTTTGCTAGTGATCCTTGTAAAAACGCCATGGTAATGACTAGCAAGTTATCTTCTTGTGAGGTTGGGTAGTGTAACCTTGCGCATAGAATTATTTGGATGCTGGGCAATTTGAACATTCAACTTATGTAGTTATGTGTCATATACATTTAGTAGCTTTTGTCAAAGAAGTATTTATTTCAGCAATTACAAAAGGAATCTTATTTCAGCAATTACAAAAGGAATCATACTGAATGAAAATTACAATAGTGAATCATTATATTGCAGCACACCTCCATATATTATAATAGAAATTGAACTTAGAATGTGTATATTTATAAACAAGAGAAAGATTAAAAATTGAACCTAAAATATATATAGATTGYATTATTATGCTACTCTGATTATAAATGAAAGAAAATATTTCATTCGATAAAAATRGAATTTCTGATCTTTTAACTTTTGAAGTGGGGGTTATATATAAATAGGCATAATTTTATACATAAAAGGTAGTTTCCCTTCCAAAATCATAAAACAGATTTTCTTCTTTAACACACGGATGAGAAATACCATGTGATGCTCAAATGTACAATCGCAAATCCCCTGCTAGGCCTCTTAACACGAAGGGATAGTCGCTTTTCGTGGAAGCCGTAAGTGCATAAGCCCATCAATAAATCCCTGCAGAGATGGGTTTCATCCCTTCTTGGGCACTTTTCACATGAGGGAATACTAGCTTCTAATTAAAGCCCATTACTAAATCCCTGCAGAGATGGTTCTGTTACTCAGCTCTCAAGTCTTATCCCTTTCACTTTGGCGTTCCAAATTGTGAAGTTTTCTTACATTTCTATCTGAATTTTAAACTTTTTCTGATCTATATGTAACTCTCAGAAGAATACAATGTTCCATTTTTMAAAATATTTCCTTGGAATATTTAAAGCCACAGAAAAGATAAAATATACCAACAATATTTCAAAAGGAAAATGCTAGTTGGATCAGGATTGAATCTGAGTAATTGATTCAATTGGATGGGTTCTGCGTACATCCCGCTACTAAATACATAGTTGGTGGATAACCCATTAAAGTTGAACTTGAGTGCTTCCACCGTCTCATGCGCGATTCTTTATAATGTATTTTTCTTATAGTGATCATGAAAATGATAATAGCGATACGTCATCATTCTATGATTTTACCTCGACCAGGATGGACTTTTAGGGTCTAGAATTCTGTCTTTTTTGTGCYACTCGGTTCTTGTGGATTTCATCATTTCTCCATCTGCCTGCTGTTTCTCTTGAGGAAAAGAACACATGAACCAGTTAACAGGACTTGTATTTTTCTGGTGGATTAGAAGTTTCATTATCTATACATAGCTGCTGCAGGTACATCTGAATTTGCTGAAAGAAACAAGCTCCTTTTTTTTGGAACTTTATTTCCCTCTCACGCAAATTTTGTGGCATTCTTGATGAAGTGCTTAGCCTTTAACCAAATGCTTGTGTCATATACCCTTTAACCAAATGCTTCTGTCATATACCCACACATAAACTCTCAAAATGGACAACATTATGCTACTTTAACTATAACGTCCGCAATGTGCCTAACAGGGACGACATGCGATACATCATAATCTCAAGCTCAAGGAGGTGCTAAACATGTTTCTACCTTGGAAATTTGCAGCTTTATAGAAACTCACTCTTCTCAGCAGTGACTTAACTTTGACCTTTATTCTTAAGACTTATATCCATAAATTCTCTCCATCTGCTTCTCTTCACCTTCATTCACTCATCCAGAGTTTCCTCTTCAATTCTTGAGGAAGGGAAAGAAAATGGGGCTATCAACATACCTTCTGGTTGCCCATCTTTTTGTATCTATGAGTTTCTATGCGGCTCTTGGACAGCCTCTTGTTCCTGCATTGTGCATCTTTGGTGATTCTGTAGTAGATGTGGGGAACAATAATAGACTGCAGACACTTATCAAGGCAAACTTCCCTCCTTACGGAAGAGACTTTATCAGCCACAGGCCTACAGGAAGGTTCTGCAATGGAAAGCTGGCAACAGACTTCACAGGTAAAGTGTCTTACAGTTCTTCACCAYCTCAACCCCCCTCCCCATGACACCACCTGCCAACTTTTCTCTATATATAATACGCGTGCATGTCTATGTGCAGCTGAATACCTTGGGTTCACATCATACCCGCCAGCATACCTTAGCGACGATGCCCAAGGAAGGAAAATCCTAACCGGTGTGAATTTCGCGTCTGCTGCTTCTGGTTATTACGATAGGACAGCTCAGCTTTATGTAAATTCAAGAAYCTCTTTCAACTAGTAGTAAAATCTAATTCTGAGAGCAGTACTGACCTTTGAAATTGCCTGGGTTTGCAGCGGGCAATCACATTGCCACAGCAGCTTGCATATTACAGGGAGTGGCAGATGAAAGTTGTGAATTTTGTAGGGAAGACCAGAGCTAATAACATATTTTCAGGAGCGGTGCATCTGTTGAGTGCAGGGAGCAGTGATTTCATTCAGAACTACTACATTAACCCACTTCTCAACAGAGTCTATACGCCCGATCAATTCTCGGYCATGCTCATGAGATCCTTCTCTACTTTTGTACAGGTATATTTTACACGTTTACCTTCCTTTCTTAATTTTCTACAAATCTGCATCACTAGCAGTGTCTCATTGCATATCTCTACCCTTGTTCAAAATGGGACTACAAAAAGTTCTCTATATCAGCATCTTTGTGATTTTAAGTCAAGCAGACCACAAGTAATATAACGAACTAGGTGGGCTCTGCCAACTAGCGTTCCAAAGAGCAAGGATATGTTCATAAGATCGGGTGTTTCTAATATTTGTGTGCATAAAGGATGTAATGGCGAATATAAACAAATGAAACAAGTTTGTGTTTTTCTTACAAGATGAACCCCAAGTACTAAATTTAAGTTCTTTGAACAAGGTGCACTTTTTGACATCAATGAAATTGTTATGATGACAGATTCTATATGGTTTGGGAGTGAGAAGGATTGGAGTCACGACTCTACCACCAACCGGATGTTTACCAGCAGCTATTACCCTATTTGGATCAGGAAGCAACCTGTGTGTTGCAAGGCTCAATCAAGATGCTATGTCCTTCAATAACAAGCTGAACAGCACCTCGCAGAACTTGAAGAGCAGGCTTCCTGGCCTCAAACTTGTTGTCTTCGACATTTATCACCCTCTGCTGGATCTAATCACAATGCCTGCTGACAACGGTGATGTCCAACTTCTTCATAACCAGCAAAGCATACTGCATCAGTAATCTTTCATTATATAAAGATCATGTACATATCACATGAACATGATAAAACTGCCTAAGCAAATTTTAATCTTAATTTTCCTTCCGCAAGTAATTGCTGTCATCTGAGAACAACCTGAAATTGAGAATTCTTTTTATTAATAAAAAAGCAAACTATATTTGAGAAAGTGATGAGGGGTATTGCATGAACCGTGCTAGTTTTATTAATATGAACTAAGATAGAATCAAATTTCCATTAACCATCTCTGTTTTCCAGGGTTCTTTGAATCAAGGAAGGCTTGCTGTGGAACTGGAACTATAGAAACAGCCTTCCTTTGCAATGCCAGATCAATAGGCACTTGTTCAAATGCTACACAGTATGTCTTTTGGGATGGCTTCCATCCCTCAGAAGCTGCTAATGAGAAATTGGCACAGAGTCTATTAGCACAGGGTTTCGACCTCATCTCTTAGGGCCAACAGCAGTAGCAATGGTGATGACATTCCACTTCGGCTGACTCTTCATGATATTTCATGGATGTCAGAAGAAGATGGTTCTTAACAACTCAGTCCTTTTTAGTTCAAGTATAGTATCATATGCAAGAAACTAAAAGAACAAGTCGAGTAAAGCTATTTCATCAGAGAACATGTTTGTGATAATTTTATCCACATTTGCAATACCCAAACCATATTYCATCATCAGTGGCTTATGCAATTGTATCATGGTGTGTGTGTGTCTATATACATATGTATACACATAAATATTTTCTTTCTTTTTTATTTTTTCCTTTTTTCTTTTTGTTTGGGCGGGGTGGTGTTGGGGGGAAAGGAAGAGGAAACATATAAAGGAAACAGAATATAGAATATGTTAATGTCTTATTTTTTATGCAGAGAAACCTGTAACGTACCCTTCAAGAATCTTTTAGGAGAATTACAAAACCAGAACCAAAAAGTTTAATCCTTATTCTATGTATCTACTATAAGATAGACTCACAATTGTAAGAGGAAAATTAAGCAATTGTTACCTTGCACACTGGTTATAAAAAATCTCTAAGAAAGTTCAAAGCCAGCATTCGAATTGATAGCATATAGAAGCTTTTCTCTCAAAGTGCTTACACGCTTGTATGTCGGGAGCTGTATCCATAGGACAGGATGAGAGAAAGGAATGAACACATTAGACAAGCAGTGCTGATATAAATGAGCATTAGGACCAAATGAGTTTAAAATCTGTGAAAAGCATTCTGCTATGAGTTGCAGCCCCTATCCCCGTAAATTTAAGTCAAGTCTTGAGAGATGGTACCTTGAGAGTATTGTAGCAAGTAGAAGCCGATGGAAGCCGATCCACATCCTGTCCTCCAAATGTTGCCCAAAGAGGAACATCACATGCAACCTACTCAATTCAGATGAGTCAGTCCAACGAATCCTATCAATGTGAGTGGTCAGTCAATTCTTTCACGGTTAGTTCCTTCTGTTTACATGTTATACCAACTAGTGCACAGCATTATGGAGCCCCYCAGTTATAAATTATCCAAATCTAAATAATAGATTGTTATGATGATCAAATATTGACAGAAACCCAATTCACTTGAAAAGAAAGTGTTTTAGCATGCATACAAATGCATTTTGAAACCTTTTAGAGTTGAAGGTCAGCATATGACCCTAAATCAGAAATGAGAATGGAGTCCATAGACCTTGTGAATGGTGAAGCCTGGCTGCAAGTGTTTGAATCCCAATAGAGGTGCTCGAGAACAGCTAGTCACAAATTTAAGAAGCATACAACGTTCTCTTGGTTCAAATCCAACAACTACCTGAAAGACAAGAGTCCAGTGACAGGTTCATGAAAGGGAACCTCTGTAATAGTTTCTCAAAGAGAATCAAGACTAGCTAAAACACACACATAACCTGAATTATCACTTACCAATACATGAAAGGGAAGGAGAGAAAGGGGGGGGGGGGGGGGTACTGGTTGTAATCCATGAGTTACAATGTGTGCCTAACGACTGGCCAAATTTGTGAAAAACAAGGTGAGATTGGAAAGATTCTGGAGTACTTGATGATTCTGAAATCTTTCTTATTGACAGAATATAAGTTTGCTGTGGCAGCCATATGTATCACAACTGTTTAGAAATATGGAGAAAGTAAGCTGATTTTAGTTTATCTTATAGCTTGCATGCAATAACAAGAAATAGAGAAATATTACAATATATGATATATCCCTTGGAACCAAGCTTATCAATAATCAAACTCACATTTTAGTAATTAGCAGCCAAGGGACGAACACTCAGGTGATAGAAGCAATGGTCTCTGCACGCAATTTAATGAAGGAGGTTTTCCATCCCATCATTGACAGAATTGAATCTGACTTGGATAATCATCCAAATAAGGTCTTCATGCATGCAAATTTCATTGGCATAATTTGTATAACTCCATCTTATTGATAAATTCTTCTAATGTCAAAGTTACCAGTTTTCCTCTAAAGAATACTGCAATTGCTTCTACTTTTTATATTATTTAATTCTTAGCAGATCAGATGTGTTTCTTTAAACCTACTCCCAGCCTTGTTATACAGGGGTTTCCACAGTCATAGAGCTTGTTACACCAAAAAAAGTGTACTCTGATGATTTTGTATGACTAAAATAAACTTATTCCTGAAGAATAAATGACATCAGGATAAGCACTAAACAGGTATACCAATACTATAGTAGAATAAAATACCTCCCAAAAGAGTTTGATCGTTCGACTCCCTTCGGTATAACCACCTGTATATCGTGTATTTTTTCTCAAATCATCAATATCAATATCATAGTTTCCACCTGAAAGCAACTGCATGTACACACTATCTTTATCATTTAATAAGAAAATTAAATAAGGAAACACTATTTTCACAAACTAAACCATGATGCCTTCTAGCTAATCCACTTTTCTCTAATCTGTTTCTTTTGGGTTGGATGGTGTAATTGAGCATTTAATATTACCATGGAGCGTGCAAATAAAACAAAAAGCACTCCCAAGATAGAGCAAAAGAATACAAGAACCAGGGTAAAATATTTCAATATTGCTCAATAGCTGCTCAAAATAGAAACTCCTTTTACCCTTAATCTCAACTGTGAGAAGAAGAAAGCAAAAAACAGGACAGCTAGGGGATCAGCAGGATTAACTTCTTRTCATTTGGTCATGTTCAACTTGAAACAATTGATCCTCATTAGTGGACCAGTATGGCAATTCAAGTGCACAATAATGTCCAGTTACAGCAACTGCACAATGTCAAGGAAATAAGATAAGCTATGTACATAAAAGGAAGATTACCTGATTAAATTCAACAGCATTGAACAACCTCAACCAGGAAGGAGATATCAGATCAGACAACCCTCTACAGAAAGCATTTGAGAAAGGATGTATCTGCAGTTATAAAATAGAGTAAATCTACTGAAAGGACAAGACTACCGAGAATTGAATGCAGAACCACCCCAGACCTGGCGATTAAGCTTATAGTCTGCAATTGCATGAATATATTGCAACTTGTTCTCATTTGTCACACTGATATGCTTGCCACCTGGTTTAAGCTCTATGACATATCTTTTACCAAGAGATTCTTCAGTAACCGTAAAATCCAGGGAGAGTTCCTTTACATCACCCTCATAATGCTGCACAAGTGGTTTTGGTATCAGGCAATGTAGGAAGTGTACTTCAAGTGATTAAGTAGCTTAAGTAACGAAATTTTACTAAAAAGATGCACCAAGGCAGCTTCACAAAAACACCAGAAGGAACTAAGTCACCCAGGACCCCCATTCTTTATTTTTTGACCGTATTTTAAGCCATCAAAGTTGTGAACTGAATAGATGACAACAGGTTTGGGGATTACCAACAGTAATGGAATATGCAAAAATTTCTGCCTAAGTTATCAACTAAACTTCCTTCTCCAGAGTCTCCTAACATCTACTTTCATTTGATTACAGAAGTCCAATTTGCAAGTTCGACAATGAGCCTACAAATAATTGAATCATATGCTAAGTATATGCAGAAAATTGTTTACATAACCAAGGTGCCAAACAAATTAAGGCTTCATTCGAGTTCACTGATTCTACAAAAAATGTAAACTTAAAACCAGGGTGAAGGTGGATTAAACAGCATAGGTACCATATAAGTACTACCAACGTTATCTCTTCACAAGGGAGAGTCATGGTCTTGGCATGGGGTCTTTAAGAATAATAAGTTGGTTTGCTACAGATGGCTTTATTGAGGTCGTACATGATGATACATGGGCCTAGAAAGTTGCAGATTTCTAAGCATGCATAAACAACCCAATTCTCTATGGAAAAAACTAAGGGGGCACAGAGAGGCCAGGAGCAGGGAAAAATGCATAACTTGGATATAAGCTCTGGCCCCAGAACTTGCTTTGATATATAACAACTGTTTACCTTGACATACATAAGATTTCTGTAGAGCTCAGGATCAAGTGTTGACAGTTCATCGATGAAGCTATAGCGACCTAGAAGCTTTTGTACAAAAACATGTGAAAAGGAATAATCAAGCAATATTCCTTCATAAAGAGATTTGCCAACTATCCTTCCAAGAAACTCAATCATTTTCATGCCATTCTCTAGAAATCTTGCAGCTGTATTAGGGATCAAAAGTCTATCTGAGGTCGAGGATTGGGAGAATAGCCCATATCTAAAAAATACAAAGAAATGCAATAGCAAGCAGTCACTAAGAGTATCAATAAGTTTTCCACGAGAATGACCAAAATTTCATTGCAAACTCACTCAGGTGAAAAGGCTGCTTTTGCTATATCAGTCAAGAATTCCTTCGACAGCCCACCATAGTCCAAGCCAACCTCAGGAAGACCAGATTCACTGACAAACGAGACATGTATGCTACTTTTTAGCCTTGAACCAAGGGTGTTCAGCTGACGAAACCCGTCTTCAACTATATGACCACGTCGAATCACTATGTCAACTGATCCCGGGCCAGGTCCGACAACCTCACCAGCCATCCTTCGAGATGCTTTATCCATGTTGATAAATTCTCTGAACATCTCCACTCTAGCAAGGGCCAAACAATGGTTCAGACAATTCATGTACAAAAAAGACACACATAAATATTATACAACTTTGGATGCAATTATGGCCTTGTACCTTTCTTCAAATGGATAAACATGTGGAGTAATGGTAATCACAGATGCCACACTCGATGAGGGTAAAGCATCATGCAACTTGACAGTTGCTGATAGAACTTCATGAGTCCTGGCAGCTACAGCTATTGGCYGCCGATTTTTCCTCCCAGGTGAAAGCCACAAAGCAGGAGGACAAAACTGGTGCCTGCAATCTCTTTCATATAACAAATGCAGGCATCGAACTGCCGAATCCATAAAAGGTCTGTTCTGTGGGTCTGTACTATGGGAAACAGCATTATAGACTAGCGTATTAAGAACCGCTGTGATTTTCCTCTGCTGCTCCAAAGTGAAGGGAACCTAGTCCAACATTWACACTAGTATCAACTAAAAGACTCCAGAGAGATTGCAGAGCAGTATTCTTGATAAAGAACATAATTGTTTATAATCAAACCTGTTTATCATAAAACTCAATGTCATCAAGAACTAAAAGCAGGTGTGAATAGGTAGCACAGAAGAGGTGAAGTAAACAAGACATGTCTCTTGATAAACATCCAGGACCCTCTCTAAGAGGCTCCAGGTCCCACAGAGCAGAAGACTGATCTCCATCATTGTCAAAACCAGAACTTCCAGGATAATATGCATTACTCGATCCTGTCTGTGGATGTCCAGTGATTTTCTGTAACACATTGACCCATTTACTGCCTCCACCTTTAGTAAACCATTTTTGCCTTCTCTCAGAGATTTTATCGTTCTTCATTTTGGGAGTATTATTTCCAGAAGAAGAATTGTCCTTGTCAGTGTGAATATTTCCAGAAAAAAGAGATCTTTCAATCTCTCCCCAAAGTTGGGTCAGAAATCCAGGAGTAAAAGAAAGCATGTTTAGAACTGGCAGTGCCCCAAGCACTGGATTTAGTGTTGAAAATATTCTAAGCATGCAAGAATAGAAATAAGCGATATCAAGCAATTCACATTTCCCTACAGATTCTGGATTGTGCTGGGGAAGATTATCAGTCAAAGGGGTGGAAACCCCTTTCTCCATGGTTAGAAGCCCCATAAGATGGCTGTGTTGACAAACAGATCTAAGGAGGTCAACATATGACATCTTTAAGGACTCACAAGTTGCATCAGGTCCTTGCAAATGTCTTCCAGTAGAATTAGTTTCAGTATCTGCATCAACTTCAATTTCTTGGTTCTCCTTTGTTGTCCATCCAACTTTATCAAAGTAYGCCAAWAAATTCTCTGCAAGGATGACAGAAACACGTATATAGGAGGCCCTYTCTAATCCAGGGGCAAATTTTGCAGAACCAKGAGCACCAGTATCACTTCCTGTRGCAAGAACTATGATGTTTGCAAGAAGCCAAGAAACTTGAGGCATCATCATGGACTGGGAAGTAATTTTCAACTGATCTAGCTCCCATATTTCCTCTAAGATTCTCTGTTTACAGATCTGCCATCACCTGAAACAGTTTAATTAGCCCCATAGTACTTCAATATAATATATTCCAACAACAAAATCCAAAAAGGAAATCATGATCTTAGCCATGACAGCAGGAAGGTTTATGCAATTGAAGTCATTGTTAACCAACATAAAGCTTTCATATTGTTATTTTGCATTCCAAACCATGACAAACTGCCAAATAAACAGAAAACATCAATCTCTACAACTTACACTTGTTAACTTMTCGAGGATGAGTATCCAATTTCTGACAGCRGTGTCTTTAAATAACCCAAAAATTATTACGTAATTAGAACCTTCTCGTCTCATAAATGAACAGTATGTACAGCACAAAATGAAGACCAGCAACTACTCAAATTAGAACATAAAAGTGAAAACTGACAAGCTTTGAGAAAGATTTCAAGTACAAAAGGCAACCATAAATGTTTTCTGAAGGAAAGGCCTATTCAGACCTACTAAACAAAAGTAGATATATTAATCCAAGATAAAAAAATCTTTGTAGTTATCACTATTATCCCACTGGAGACAAGGGAAATCTGTTTATGTACCTAGTTTCTCAATATGAAGTATATCATGATAAAAAAGGTATTTATGAATATATATAAACAAAATTTTGTCACAAGAAATCAGTGTCCTTTTGGTCTGGGCAGAACTTACCAGCAGCGTCCTCAAACAGGGCGATAAAACAGATGTGTGCGTTAAAGCCGGTAAAAGTACTAAGGGCAGACGCTGGGCAAACCAAGGTATGGTAAGCAGAGACACACAGTACCCTTCAGCGGCATATTGCACATCCAATGACCCATTGCTTTTTACATCTAAGTCTGCAATATGAAATGGCCTTAAAACTAAAGTTATTGCACTAGCAATAATCAAGAATCTCTCATCCGTCTGGCCAGAACAAGTAGTTTGACAAACATTAGCAGCTTCCAATTTCAAAATGTATCTCCTGATACAATTATACATCCCACTTTTTTTAGTCCCAAGAAAACGAATCAAATCCTTCACTGCGATATCTGCAACTCGAATATCATGATCAGTAATGCTTTTCCAACCTTCCCGATCAGTTAAGACAACTGCCACACGCATTGCTAATGATACAAGGACAATATATTCGACTCCTTGACCAGAGTTATCAAACTCAGCTAGAATAAACAGACACAGTAAAATCAGCTTCTTCGACTGATAAATCCATATTTTTCTCTCTTCAGTGGTTCCCGTTGCCATAGAACAAAAGTTTTCTAGTGGATCTACAATTCAAGAACAGTAAACTATTATTATACTTGAGAATCCTGAAGATATCTATTAGATTAACATAACACAATCTATATTATCATAAAGCATACAGATGTCAGGGCCAAAACAAACAAACAAACAAGAAAGCATGGAAGGAAGCAACAGGACTAAGTTGATGTCCATTCTGAATACCAAGGAATACAACTGGGCTAGTCATCCTATGAATATGCAGAGCATAAATCATGTGTTGTAATCTCCACCATAAAGGCTATAAGCTATTATCATAAAAGTAGGATGRCAGGGYAATGTTCCAAATTCAAGCAGATTTGTCTCCACTARACTGCAAAGAACATGTGTCCCATCCTTACTTGACAACACGCAAAATTTCAAATGTCTTTAAATGCATATCCTTAGATATGCTGAATATTAATAAAACTATTCTTCAGCTTTGAACATACCCTGGGCCCATTAAAATATCAAATTACTTCATCTCCTCACAATCTGTTCTCCAGATAGCTCCCTCCAGCGGTAAATTAAAGGCATGGGTACTGAGCTCACTGCTCTGGCACAAGAAAAGACATTGGGCGACTCCTATTCCAAACTGTCTACACCCAAAGGATGTACTCTCTGCCTCTCTGCACTACCCCTCATATTTATTATCTGCTCTACAATCTCCATACACCTTTCTTAGACAAAATTTAATCTTCATTTGTTGGGCTATTGTTCACAAGGATGAAATTTTTAAGCATCTCTATTATTTTCCTTCTTCTTTGGCCTAAATATTTTGAACCTAGCAGTATTAATCAATGCATGGTTGCTATCTCACACTGAAACTACCATGAATTTGCACATACAAGAAGGTGTAATTCCTTTCTGTTATTAAGAATAAAGGTAGTTGTTCTTCCAACAAAATCATGTAAAATCATCTGATATTTCCATCCAAGATACAAAGGACATCAAACAACTTTATTGTTCCCTTGATTGTTACAAATGCCTTTTTTTGTTTCAGTACCATTACCTACAGCTTACAGAGAACAGGATATATTTCAATTAAGAAGTTTTGAGTTTATTAACTTAAAGAAGTGAACAAGAGTTCCAAAGAAAAGAATGGGTAAAATGAAGATGAAGGGGACCAAAAACAGTGGATAAAATTCTTATGGTTAATACTTCTAATATACACGTAGGCATCAGGAAAGAAGGAAAACAGCATACCAGATGAATTTACACTCTGCAAAACAACTTTGAGGCAATGCTTCATACAATCTGCATCCTTAGCTTCAATTCTTTTATATCGCCTTAATAAAAATGATACAAAGAAAAGAAAAGGCCTTAGCACATTGCTGGATATCTGTGTTTTGGTTAGAGCAACAGTATGAGTATCCATCATTGTTAGCCACTGCTGCTGAAGCTGCAACGCCACCAACTTCATGGCACTGTGACGTCGCCAAACCCTCTGTATACATTTAACAAGTTGTATGTTATATTGCATTAACGTGCATTAATTGCCATATTAATATCTTCAGATAAGAAAAACATCCATCCAACGGCAGGCAGCCAAGAAACGACAGCTAAGCATTTGAAATTTCTCATATCTGACTGAAGTACGAAGTTCAAATTGTTAGAAAAATCAGATTGGTTCCTGTGTGTGTCTAAAGTATGTGGCACGCATGTGCTTCCTTTCCTCTTAGTACAGGTTTCACTAGGTAAGGCTACTGGAGAAAAAGGAATAGGGAAGTATACGTTTATACTAGAGACATCAAAACTATACATTTCTAGTTTCTACCAATTGAAATTGTTCAAGAGATATTAATATATAATTTTTAGAAAAAAATGATTATCAGGAAAACAGGATCATAGCAGCAAGCAAACCATGTTCCAAAGTTTAAGAGTATCACCTGCCTTGTTGCTAGATTTCACAAAATATTTAACCAAGATACTCAGTAAACAGCAATGACTCTTCTATTCAGATTCTACAAATTGCATTATATGTTTTCATCAAAATAGCAAAGCTTTTACTTATTCAATTGCACACCAACATTGTCCTAAAAATCAAATTTTGCCTCAGAAAAAAAATGTCTAAGGAAGACGGTAATTTGGAATAATTCGCGATTTGTGAAGCAGTAAAACTAAACATAAATTCCTAAACCTGAACAAATAGCGCTGCGGCGGTTGCTCMCCGAGTATAATTACGAAGCTCCCTTTCTTGAGAAACTTTCTCAAGAAGTGCATCCCTTGATATCTCCTTTGGACTCGCTCCTCGAAGTGACACCTGATCAACATTAAAAAATTTCATTCACCAATTAACGAATCGATATATCAATAATTACATACTCCTCTGCTGCTTTGAAATGAATGCGCGGGCGGACCTGGTGTTTCCGAGACTCGTTCATGGTGATCAATGATCGAAGGAGCAGAAGTTTTGCCTAGAGAAATTTGGGAAGATTGTGAAATCTCAAGAAGGGGATGGACACGAATAAATATAATATTCTTGCATCTCAATGTAATACCTAACATATGTTAATTTCAATTTACCATCCACACTCTCACCAAATTCTCATTTTACCATCTAATTTATCTCCAATTGCAAATAGAATTTAAATTTTTTAATCCCCTTTTCTATCTCTTCCACCAACAATTAATCCATAAAATTTAACTACATTTTGTTAGTTTTTATTGGGTGTGTGCATTATTCAATTTAAATCGATTTTTTTAATCGAACTGAATTGAAATAGAAAATTTAATTTTCAAGTTTTTAATTTTTGATTTAATTATATAAATTAATATTTTAATCCAATTCGATTTCAATTTAATAAAATCCTAATTCGGTTTAACAAAAAATCAAATTTATATATATAATATTTTTTAATAATATATTAATTGAGACTATAAATTTTTATTCTAAAAATTGATTTTTTTATTGTTTAAACCCAAAAATTTCAATTTTAGAAGGAAATAATTTCAAAATTTGGTATGATTTTAAAAAAATTGCAAAAAAATCAACAAATTGAAACGAAAATATTGAGAACCAAAATTCGCGAATGCGCCCCACCTCAGTTTGTATGAAATAAGATGGTAACAATGTGATCAAATTTTAAAGTTGGATGGTTACATTTGAAACAAAAATAAAATTTAATGAATTCCTAGTAATTAAATACAATGATAGTAATTTAATACATTTTTGGTTAAGATATATGTAAAAGATAATTAATAATAAATTATCTGACACCATGAATATGGTATTGTTTGCTCGAGCCTTAAAAAGCTAACATTTTATCCTCTTTCAGCATATTGATTTTTTTATTAAGTGATTATGAAATCCTCTTAATTAATTTTTAGCAATTTATCTCCTTAAAACTAGCAGGTATTAGAGTGTTATGATAAAGGGTTCCTCTCTATTAGTAATATTGTAAATAGTATTTAAAGAAAAGAAATTAATTCACATTAACTTTTGTCAAAAGAATTATAATATATTAAAGTATTGTTCACCATAAAATAGAAAACTTTAATTGAGGAAATTACAATGATCAGTTATGCTTTGACAAGTTCAAAAGGTAGACTTTTGGGTGATTATTTCATGATTCTAAATTCTGATAAGTTGGTAGCTAAAATAGAGAGGTGAAAAAGGTAACTTTAAAACCTTAAGGACTAATGTGTAGGAGTACTACAGAATAGGGGCTGAAAGGTATATTTCTAAACTTTAGTTGCACTAGGTACCTTCACTATTGTAGAAGGGTAGAAGGTAATTTAATCAAAATCAAAGATAATTTCATTTGAGAGCCTCTGCAACTGAACGGAAGCTAAATTCAACTTCCCATCCAACGGCGACTATGCTTGGCGCCTTAATCTTCTATGGCCGCCGTTATCCACCATCCTTTTAACACTTCCGCCGCCACCTTCCTTCTTACTTCTCACCTTTCAGAGCCTTCATCTTCACTTTCGCCGCCACAAAAAATATTGTCTTTTCTTTCTCCCTCTAATCCTAAACCCAAAACCATGCTCCAAAACCTCCGTCCCTGCGCGGAATTCGACCTGAACCCATCAGTGAATCTCTCTAAGCCACCATCCCCTCAACTTCTTTTCAATTCAAGGCCTATAAACAACACTGAGCTACCTAACAGTGACTACTCCGACTGGCTTCACCTGTCAGTCCGTTACGGTGACTCTGAACTTGCCAAAGCGGTTCATGCTGCAATTCTCAAGCTTCAAGAAGARACATATTTATCCAATGCTCTCATTTCGGCATACCTTAAATTGCGACATTTGAATTARGCCCACCGATTTTTCGAGACCCTTCCGAGTCCAGATGTTGTGTCCTACACTACAATAATATCGGGTTTCGCCAAGTCAAATCGTGAAATTGAAGCTATCGAGCTTTTCTTGGAAATGAGAGGATCAGGTATTGAACCTAATGAATATAGTTTTGTTGCTCTATTGACCGCTTGTATGCGTTTACTGGACTTAGAATTGGGTGGTCAAGTTCATGCCTTAGTGGTCAAATTGGGTTTGTTAGACTGCACTTACGTGGTGAATGCGCTTATGGGACTGTATAGTAAGTGTGGGTGTTTGGATTTTGTGATTGAACTGTTTAATGAAATGCCCTTAAGGGACATTGCTTCGTGGAATACGGTAATTTCAAGTTTGGTAAAAGAGAGTATGCACGATGAAGCATTTCAATGTTTTCATCATATGTTAAGAGTTGATGGTCTTACAGCTGATTATTTTACTCTGTCGAGTCTTTTGGCTGCATATTCTGGACGTCTTCGAACGAGGGAAGGCAGAGAACTTCATGGACATGCAATTAAGATTGGTTATCTGAACAATTTAAGTGTCAATAATGCACTTATTATGTTTTACACAAAGTGCGGGAATGTAGAAGATGTAAGTAATTTGTTCACCAGGATGCCTGTGAAAGATATATTCACTTGGACTGAGATGATAACAGCGTATATGGAATTTGGACTTGTTGACCAAGCAGAGGAGACATTTGATAAGATGCCTGACAAGAATTCTGTATCCTATAATGCTCTTTTAGGAGGATACTGTCAAACCAATCAAGGGTTGAAAGCTTTGTCTCTGTTCTGCAATATGGTGGAAGAAGGAATAGAGATAAATGACTTTACGTTGACTACCGTTTTAAAGGCGTGCGGATTGACAATGCAAAAGAAAACAAGCGAACAGATTCATGGTTTTCTTCTGAAATTTGGTTATGGGACGAATGATTATGTTGAAGCGGCATTGCTTGATATGTGTACATGGTGCGGGAGAATGGCTGATGCAGAGAAGATATTCCAGCAATGGCCATTAAATCAAGAAAGATCAATTGCATTAACATCAATGGCATGTGGATATGCCCGAAAAGGAGAGCTGGACAAAGCAATTTCCCTATTCTTCCGAGGGCAATTGGAAGAATCATTGGCTTTGGATGAAGTTGCGTCAACTACGATTCTTGGCATGTGTGGTGTTTTAGGGTTTCACAAGTTTGGTGAACAAATGCATTGCTGCTCACTTAAAAAGGGGCATCTGTCTGATGTTAAAGTGGGAAATTCCATAATCAGCATGTACTCGAAYTGTGGTGAAATAAAAGATGCAGTTAAGGTCTTTGATCTTATGCCTGTGCATGATATAGTTTCATGGAACAGTTTGTTAGCTGGCCATGTCCTGCATAGGCAAGGGGATGATACCTTGGCTCTATGGGTGAAAATGGAGAAGTTGGGAGTAAAGCCAGACTCTGTTACCTGTCTGCATATAATTTCAGCTTATAGACATACCAGCTCGAATTTGGTTGATTCTTGCCGTAGCTTCTTTTTCTCCCTGGAAACCGCCTATAACATTCAACCCACTACAGAACACTATGCTCATTTAGTTGGAGTCTTGGGTTACTGGGGTATGCTTGAGGAAGCGGAGGAAACAATCTACAAGATGCCTTTCCCTCCAAAAGCTTCTGTTTGGCGTGTTTTGCTTGATAGTTGTAGAATGCAGCTGAATGTAACAGTTGGGAAGAGGGTTGCTAAGGAAATACTTTCTATAGAGCCACACGATCCATCTACATTCATATTAAAATCGAACCTTTTTTCAGCATCTGGAAGATGGCATTGCTCAGAACTTGTAAGGGAGGAGATGAGGGAAAAAGGGTTTCAGAAGTTACCAGGCCGGAGCTGGATTATACATGATAATAAGGTTCATTCATTTTTCGCAAGGGACAAATCGCATCTGCTAGCCAAAGAAATATACAGCGGACTGGAAATATTAATCTTGGAGTGTCTAAAAGCTGGATATGTGCCTGATACAAGCTTTGTGCTTCATGAAGTGGAGGAATATCAGAAGAAAGATTTTCTGTTTTATCACAGTGCAAAATTAGCAGTCACTTATGGACTTCTAATGACTAGGCCTGGTAAACCTCTTCGAGTTATGAAGAACATACTTCTTTGTGGAGACTGCCATACCTTCTTCAAGCACGTCTCAGTTGTTACCAAGAGAGAGATACATGTAAGAGATCCTTCAGGTTTCCACTGCTTTTCAGATGGTGAATGCTCTTGCAAAGATCTCAGATGAGATATTGAAAGTAAATCATCCCATCTGGGATAATTCTGGCATTTTATTTTTATTTTCCTTTGTCACAGTTTCAAATGAATGAAACATAAGAAGCTTCMGTAAAGTACCTGTAATATGTAATGCAACTTTAAACAGTGAGAATAGTAAGTTAATCCATTTTGAGGACTTAGTTCAATCATCTTCGTACTTGTGTTATCATCAATTTTGCATCTATAAAGGACACTGAGAAAGCAGTTTTTCTTGCTTTTTCTTTCTTTCTCCTTCTTTAATTAGAAGACAAATTTCTGGGTTTGGAAAAATAAATTATTTAACTCTTTAGAGGTTCAGTACATATATGGAGAAAATTTTGTCCCKGTAATGTGTTGGACCTTCATCTGTTGAATGACTGATAATGTTGATTGTGATTTTGTGTTAATGCAAATGGTTAATTCTTTTTCCAGCCAAAAAAGGGAAAKAGAAAAGGAGAAAAGAAAAGAAAAGAGCTTCATCCGTTGAACGCTGTGCCTAGTTTTTCCTTGGAGAAGAGTAAAGACTGACATTTTCGGGCTTTTGTATTATAACTGACGAACTAATTTTGGCATTTGCCGAGGTTGGTGTTACCAACTAACAACATGAATCATATGATGCTAGCTTCTCTTTCCCCATCGTCTTCTTTTGTTGAAGTCTCAGATGCCTCCCGTTCTCTGCCTCCTCTTCTTTCCCTTAATCCAAAACAATATTCTTATAGATTTTTTATTTTTATTTCTGAAGAGATTGTATTTTTATAGAATTTTCACATTATTATTCGGATCAAGTATGCACAATAAATATGGATCAAAAGTCATTTGCATCTTAACAAATCCTTCTTAATTCATAATAAATGAACGATTAATGAAGAATAATATTTTAAAATAAATTAATTTTACATAATTTATTTTTTTATTCGAATCTTGATCAATTAAATATTTTGCTTTTCCTTAGTTAGCCTAGGCAGCAGCCATGCAGCAGCAAGTGTTTTGTTATTTTTCCTAGCATACAAAAAATTTGCCATAATTAAACGGGTTTCATATGAGACCCATTCCAGATTTCCTTTTCCCTCCAAGCAAACGATCCGTTGAATATACACTAATTACCATTTTCCATTTCCGAAGAATCCTTTTCTTTTAATCACCATTTTCAAAGAATATAATTATTTGACTCAATGTGGATATGACTCAATGAATAAATACATTACACTAAAAAGATATATAAATATTATTTTAATATTGAATTATTATTATAATTATATATTAATTATGACTTAATATTAAGTTAAACAGAACTATTCGACTGCTAATTGTATCAGCTTTTAGACTTTGTTATTACCAATTTTTTGAATATTCTAACGTTTTAATAATGACGATTGCATGACTACGATGAGCGTCGAGCAAGTCTTTTATTTTAATTGATGACATCGGTGGTAAATTGTTAGTAAAAGAAAAATGAAAAGTATTTTTGCATGAAATCTCGAATATTGAGGCCGAAGCAAGCAGACGCCTGGCGAGGAGGTGCAACCGTCTCATTACAAATGTTCTTCTTCCCTCAGTACTTTACAATCCCTTTCTCTTTTCTTCACTTTCCCATGAAAAACGACAGAAACCCAGACAAAATTCAATGCCCCAGTGACATTAAATTCTCTTTTGGGACCTGTAGCTTCAGGAGTCAAACAACTTATATCAAACGTGAAACAGTAGATTTAAATTGAGAGAGAGAGATACGGAGAGGTGGTGGTGGCGTAGGAAAATCATGTGTTGCTCAATGTGGAGAACATCATCTGGTAGGCTTTTGGGGTTTATGCTTCCGTTGGTGGTGGTGCTGCTGGTCTTTTGGGTGATTGCATTTGGGGGTGTGAAGGGTTCCAATTGGATGTTTGCATCAAACTTTCATCCATGGGTATGGCCTTCTGTCATTACGAGTAAACCTTTTTCTGGAGATGGAACCACTTTGAGTTCAAACGTTATACAAGATRCTATGTCACTATTGCCGCCGAAKGACAGAGGAGCAACAGCAGATTTTCGGCCAAAGCAGCCTTCAGGCTCAGAAGTGGTTGTTGGTGGCGGAATTATTGAAGAGCTACCGTCTGTTCACTTTATAGTAAACCTGTCTGCTTTGCCACCACCGCATGCCATAGAACATATAGAAACAGAAAAACACGTAAGCAGCACACTTTATATCTCTTCTTTCTTTGGATATATATGCATTACTTTGCGGTTTCTTCTTTTCCGTTTAGTTCACTTTCTTGGTTTCACTGTACTAAGAATTTGATGCACAAAATCCCTCTTCTCATCAGCCTTCTTGTCCGGCTTATAAGTCACGTTTACGTTACACAAATGTGCTTTGAGAAAGCTACTCTTCACTAGGTAAAATTGGGGAAATAGAAGGAAAGAAAGATAAAAAGCATTGTGCATTCCCCTCAAATAGAAATTAGAAAATATGGTTATAAATTGTAAATCTCTTTCTGTATTTCAAGTAATAACTTACACCATTCTAGAAAAGAATGGTGTAAAACATGTCTATTAGCTGAATTGTCTGGCTCCTTTCTTTCAATGATGTATTAAGCAGGTAGGACAAAATGAAGAGATTCTCAACATCACAGCAAATAGTATCCAAATCTACCCTTCCTTCAATGAGACTCATGCCCTACCACTGAGTGCAAGAATTATCAGAAGGTTTAACCAGTTAGAGAGGCTGGAAGCTGGAATGCAGAAAGCTCGGACAATAATTAGAGAAGATAGGTATGGTAACCAATCACATGATCCGGATTACATCCCTGTCGGGCCAATGTACTGGAACGCGAATTCCTTTCACAGGTATTGATTCCCCTTTAGGAGATTAAATATATAGTAAGGTATATCTATATATGGTGCTATATTGTTATGATTTAGAACGGTGTTTGGGAACCATTAGGTGCAAAAATACTTCCCTATTACAGGGGGTCTATTTTTCTAGGTCTTATGTTTGTGTTATTACTYTAATGTTCTTGAAATGTATAGGATCTGATCGATTGTCTTTCTATCTCAGGAGCTACTTGGAAATGGAAAAGCAATTCAAGGTATATGTTTATGAAGAAGGAGAGCCTCCCATATTTCACAATGGTCCCTGTAAAAGTATATATGCAATGGAGGGAAACTTTATCTATAACATGGAGATTTCCAAGTTTCGTACCAGAGACCCTGATAAAGCACATATTTTCTTCCTTCCAATCAGCATGACAGCAATCGTCCATTTTATTTATGATAAAACTTCAAAGGATCACTGGCAGCCATTAAAACGAACTGTAAGGGATTATGTGGATCTTGTATCCAGAAAATATCCTCACTGGAACAGAAGTCGCGGAGCAGACCATTTCATTCTTGCTTGCCATGACTGGGTAATTAGTTGGATTATCGTCTCTGGCTATGATTTCTATTGTCATATAGTGATGATTTAGCCATATGAATCTAAATGCCATTCCTAGAGTAGAGGCTTCCAGCCATTCCATAGTGTCCTAATAATTTATCAATTGCGTATTTCAGGGGCCTGAACTTTCATCATCCGTTCGAGAGCTTTATAAAAACTCAATTCGCTGTTTCTGCAATGCAAATACCTCTGAAGGATTCGATCCCTCCAGAGATGTATCGTTTCCAGAGATACATCTTCCAGGTGGTACAATTAATGGATTAATTGGCGGTCCATCTCCATCCAAACGGCCGATTCTAGCTTTCTTTGCTGGGGGACTTCATGGACCTATTAGGCCTTTGCTTCTTGAACACTGGGAAAACAAAGACGAAGATGTCCAAGTTCACAAGTACCTACCAGAGGGTGTTTCATACTACGGTATGATGAAAAAAAGCAAGTACTGCCTTTGTCCTAGCGGTTACGAAGTCGCTAGCCCAAGAATGGTCGAGGCCCTTTACAGTGGCTGTGTTCCTGTGATAATCAAGGATCATTATGTAGCACCATTCAGTGATGTTTTGAACTGGAAAAGTTTCTCTGTCGAAATTCCAGTTAAGGATATTCCAAACATGAAGAGAATTCTGGCGGGCATTTCCGCAAGACAGTATATAAGAATGCAGAGGAGGGGAAGACYGGTCAGGCGGCATTTTGAGGTCAATTTTCCACCCAAGAGGTATGATGTCTTCCATATGATACTTCATTCAGTGTGGCTCAGGCGACTCAACATCCGGCTTCGTAGCGACGAATATTCATAGACCAGATTTCATTTTGTATGTAGATGAAATGTACTTTGTGGGATTCAAAAGTAAATACGAGTTATAAGACTATCATTGTTTTGCTTCCACATATCATTATCAAATCAAGAACGCGTATTTTGAATAGAGAGAAGTCTAGTTTGCTTCAAGGTCTTCCATGTTGCAATAGCAATTTTCGCTCCATCTGTGGTTTACTCCCAAGGAGAGGTCATATAAGAAAAGCGATGGCTTTGTGTACTTTCTAATGAATATTTTATAACTTAGCCTGCCTCAAATATGTTACCAGTTTAGGTTCTCTTTAGCAACTTATCTATACTTTCTCCACTTCACTTTTTTTTTTTTTTGAGCCCTCCTAGTCGCAAGGGACAAAATGCAAAAACAAAACCGCAAGAAACATATGTAGATAAGGAAGAAATTTCATTCCATTTTTAATAAAGCAATGATGCCGGATCGTGATGTCAGTTTTTACTGTAATTGATTCTCTAAATCCTTCTCGTTCTTGAAGTTAATATCGATGGCTAATGACTTTATGGCCTTGTGCTTTTGCTGTATATTATATATGGTAATGTATCGCCGAGTTTGATATCTACATCTCTCAAACTGAAGGAAATGTGTAGAAATCAAAAAAGAAAAAAATAAAAAACCTTTGCTCTTCGGACACTCAATTCTCGTCTCCATGATTTCTTGACAAAGAGAGTTAGGAATTTTTCATCATTTTCAAATGTTATAAAGAATTGCAAACTCTAATCAGATCAACAAAGGAGCAGAGGAGCATGTGGCATCCCAAGAAGATATTGACATATTTGTCAACATCATCGTTTGCTCTATGGTTTATGGTACTAGTACTCGTCTTGGCTGGTTTTGTAGTCTTCAAGAATTCATGGCCATGGCAATCTACTTCTGAATATTTCGCCACACACCTGAATTTACCTGCAAATTGTTGCGTGCAAACTCTTTCTACAGGTGTAGGAATCAATCAACATCCAGTAAGACTATTTCTTCCTTCGATTCTACGAATTTGTATGGTTTCTTGTAGTTCTTCATTGATATAATCGCCATGAGTATCATGAGTGAAAARACATAAACATCTAACAAAATACGCAGTATCAACCCAGAGAATACRYAGTATYGAATGTTTTCTTTAGTTTTTTCCATGTGACTTGCTCATCCAGTGGTGGTAATGAAACAGAGAGAACGCAACGAACTGCCWCTCAGTACTACCAGTAACTCAAGCTCGAAGAAAGAGAAGAGCAATCTGGAGGTCTTGGAAGCKGGACTTGCGCAAGCRCGAGTTGCAATAAGAGAAGCCAAAAGWGACGATGAACCACAYGATGCAAACTTTGTGCCCAGGGGTCCAATGTATTTGAATGCTACTGCCTTTCACAGGTATACTTCACTTGAGCAAATATTAGCAGTGACAAAACTATATTTGACGATCCCTGTCGTCCGCCAATGCTTTCTGGATGAATAGGAAACAAATCTTTATAGCAATCAAAGTGTTGAATTTCACATGAAGTTCCCTAAAACTGCAGCAGCTATTTGGAAATGGAGAAAAGATTCAAGGTGTTCATCTATGAAGAAGGGGAGCCCCCAGTTTTCCATTATGGTCCCTGCAAACAGACATACGCTATCGAGGGTTATTTCATTCAAGCCTTAGAAGTTAGCCGTTTTCGAACCGGTGATCCTGGCAAGGCTCACTTGTACTTCCTTCCCTTCAGTGTGACAATGATAACACAAGTAATCTACGTTCCTGAATCCCATCAATGGACTCTCATGAAAAATACAGCCTTGGACTATGTCAATGTCATTGCACACAAGTACCCTTACTGGAATCGGAGTCTTGGAGCGGATCATTTCATGCTTGCTTGCCATGATTGGGTAAAAATCTCATTAATTTTCTCTAGGAATTCTTTCATTCTCCTTCACAAGTAATGTTCTGAAAACTCTGAATACATTGTTGAAATGCAGGGGCCTGAAATTTCCTTTGCTGTTCCATACCTGTACCAAAATTCTATAAGGGCTTTATGCAATGCAAATACCTCAGAGAAGTTCAATCCCTCCAAAGATGTTTCCATTCCGGAGATCCACCTCCCATGGGGCACAACAGAAGGTTTAATAGGTGGTCCATCGCCTTCCAAACGTTCGATCCTGGTTTTCTATGCTGGAGGAATTCACGGCCCCATTAGGCCAATTCTTTTACAGCACTGGGAGAACAAGGATGAAGATGTTCAAGTTCATCAGTATCTACCAAAAGGGGTTTCATACTATGGAATGATGAGAAAGAGCAGGTATTGCATTTGTCCTAGCGGGTATGAAGTAGCAAGTCCAAGAATGGTTGAAGCACTCTACATGGGGTGTGTACCTGTTCTGATAAAGGATGGATATGTGATACCCTTTAGTGATGTTCTGAATTGGAAGACATTTTCAGTCATAATTCCTGTGAAAGATATTCCAAATTTGAAGACAATTTTGATGGGTATTTCGCAGAGGCAATATATAAAGATGCAAAGGAGGGGAACAAAAGTAAGACAACATTTTGAAGTTAATTCTCCACCAAAGCCTTATGATGTCTTTCACATGATTCTCCATTCAATTTGGCTTAGAAGGCTCAATATTAGAGTATATGATGCAGATGAATCATCAATGCTTTGATGTGTGGAATGGAACCCAATTTTCATTTTGTCAGCCAAAAGTTGGGACTGAGCAGAACTTATATTAATATATATTTTAACCTTTCAATATCCCTTTTTGTCTTCTATCTCCTCTATTGTATTACAAGGGCTAAATTAGAAATTGCTTTGATATACATGTTTTGCTCTAATAGAACAAAAGAGAGTCTCTTATATTTTTAAAATATTTAAATTTCACAAGTCTATCTTGATACACGTTGACTTCCAATTAAATTCAAGTAAATATATAGTTTGAAATATTGATAATTTGTATTTTGTTTAAAAAATTTATTCATTTTTCTTATTTCTTACAATTTTGTTATGACTATGTGAATTTGGTTAATGAAAACGTATTATATTATTAAAAAGTATAATAAAATATTCGAAAGTGTCGAAACCTATGTCCATATGTACCTACAAGAGTGGCATTGATGTGGAGATTCTTTTGTTTAAAATAATAATTGGACAAGTAGGTTCTCAAGAATGCTGGAAAAAAAGGGTCTCCAATTTGTAACTTTAGTCCAAATTTATCCACTTCTTTTACACCCTAGTACTTCTTGACAAAGGAAAGAACATTTATATGGGCGCGGCGCCCGTGGAGGTGTATCTGATCTTTTTTTGGGCGTTGAACAGAACCAGCCCTTTAAAATTTGTCATCGACATGGACTAATCTAAATTGATGGCCTTAGGTCCATTGTTTATTGGGCCCCCGTGGAGTTGCAAAATTTGTAAAAGGCCAATTTTTTATCAGTTGTCTATCCACCAGAATTCGGAGCTGAAAGGCCCATTAAGTGCACGAGACTTTTGACTCTCAAGACACTGAGTCAAATAAGAACCATGTTGCCACGTTGGAAGGATAAGGCCCAGCGACCACCGTTATTAGCTTCCCTGGCCATGCATGCTAACGTGTTTGCCCAATGTGCAACGTGTCTATTTCGCCGCAATGATGTATACGTGGCCGTCATTCAAGCAGGTACCTCATACGTGTCGCCATTGCAATACTTAACCAGATCATCTTCTTTTCATTCTTGAACTATATTAGATCAACAAAAAACGAAATCATGCTACGGAAAATTTAAGGAAATCTCACTCACGAACAATCTCGTAGAGTTTCTTTGAGTTCTTGAATTTCAGTGGTAGAGATTAATATGGCGTCGAGGCAGGCAGAAAAGGAAGAAAGAGCTGAAGCAGCTGTAAGGAAGGCCGCTGATGAGCTATCTGATGTCAACAGAGAGAGAAGGATTGGTGAAACAGTAGAGAGAATCCCAGAGGAGCCKCTTTTCCACCACCAACCTCCAGAACGCGAACAGAGAGGTACTGGGGTTCTTGGGGGTATATTTAAATCGGTTCAGGGCACTCTTGAACATGCCAAGGAGGTTGTAACTGGCAAGACTCACGAGACTGCCGAGAGGACTAGGGAAACAGCAGATGCAGCGGCCGGAAAGGCAGGGGAGATGAAAGATTCAGCGGCGGAGAAGGCAGGAGAGTACAAGGGTTATAGCACTGAGAAGGCGATGGAGACGAAGGATTCTGCTGCAGAGAAGACTAGGGGAGCTTCTGATGCGGCAGCTGAGAAGGCAAGGGAATACAAGGATTACACTGCCGACAGAGCAAAGGAGGCGAAAGATGCTGCTTGGGACAAGACCGGGGCAGCTGCTGATGCAGCGGCTCAAAAGGCAAGGCAAGCTACTGAGAAGCTTGGGGAATACAAGGACTATACTGCCGACAAGGCCGAGGAGACGAAAAAAGCTGCATCCGAGAAAACTAGGGCAGCCGCTGATGCGACGGCTCAAAAGGCAAGGGAAGCCAAAGATGCAGCCGCAGAGAAAGCAAAGCAGGCCAAGGATACTACAGTGGGCAAAGCGGGTGAGTACAAAGATTATGCAGCAGAAAAGGCGATAGAGACAAAAGACGCTGTGGCGGGAAAAATAGGTGAATATACCGACTATGCGGCTGAAAAGGCTAAGGAGACAAAGGACGCTTCAGCTGAGAAGGCCAAAGAATACAAAGACTATGCAGCAAATAGCGCAAAGCAAGCTAAGGACACAACAATTGGGAAAGCAGAGGAGTACAAGGACTACACGGCGGAGAAAACCAAAGAAGGGAAGGACACGACTGTCGGTAAGCTGAGTGATCTSAAGGATTCCGCAGCCGATGCAGCCAAAAGAGCTATGGACTACTTGACTGGTAAGAAAGAAGAAGGAAATCAGAAGGCGTTAGAGACCAGTGAAGCAGCCAAGGTGAGCCGTCTATAGCTTTAGGTTCTTATTGGGTCGTTGGGTTTTAATCATTTCCTCATGATATTGTACTCGAATGATGCTTTAGAATAGATACAATAATTGCTTCGAAGCATGATGTTCCTAAATTAATTTATGTTGGTCTGCGAGGGTAAAGTTCATCTATCATGTATGGTTGTTCTTAGAGTATCAGGGTGTGTCGAGTTTTGAGGACAAAAGCATAATGCCTTTGTAGGAGAAATACCAATTGGGTGAGGATGAAGCGAGACGAAGAATGCAAGATTTGAAGTTGGAGGAAGAGGGAGTCAAGGATGAGAATAGACAGAGGGCGGAGGCAGACAGAGAAACTGCATCTGATAGGTAAATTTCTTCGTAAATGAATGCTTGCCAGCTGATCCCTTTTGTTCCTCTTCCATAAAGCTTTTGCTGATTCTAATTACGCTTATTCTTTTGCGAACACAGGGGGCATGCGGCGAGAAGTAATATCTTCAGTGCCATAGGCAGTGTGACAGATGCCATCAAGGATAAGTTAACGATGCCATCAGACATTAAGAATGAGACGGAAGCAGCCCGGGAGGATGGGGGTACAAAAAGAGTGGTAGAGAGATACAATGTCGACGTTTCAAAGACCCCAGCTGGCGAAGCTGCTTCAACTCTGAGAGACGCAGACCAAATGACTGGTCAGACAACATTCAATGATGTCGGGAAGATGGGTGAAGAAGGCGTAGGAGTAGTTCGTCTTGAACGTGTTGGGGATAAGGTCGTGCATGCAGAAGATGAAGACGAGAGGCGCAGAGGATAAGCGCAAGAACGTTTTATGTCCGGGCATGGCGTGGAATGGCCATCGTTATAATAATAGCCTAAACGAGTTCCTCCATGGACATCTATACGTCTATATTTCAATGTCCTCGATGGTTTTGCTAGACATTCTCTGGTGTGTATTGTAGTTTTGAAGCTCGGTTAGAATTCAATCTACCCGTTCATGTTTTACTTGTCTTGTCGGATTGAGTGGGATCAAGTCTATGGTTTTCCCGGCCATGATCGCCAGCCCTACCATCGCAATTTTTATCATCTTCCGCAATCTTCATCTCCGTCGCCACTTCGACCCCGCCTATATCCCGCATCACTCTGGACTTGCCTTTCCCAAATCATACTAGGAAATTCACCCAACTCAAGAAAACATGCCATTTACAAAAAATGAGTCCAAAGTATGAAAATTAACAATTGTTTTCTTGTAGGGTAGATTTCTTCTCTAACTTCGTGAACTTTTATTGCATAGGCATCTTCTCACCCATGCACCATTTCTATTCCGCAACCCCGCCTTCACCTTCATGCTTAATCCTTCCAAGCCACTTTCCTTTTCTTCAATTTTCTGTTAAGTGATGCTCAGTTGAATTAGCCCTGTAGCAGGTCGGACTTTGTGTTCCTTCCCCTAGTTTATTATCCGGAAAGCTATTGGGTTAACTCATCTTTACAGGGCGATAATTATATACAAATGAAAATCTTACTTGAAAGGAAAATTGCAAATATGCAACTTCTGTATAGAAAATTTGTTTTTACGTCCTTCAACAATCTATCCATCCCTGCCTAACACAATTATCGAAGGCTAAAATAGTCAAGAGAGGTTCAGTTGGTAAAGAGTAACAAATTGAGCAGCTTATTAAATATACTTTTTCGTGTTGGAGTTTCTTCTCCTCCTCCTTTCTTTGTTCTTCTTCACACCTCACCTAGATGCCATCGCCTGGAAAATCAGTGACACCGCGGCCTCAAATTCCGCGGCAGCCAGGATGTGAAAGCACAGCACAAATGCCTCCAGCCCCTTCAGATCMACTTTATCTTGCTTTCGTCGAAGCTACAATATATGATGATAAGTGCATCGAATATGGCGGCTCTTGCCGTCAAGGCCAGCGTCGCCCTATAGTCTCAAAAACTCCCGCCGCAAGGAAAACAAGGTCGCCTCTCCTCTTGGAAGTAGAGCCYCAAAAACAAGAAGCCATTGCTGCAATTCTACAAGGCCCCAGCGAGGGATCCAATTTTACGCAAATTTGTTTTTTAAGTGTTGTAATTTCTTACCTTTTCGGAACATRTGCTTGGTTTTCAGTACTATTTCTTTTCCCCTGTGACCAATGGGTCAAGCAATTGGGCATACAAAATCTGCAGTAATTCTACGAGGCTCCGGCAAGCAACTGCCTGTGACGGCATGTGGCTTTCGATACTTCTCGGAGAGCCTCTGCTTCATCAAACACTTCGGCCCGGTCGAGGAGATCAACGATGCATCCACAGTTATTAATTTTGGCGCAATGTTATTTTAGATATAAAAATTTTATTTAATTAAAAATTAAATTTTAAATATTCTCATTAAATCGAGAATAAATGATATTTTGATTAATAAAATAATGAATATACGTTAGGATTGACAAGGCTTAATCGATAAAAATTAAAGATAAAATTTGGTGAATCAAAATGATAGCACATCGTAATGAGATTTTTATTAATTAAATTAATTTATTTTATCTAGAAATAGAAGATAAAGTAAATGAGATTTTTATTAATTAAATTAATTTATTTTATCTATAAATAGAAGATAAAATATAAGAGGAACGTACCGAGGAAATTTATCTTAAATGTCACAAATTAAATTAAGAGAATTTTTGAAAAAAATAACAAATTTTTTTCTAAATCTTAAGATCAAATTGCAAAATTTTCAAAAATTTTAAAAGAATTTAAATATCGATATTAAATTATAAATTTTTTAAAAATTTTAAAAAATATTAACGAATTAAATTATTAACGAAAATATTTTAGAGATTGTAATACGTATTTTATTAACTTTGTTAGAAAGACTATATCCTTCTTGAAGGTTGGAACCAAGTAACGAACGTCTGAACAATATAATCTAAGTCTTCTGTAAAATCTGGTTTGGACGAAGCAGGAGGCAAAGGCCACCACTGCTGAGATCACGCCCTTTTCCATCTTTCTGGAAACAGAGGAGATTGAGTCCAGTCGCTGTTCATATTCACCTGAGAGGAATTTTTAGTCTGCTATGCTTATGAGATTCCGAATCCAAAATAGGACTTAGTGCCTCCCCTCATCGTGGCTCATCGGGTACAGGAAGAGAATAGGATAGGCGGATCGGAAGGAGCTGCCTGGTGGAGTAGAGTTTGTTTTGTTTCCGTCAAGATCTGATGGCCATCGAAGGGATGACTCGCCACTGCAACTACTATAGCTGTGCAGAAATAGAAGAAACGAAAGGAAGAAAATCTTCTCCCTCACCGACGTCACTGCTTGCTGTTCACTGTGTCAGTCGTCGCTGCAGGTCAAGAGGCGGAAGAGAGACGGAGATCGGAGGGCAGTCGCCGTTCGCTAGGCTACCGAAAAACAGAAGGCAGACGCACTCTTTGCTGCTGCAAACCTTCGAAAGTTGCTGTCGTAAGCCGGTGGCCACCGCGGTACAGAAGGTAGAGGTGTTAACCGCTGTAGTTTGAAGCCGCTGTCGTTCCTCCACCGGTAACGAAGACGATGATGGGCTGAGACGTATGGGCTGTCAAACTTTGAGCAGGACAGGCTGAGGTTGCGTCTAGTTGGCCCACGAGGAGGTAAATGGGCAGGAAAAATAAAACAGGGAAAGCAAACCGAGTTTGGGCCATCGGATTTGGGCCGCACCTCAACAGGACCACAAGGAAAAGGGGCAAAACAAGAAAAAAAGGAGGCTCGCAATAGGGGGGGAAAAAAAAAACTTATCAAGCGAAAAAAAACAAAAAAAAAAAAAAAAAAAAGGTAGAAACACGGAAGGAGCAATAATAAGCTAGCCAAAAAAAAGGAGTAAAGGAAAAAAAGAGCAGTAAAAGTGTTAAAAAAAAAGAAAAAAAAGAGAGAGAGAAAAAAAAAAGATGAAAAACAAGCAAGTAAAATTATTCGTGTCCTACAAACCAAAAAAGGTGTTTACAATAGGAAAGTTATGAGTTTACCTTAACCTTTACCTTTTTATGAGTTTACCTTTACCTTTACCTTTACCTTTTTGTGGAAACATTTTATTGAGGTCTCCCTTGAAATTCTTTAAGCATAAGAATGAGTGCAACATCAACATAGGAGTCTTAGGTAAGCAGTGATGGGGTAACTTATTAGAGAAGAAATAACACACGTAAGTAGGTTTATCAAGGTATGAAAGTTGGTAATGCAATAAAAAATAAAAAGGAAGAACTTTATGTAGTTGATATATATATATATATATAAAGGAAAAGAGAGTTGTGTTAAGATTAACAAAATAAGTTTATCATGACTCTAATATAATATATGTTTTAGATTAGGATTTTAATTATGTAAAGTAGTTTAATTAAAGAATTGTGTTYAGATTAGGAAAATAAGTTTAACATAATTTTCAATATGTAAAATATGTTTATATTAGGATTTGAACTATCGAGCAAGTTCTAATTCAAGAAGAATAAAGGAAAAAGATGGACTCAATAAATTGAAAAAAAAAAAAGAAAGAACCTACTATTTAAAGAATAAAGACAGATTCAAATATCTTAAATATGATCAAAGAAAAATAACTCAAGTTATTAACCTGCAATTCCTCTCAATCCCCAAACMCCCTCTTTTTCGAATGTCTATGAAAAAGGTTTGCGTTCTCGTTCCTCTCCATGCCTATTTTGCTGCTATGATTTTTCTCGTTGGTATCTTCTTCCTCAAAAGCACAAAGAACCACTCTCTCTTCATCTTCTATTTTCAAGCATTATTTGTCTGCCTAGTGGTAGAGTTTCTTTATCAACCCTAGAGCTGGAGTTARCTACTGAAAAGCTTAGGTCATATTCTTTTTGCAGTTTTTTGGACTGTTTTCTATTTTCAATATTTCAAAACATTAAAAATGCGTTCTTTTCTCTTTTGTATCTCTAAAAATGCATTTTCTTAACATATATGTTTTTTGTATTGAAAAATTAAAAAACAATCAAAATGTTATTTTGAACATTTTCAAGCAAAACATTTTCCTACAATCAAAATACAAGAAACGTATTTTCCGTTCATTTCTCTATGGTAACTATCTAAAAGAATTATTAAATTAATTAAATGACATATAATTTTTATTTTTATTTTTATTTAAAAAATTCTAATACTAATAGTATTTGAAATAAAATATTTTTTATCAAATTCTAAATCGAGTGTATTTTTCAATCTTTTATTTTCAAAAATAATTTACAAGAATGACAAACTGAATAAGTTTTTAATAAATTTACAAACAACTATTCAAAACAAAAAACTAAAAATATCTTTAAAAATGAAATACAAATAAAATGAAACCTTATCTTTTCCCCCAATTTCTCTCTCTTGATGAGCATGCAAATCATAAGGCACCTGTGACATAATTGGAACTACTTCTCCTTCCTCATCAGGCATCCTTTCTTTGGTGCGTTCTTTTATCTGATTGGCTCGGTTTCGAGAGCCAATCGACTTTTCGCAATTCTTTTAACCCCTTTGCCATCTTTTATTAGAAGTTTTAAACTTTTCAGCACTTATTGCTGGGTTTTTTCAGAGTTTTGTTACGGTTTCATGTTTCTAGCTCAAACCYATGAGAAGTACAGCTTCAACTATGCCTGATCTATCTTTACAGATCAGCCCACCAATATCCTTCTCTAATTTTGAATTCAAAGAAGTAGCACGTGATAGATTAGCGAAAAATCTTGCTCAAGCGACCGTAGCTCAACAAATGATTCTGCGACGTGATCGGCCTTATCACCATTATCAACCCAAATATATGGACGTGAGTTCAAGAGATACTCAAGAACGATCAGTGGGCTGAAAAAGAATGTAAGAGCTCCAAGAGTGAGATGGACATCAACTCTTCATGTTCACTTGGTAATTGGGAAATGTAGCAAAAATATAATGGAGGCATATGCAAGAAGGAATGGTTGGAAGTCCAAAAAACAAAAGGATTTGAAGACCAATGCGTTGGATTGAGAATTGAGGTATTCAATGAATGAAGTCAGGAATTATCTCAAAATCAATGCAAAGGGTCGAACGCAATCAAAGGAATGTCTTCCTTTTTTTTTTTTTTTTTTTTATCTAAAGCATTCCCTAAACACATTATTTCTATTTATGTCAATATTTCAAAAATTCGTCCAGAGACAAAGTTCATCCTAAAAGGCATCCAAACAGGGCGAGCAAACACCCAAACATTATCTGGTTCCAAATCTTCTGTAAACATTTCTAAGATAATATTATAATTTGGTCTCTGCATTTTTCCGCGATGGTTGCCAGGATGTGAAGGGGCTCGGCGGGGGCACAGATGTGAGGTAGGAAGGAAAATAAAGAAGGAAGGAGGGGAAGGAAATGGAACATGAAATGGGCGGCCAAACATTTTCTTGGCTTTTTGGCAGCCTGGACATATAATGACATTGAGAGATCTTCATCCCCGGACCCGGTGATATGTAATCAGACGAACCTCGCATCTTCTGGGCAATTTCTAGATAAAATTACCAACCATTCACACAGCCATCATGGTTGATATTATTTGACCCACAAGCGATCTTATCCTTCTACTCGATTGGTATAATGTTGTCGTATGAATATTCCTGATGAGGATATTTTTTCCCTTTTCTTAATACATCCGGAGATCGATATCTTTTGTCCCTCATAAGAACTCTCCAAATTGACTGAGTGGGATATATTTTATTTAGCTTTCAAACTCAAGAAAGGTGGGTGTGTTAGCTGCCGAGGCATTTTTTTTTTTTTAAAAAACACGTGGAGTTGAATCGATTTTTAAATTTTAATCATTATTAAAGTTATGAGTTTACGTTAACCTTTACCTTTTTATGAGTTTACCTTTACCTTTACCTTTACCTTTTTGTGGAAACATTTTATTGAGGTCTCCCTTGAAATTCTTAAAGCATAAGAATGAGTGCAACATCAACATAGGAGTCTTAGGTAAGCAGTGATGGGGTAACTTATTAGAGAAGAAATAACACACGTAAGTAGGTTTNTTCGAGATAAATCCATTTTTTAAGACTCCGAGGCATCACCGCGCTGGCGATGGCTCCTTCGATTTGCAACTTACAAGTGCCCTCTTCATTTAACTTGACCCAGCAAAATGATGGAATGGAGCACAATTCAGCACGTCAAGAATCCACTGCTCATTAGATTTTAGTACATTTGATCCAAAAATGCACCTTGACCCTGCAATGGAGATCTGATTGAAAAAAACAAATGCATTTATATTATATTTTTCTATAMTCATTTGAATTATTTGATTTACTAGTGTCATAAGTTCACAATAAAATATGAATTTGGATTTACATTCTCTTTTACTTTAAAAATAAAAAAATAAAAAAACAATAATTGATCTACTGCATGACTGGGACTTGCAGCACGAAGACAGAAATAGGTACGGATGGCTAAAGATGGAAAGCTCGTGCGTTCAAAACGAGCAGTCTAAACTACTAGTAGTAGTAAATAATTGATGACCTGTGCTATTTTCCCTTTGCAATTTCTTTGAAAGTAAAAAGAACGCCTGGTTTGACATCGACCCCTTGTTACAAAGGCATTTGGTAAAATGACTTGTTGGTCGGGATAAATGAGCTGCTCTTCTGGTTTGGAAACATACTCTACTTTGACCTGTGCCATGACACGACTTGCGACCTTTTTGGTTTATGTCGGTCCAACTAGGAACCAATCATATAAAATTAGCTGATAACATGTTTAACTCGAGAAATATTCTGCCAATGAAAATCATTGACTAATTAAATTAAGTAAATTATCAATGAATTTACCCAAAAATCTCAACTAGGGTTCCTAACTGATTGGCAAGATTCCTCAATCAGCGAGGTCCAGCTAGTAGATCTGGCCACCTCCTCTGTCGGTCTGTCTGATAGGACAAATATAAGCTAAAAATATATTCAAGATCACTTACGTTATCAATCAAACATTAGCYGGTAWATGATTGATGTATTTAATTATATTAGATAAACCTTTTTACACTTCGGTMTAGGTTTTTTGCATCTTAGGAAGTTTTGAAGTTTATATAGTGACAAATTTGAATCAGATTTGAGAAAGGCCATGCATGTGGTATTCTTAAATAAAATACAATGCAGCCAACAATTTGTGTTGGATCTGGCTGTCTCTGCATACGATGTTTAGACCTAGATTTCTAACGTAATAATATAATAGAACTGCATCTTTTGGAAGCCAACTTCGTCTTCTACCATCCCGTGAACAGTGGACGGTCTTACGGCACCAGACACCACCTTCAACGGCGGCACAGAACCCTACTTCGGTTCGCGCCCCATGGAGAAAAAAACAGAATCCCAATAATAATTCCCTGTGTGCATCTGTCAGTCAAAAGATAGAACAGGTTATCTAMACCGTACTGGTAAMCCTATTGGCCCCTTTWTGGAAGTTCGATGCCCTGTGCAATCTGCAACGATTGAAAGAGAGGAAATCAGAAATGAATTTCTGGAGAAACATTTATATTATTCTTGAAAAGTTATCGAAATCTGTTACTTGATCCATCAAAAAGAACCAAAAAGGAATTGTGGGTGTATGTACTTATATATTSGATTTAATAATGAAAGCATGCGATTAACGCTATTTAGGGGATAGTCCCCGCAACTCCCTTTCTTGGTCAACTAGTGCTTACCCCGGCCACCCTGTAGAGAACGAAAGGTGATGCCATTAGATTCATTATTGCAGTTCAAAATATTTCAAAAGAGAAGTTTAAAATATTTCAAAAGATTGAAGCATATTAGACATGCTTCTTGTTTTTTATTTATTTTTTATCTAAATAAGTATATGCAAATTATATCGCCTTTGTGTCAAAAAAATAAATGTAATGTCGATTCTGAATTTTTATAAAACAAAAAAGATGGATTATGAGATATGAATACTAAGGTTTGAAACATGAAAAATAGATGTATTAATATTTTGTATAATTAACGTTTGAAACATGAAAATTTGATGCATTYATATTTAGTATAATTAGATTATCAAAATGATTTTAAATTAATAAATTTTTAATTCATTTAATTTAAGCATTAAATAGGGTTCTACTTTATACATTCAATAGATAAACATAGTTCACAAGTCCAAGTATACATTGGGATTTTATTTTCCTAAATAGTAATTTTTTTTCCTCTTCTTTTATTTGTAACTATTCATATTTTTCAAATTTAATATCATATTCGAATATAATTTTATCATCACTTTTCCATCACATCTGTGCTAAATATTAAAAAATATATTTTTATGAGTGATTATTAATCCAATTGATATAAAATTTGATACCGAATATTGTGAAGAATAAAAGATAAACAAATTTTCTTCCAATTAAACTCCATTTTTTAATTCTTTTTATATAAGGAAACGTATTCGTTTTGACTTGGAATACCTCATTAGATTTAATATTCATGCAAAATTTTATAGATGTAATCCTGGGGAGATGGATTTGCATCACATATGAACCGACTGTGGTCCCCGCAACTACGCAGCAAAGGATTCTAGATTACGACCAGTCGCAAACATTTATCCTTCCATAATTCCAAACCACATCTCTAGCTTAAGGGAAATTATGTTTTTTTTCTTTTTTTTGGCGAACCTTATAATCCACAAAAATTTGGTTCAAATCATAAATTTTTATTTGTTAAAAAAATAATAAAATTTCAATGTAATATTTCTGTCCATCGATTAAGCGTAAGCAATAAACATCAAAATTATTTTACATATTTGTGGCATCGTAAATTTAGGAAGAATACTTTAACCACTAGGATCAGGKCACGTGTTTACGTGGTCACTCATGTGTCCCTGTCGTCCAATTTGGCAAGCTTTCTCGGACCTGTAACGCTGCAAGTACCATCGTCATTTGCTTACTTGCATTTAAAATCATTCTTCTTCGCTCTTTCTATATATAAAAGATTGTGTAGATTTTGATTTTGGCCTTGTTCGAGTCTCTTTGCCTTCTCTTTCCGCCATAAACACCAGAATTTTCGGGAACGTAAGAAAAAGTAGGCCTAAGGGCGGAAGAGAAAGGAAGAAGTTGTGGTGGTTCGCCGCTAATTTTTCGAGGTAGTTATACTTTGCACTTATGGCGACAAAAGGGTTCGTGTTGTATCTGTTAACGGCTTTCTCGGTTGCTGTTCTTTCGGTGTTCTTCGTCAACAATCTTCAATATGCTAGTAATAATGTGTCGCCATCGTTTCTTTCTTCTTCGAACTCTGTTACTCTGCGACAGGAATATGGATCTGATAAACGAGTTTGGCCTGTACGTTTCTTTCTTCTCTTCCTCAATCATGCTGCCATCCTTTATACTGAATAACACGTCCAAGATGGACGAAATTTGGRTTCCAATTTTCTTATTTGCTTACCATTAAGCATAAAATTTAGATATTTTGTTTTGGTTGAGTTATCAGGATTCTTGTGGTTCGCTAATGGGGTTATGGCTTATTAGGCCTTGTTTTTCTCTTTCCTGAGTGCTTAATCTTTCTTTATTCTGCTGTGGCAGCCCTTGGTATTTAGTTGGCGAATTGTGTTGGCAACTATAATAGGATTCCTGGGATCGGCATGTGGAACTGTTGGCGGAGTTGGTGGAGGAGGCATTTTTGTTCCCATGCTTACTTTGATTGTGGGATTTGATACCAAGTCCGCTGCCGCCATTTCCAAGTGTAAGAACTCCTCTCTATCTCCGTTTCTCTCCGAGATTTACCACGTCTATTCTTCATCGTTGTTTTACTCTCGTGTGAAATAATTCGTAGTTCAATTGGCGTATCAGGTATGATAATGGGGGCATCAGCGTCCTCAGTCTGGTACAATCTCAGGGTGCCTCATCCGTTTAGAGAAGTGTCAATTATTGACTATGATTTGGCTCTGCTATTTCAGCCCATGCTAATGCTGGGCATTACCATTGGTGTGGCTCTGAGCGTTGTCTTTCCTTACTGGCTCATCACTATTCTCATCATCATTCTCTTTTTGGGTAATGCCTAATCTGATTGACTCCTATCTTTTGCCTTTTCAGATACTTTCTAATTCATTATACAACGAGACCAATGATATCAACCATAATTTTTTAATACGACTTCACGTAAAAGGTTAATTAAGAGTCTCATGACTGAAGTTAAGAAGTAACCAATGTTAATTAAGCCTTTGCCTTCATGAGTCTTTATAAGTTAATTTCTTTCAATGCGAGCATTTGAATAATATAACCAGAGTTGGTGGCACCTCATAGTTGACATCAATTCGTCTGCTTTGTTTATGCTTATTTTATTTTATTTTATTTTTTTTGAGTTATGTTACCTATAACAGGGACTTCCTCGAGGTCTTTCGTCAAGGGGATTGAGATGTGGAAGGAGGAGAGCATTATGAAGGTATTTTTCAATTCATGGCCCTACTAGCTTATTGGATTTAAGTCAAATTATTTTGTTAGCAACTTACATTTTTGTAGTTAGACAACATAAGAAAGTAGAGGTGATACTTAGATGAATAATTTAAAAGGTACTAAGTGAACAGTGGGAAATTTGACTGTTGCTAAAAGTGAACACTGAATTATTTTACCATTGTTCTTTTTGGTAATTGCAGAAAGCAATGGCAGAGCAACAAAGAACTCATGTAAATTCTCGCGGGGAGCGTAAGTTTCACGAAGAACTTTTTCATTTCATGAAGTAAAACAAATGAAAATTTCATCTGAAACAGTCTGATTCTTTTCATTTTCCAATAAATGCCTTCCTTCAGTTTTAATTGATACCGAGTATGAACCGCTGGTTCCCAAGGAGGAGAAAACGGCTTTGGTGAGCACTGCAAAGCCTACCCTAGTAACTTTAGTTTTTAAATTTGTTCATTCAATGGTAATTTGATTCCAGTATCATATTTCCCTTTCAGCAAATAATAAGGTCAAACCTTAATTTTAAGAGAATCTTGGTACTGTTGCTAGTGTGGATCTGTTTTCTGCTTCTCCAGATCTTTAAGGCAAGTGATACTCTCAGGTTCCTCTTTTGACCGATGTATTTTACAGTTGTGAATTTTGAAAATATGTACATAAAATGCAATAATAGTGTTCCTTTACAGAATGATTTAAGGACTTGTAGTACATGGTACTGGGTGCTTACCTTATTACAGGTACACAAAATTCTCATCAACAAAATGAATTCTTTTACCAATCACATGATAGGTTTTCTTGTTTGAAATTCTAAGCACTTCTTGTCTATCGTCGTGTTGTCTCAGTTCCCCGTTGCAATTATAGTCTTTGGTTACGAATGTGTTAAATTGTACAACGAAAGCAAGAGGAGGAGAAATGAGGGAAACACAGAAGCCATATGCGAGGCTTCCATTCAGTGGACTGTAACKAGTCTTGCATTCTGTGCTCTCTGTGGCATTTTAGGAGGCACCGTTGGTGGTCTCTTGGGGTCTGGTGGCGGATTCATTCTAGGGCCTCTCCTCCTTGAGATTGGCGTCATCCCTCAGGTATGGTTATGCAGACTAATGGAATTGATACATACAGTTGCCTGCATATGCTTTTTGAACTGTTTCATAAACATTATGGTTAGGCTTGCCCATTTCTAATTATCACAGATGACCATAAAAGGACAATGAAGAAGCAAATCGAAGCTTGTTTTTCCGACATCTTAAGGCTTACCCTCCTTTTGCTTCACTACAATCTGTAGACAGCATCAGGCCCTAAAACCTTTTACACGAGTATGTTTAATATAGTATCAGCTGCTGTTAAATTGTTTCTGCACATCTCTCTATCATCTATGAATTGTGCTACCTTATCCCCGATCTTTGGRACACTTGCTTCTCATTAATTACACTGAAAACCGTAGGAATAAATGTAAGCAATGACTGATGTTGCTTTCAGCACAACTGTCAATCCCATGGAAAAACTGAGGAGTGCCCATATATATTGATAAATATCTTCCTCTAAAAAGTAGAAAAATTGTGCAATAATACAAAGGGGAATGTCGCTGTTAGTTCTTAAAAATTGTACCGGATGAGTAATTGCTGCTGTTTTCTTTGCTTCACAGGTGGCTAGTGCGACTGCGACATTCGTGATGTTGTTCTCCTCTTCCTTATCTGTGGTGGAGTTTTATCTCCTAAAGAGGTTCCCAATTCCCTACGGTATGTATGTTCTTTGCCAAGAAGAAACGATTATCCTAGAAACAATTCTAGGGACTTGACTACAAATTCCCACTGCAGCTTTATACCTGATGCTTGTGTCCGTTTTGGCTGGCTTCTGGGGACAATTTCTTGTGAGAAAAGTCATAACAATTCTGAAGAGAGCTTCAATCATTGTGTTCATCCTCTCTGGTGTTATTTTCACCAGTGCACTCGTAATGGGTAATGAACGCTGCAATTCCAGACTATCTCGACCTTTTAGTTTTCTAAAGAAATTGAGAATTAATGCGTTTTACTAATGCATGGGATCATCTTGCAGGCGTTGTTGGTGTATTGAAGAGCATAAGAATGATAAAGCATCATGAATTCATGGGATTCTTAAACTTTTGCACCAGCCAGTAGTCGCTRGTGTGAAGATACATATAGGTTACAAGTCGAACAACATCAAAGATGCTCTGGGATTGGATTTGTACAGCAATAGTAGCTTACCGATTGAGGGTGTTGGTCAATGCCTAATTGACCATCCCCTGTTTTTCTGATGGAAAAAATTATACGGTTTGTTTGAGGTGCGGCAGGGTCGAGTGTTAGCTATCGCTAACACCGCCTTCACCTCCATTTGTTTCACTGATGTTGAAGAAATTAGTATTCCCGTCCGACTCTTAATCTGTTCAATTTGGAAGAAATAAAGGAATAGCATTCCATAGTATATGAAGCTTTGAGTTGTTCTTTATTTTTTATTTTTTATTATTCTGTGAATTTTTTAAAATGCATTCTCTTTGTCAATTTTTTAATAAACTTGTTTTCTTCGATTTTTTAAATATATTTTTATAATATTTATGCAATAAATTTATTTTTTTATTTTCACTAGATACATTTTAAAGTTGATGATCTTTCACTAATTTTTTTTTTTTTATATTTCAAACAAGTATGTACTTACGCAATTATACAATTAATTATTAATAAATTTTAGAAAACGACATTCAATCACTCAATTAGTTTTCAATAATTTCAAAATAGGAACTAGAACCCAAAACAATATAGTTGTCTACGAAATAATGGGTTCTCAAACAGTGAAACTAGAGAGAGTGGGCAGGGCCTTGAATTGCTAGGAATTCGTCGGAGTAGCGTTTGAGGTCTCAAGGAGGGCAGCCTTCCCTRCCCAAAAAAAGAGACGAAACTGAAGGTGATGGTGAGAAATTCCTGTCTGAAGACGTCTGAGAGAGAATTTGAGATTGAAACACGATCGAGAACGGTGGGTGAGAATACATTTAAAGAAATGAGTGAAGAGAAAAGAATTTCCAATGCTTTTAAAATTAGAAAACAGCCTTAAAATATCCAAGAGAACAACTTATATATTCTACCATCTCTTGTGGATCAAGTCTCCATGCATATCTGAATCCTAGTTCCTAATCTTTCTTTGATTAGCCAAATTAGATCGTATGACTATAAACACGATAGAATTTAGTCTAAGTATGATTAATRACGTAAAAATAGTGTATATATATTTTGATTYGCCAAATTAYATCGTACGTAATTTGAATTRTTTCCTTTCGGTAAAAATGAGGAATTGCTTATTAGCTGCATTACCCTAACCGACTTTCTTCTCAAACTTCATATGAATTAATAAAAACTTAATATTGTTTTGTAATGTACAATATATAATGAATAATACATAAACTTTTAATATCCTTGATCTATGAATATGAATTTATATAAGTAGTTCTCAAATTAAAAAATGGTTGAAGCAAGAAAGAGAAAAGAAAATTTCCTCAAAAATAAAAACAAAAAAGAAAAATGTTTACATSAGATGGATATTATGCAATAGGTATGTTAAGAGAATTTCCGATGGGGTGGACTATGATTCTATGAAGACCAAGTAGTATTGTCAAGAAAATGGGCTCTCATTCGGCCCTTAGGTTCTCCCAGCTCTCCGCCAGTTGGGTTCAAATACAAGTTTTAAAAAGTTAAGCCTCGTGGGCCTCAGATGATGGCCTAGTATATTCTTGGGCTTAAATTTCACACTCGTTAATTTGTAATCGAGGCCGGGATGGTTTCGGTATTTAGTCTTGCAGGAGCACATAAAATGGCTCGTTATTAGGGTTTCCGCAATTGAGGTCTCAATAATCCGGCAGCTACGCAGCAACAACCATGGTTCTCAAGTACGCCCTCGCTTTTCTCTCTCTGAACATATACAGTTAATTTGTGTACAAAATTTCGCTGTTTATGTGATTTTGGCAAAGCGTCTAATATAAATTTAAGGGTTTATATGATTTTGTAACACTTACCCTTCTTTCTTTGGTTTGGATTTTGAAATTAGATCGGTTCTGTTTTTATTGATTGCACTATAATACATGAATTCAAGGAGACAGGTATAATGGAAAACATATGAACTTTAAGCTTCGTTATTCGATGTCCCTGTTTCRAAGTGTTTGAGGGTTATAGACCGGTTTATCAAAGACCACAGGCGGAACTAGGGCCGGATGGTGTAGGGAGAGTCATCAGTGCCGAACATTTCTTAAACTACTTTCCAACCGATGTAAAATTTGACCTTTTTCCTGAACTTAGTTTTTTGAATTAGTGCTTCGTATCCACACCATTTCGGGGTTCGATTGTAGCATCCTCTAATTAAATAGTATCCGTTATAGTTCTTCATGTTCTTTAACCTATGGYACAGGAGTATTGTTGACATTCTACTTGTGATGTTACCTGGTATTGATTTGCCTTTTCCTGGTTTAGTTGTATTGTATTCAGTCTAACAATCAGAAAGACAACAAAAGTACGTTGGCATGACTTAAGATATAGAGAGCCTTGCTGTAAGACTTGGCTGCAGTTCCGCTTATGATTTAGTTTTCTTGTTTCTTTCCTTAGTTGGGGCAGAGTTAGGTTGTTCTGGATTGGTTCACCATATAAAAACCAAACTTGATATAGTTTAGATGATTGAGGTTAGTATTTGGGCCTTGGCTATATCACATTCAACTGGTGGGATATCATTTGAAGGCTGATATTGAGCAGCAGAAGCAATTTGGCTGTTCTGATTTCAAAATCATCAGACATCAGAACTAGAATCAGAATCCTCAGGATCCTGTTAGTCGAATTGGGAAGTTAGGAATCATTGGGCATTGTAGCTATGAAGTATGAGATACAGGATCTGCTGAATACTTTATGAATTGCAGCTTTACTCAACAAGTGGTAAAAGCACTACATTTATCCGCCCTCAGTTCTTTGCTTTTGTGCCCATTTCATGTGGCACTAGTGTATACCTTACTAGTTATAGCAGGATTTAAGATGCTTTTTGTAACTGCTACCATTTTTCTGCTCCTTTATTCCTTCCTTTGAGTTTTTGTTGACCAGTTTTACTTTGGTTTGTAATTTCTAATTATACTTTTCAGGACGGAACTCTGTCGTTTTAGTGGGGCAAAGATTTACCCAGGGAAGGGCATCAGATTTGTTCGTTCTGATTCACAGGTTGTTTCAGTTTGAGTTCTGCTCATAACATTGGGAGACATCTTATACTTCCATCAGTTGTTGCTTTGTGTTCTTGGGTTTGAATTTACTACTTGGCAGTTTTTAACCGGCATAAGTTTCCTTTAGGTCTTTCTGTTTGCCAATTCAAAATGCAAGAGGTACTTCCACAATCGCCTAAAGCCTTCAAAGCTTACCTGGACAGCTATGTACAGGAAGCAGCATAAGAAGGTGAGAGAGTCAACTTTTGAATTTGTTGTTTGAAAACACTTTGTAGCATAGATAGTGTCCATGCATGGCAGGTTTTAGTAAAGAACCAGATCCTGAAACTTATGTCCTAGATCTGGATGTAAAAGCAAAGTGATGTGAAATGATACTAAGAAGGAATATTAGTTGAATCTTCTTGTAGAAGCWCTTCACTGTAATAGTTGATACCTCCGTTGTTTGCTGTCATTTACTATATTTTCTTGGGTTAATCTTGAATTCCCTTTTTGATGTACTCCAGGATATTGCCCAAGAGGCTGTGAAGAAGAGGCGACGTGCCACAAAGAAACCCTATTCCAGGTCTATTGTGGGTGCAACATTGGAGGTTATACAAAAGAGAAGAACAGAGAAGCCAGAAGTTAGAGATGCTGCTAGGGAGGCTGCACTCCGGTAGGTTTCTTGTGTGCTTAATTTTGTGCATTTTTCAGCAATGTTAAATCCGTGCCGTTYTTGTATGCTTTTGTTTTATTTGAATGTCATTATTTCTATTCTCAAATCAATATGACATTCCATTGGGCAGTGAAATTAAGGAGAGGATCAAGAAGACAAAAGATGAAAAGAAAGCAAAGAAAGCAGAGGTTATGTCCAAGTCTCAGAAGGGTGGCAAGGGGAATGTCGCAAAGGGTGCCGCACCAAAGGGACCGAAGCTTGGTGGAGGGGGTGGAAAACGTTAAGAGGGTTATTTATTTTTTTTTTTTTCCTTTGTCAATGTTTGCAATATCAAACAGCTTATTAGGCTTATTGTTGTGAGCTTTGGATTTACCATACAAATTGAGCCATCGTTTCAGCACAGTTGTGGTTTAACACCAACAATTTTGCAGTTACGTAAATTAAGATGATTAACAATGGTATTCTTGCTTTTAAGTATATTATTAGTTTAAATGGAAACTGTTGCTTTCATAGGTGCATTTACAATATTAAATTTATTTGTGATGCCGTTTATTGTTATTCATAAGCCCTCAAACAAATTTTACTTGGCCAGCCTGTCCCGTACGCGTATGATTGTGAAACTGTGTTTTATGGGCCCAAGATATTTTTTTGTGATACTTATGTCTCATGTTAGTAGAGTTTTTTTTACGTCTTTTTTTTCAATATTTTGAATTGAATTTTAATTAATTTTATCAATATTTTGATAGTTAATTTAATAACGCATGCAATGTTCCAGCTTAGGCCATCGCCTAATAGAATCATGTCAATTCAATATTCGTTGTATTTCTTTTTTAATTTTTTTCTAAAGCAAATATTAATGATCTTATTCCTTGAATCTGTTACTGCAATTAGTGTCAAATATCTGATTTTTGTTTTCTGGGTCTTTTTCGGCACTTTTGACATGAGCAGGTACCAATTGACAACGACCATTGCCTATTTCCACTTTATTAATAGTACTATGCACCACCAGCGTTCTCCCCGCCCCCCGCCTCCTGGCTGTGAATTGTTTCATTTTACTATTATTTTGGTTTAAAAAGTTTGAAATCTAAATAGTTTATCGGTTCGATATGTATTTAGATTGATTTACACTTCATCCAAAATTTCCTTATATTCGAAAGAAATAGTTTAAATTTTGTATTTTTATGAATTGGTAATCATCCCAAATAAATAATTAAATCTTGGTTTTTGATAATTGAGCAACAATTTTATTCATTGATAATCATATTAAGAGAATCTCCCGGTTTATATTGATATAGAGATGGTAGGAGGGAGATGCAAGGGGAAGCAGGTAGGTGGAGGCTATGGAGAAAGAGCAAGCGAAAGAGTTTAATGATTAATTAATTAATAGAAATAATAAAAAAAGGAAATATATTTATTATCTATTTTAATCAGTGTCTCGAAATAAAAATAATTGTAGGGCAAAAAATTACGACAATAATAGGAGGTGCATATGTGATGGTTCTAATAGTGAAATGTTGATAAATAAAATTTATACTTGTCACGTCCTACAAGGTCACATTTCATGTCCCCAGCAAAATCCTCCACAAGAAGCTTATACCATGAGGGTGGACGTCTAACTTTTCAACCTAATTCYAAAGACTAAGGATTTCTCTTCTTCTAAAGCTGACTTAGTTAATATGATGTCAGAATATGAACACCCGAGCTGCATTTTTCATGGATATGAAGGGAGATTAGCCCAGTATGGCGGTATCACGGTGTTGTAGTCATCGACGTTGAAGACGTAGCTGCACTCTTTTGCCATCTGTTGGTTATTCTGCCCTTGACCCTTGTTAGAGCTGCGAATAGAAGTGCTCTCTACAGTCTCTTCACCCGACATCTCTGTATATCCTGTAGACACTGGATTCTTTGCAACTTGCTCCTTCAGGATAGCCCTCAGTGCCAGGACCTTTCCAATTTGCGCAATCAAAGATTAAGTGAACTAAGATGGAGAATATTGCAGAAAATATAAAGGTAGTTTGGAAAAAACTCCCAATATGACATTATGAGCTCAAACAACTACAGCCAAAATCTATGCAGCTACTTGGAGAGCAATGAGATGAAAAAAAACGGTATCACAAAAAATCTTGGTCCATGGCAGCAAAGCTAACCCTCTCAACAGTGAATTGTAAATTGAATCCCAGGTCCCAACTCTCCTTCTCCCTCGCCCCCACACCAACACCATTCCTCCCCCCCCCCCCCCCCAACCCCAAAAAAAAAAAAAAAAAAAGGATTAAGCATAGTTTTAACCAAATTATATCTTCCATGTTGTTTTGCATGGTCTGCATGCACATTCACAATAAATGAGAGAAGTGCAGTCATACTAACCTCGTCTTGGAGCTTCTGCTTCTCCCTAGATACAACATCAAATTCCTGTTTAAGTGCATCGTACAAGCGCTCAAGCTGCTTATTTTTCCATCTAGCCCGTCTGTTCTGGAACCAAACTGCAATCTGCCGAGGCTGCAGTCCAAGCTCCTTGGCCAGCTTCATCTTTTTATCAGGATCCAGCTTTATCTCTTCCTGAAAACAGCTCTCCAAGGACTCCAATTGATCGGTTGTCAGTCGTTTCTTCTTCTCATGATTGCCATAATTGTTCTTGTCCAGTACTGGAAGCATTACGTTTGGTGTCTGCATCGGGTGCTTCATCTCCAAAACTGGACGGAAGCAACAAACAAAGGGATTAGAAAGATGTACTACTCAGATTAGTTTGCTTTTCGTTCTTTAGTATCAAAGCATATTTGATGCTTTCCGCCCTGAAGTTCCTGCATATACTAATAATCTTTTAATGCAGCATTACATGCAAACTGAAACCAGTTCAAACAAATTATCTGGAACCTAGACAATATCAAAAGCAGCAAGTTCACAGAGAACCCTAATTTTGTGCATAGTCCAACACATTTGCTACCCAGCATAAGCATAGGTACGAGAAGACTTTAAAAAGCATGAAGAAACAAATAAAGGAAAGCAGAGACTAGAGCTTCACCTGAATATGGGTCATAATTATAGTTGTAGAAGAAGCTCCCAGAATTATCAGGTCGAGAAACAAAAGGCGGTCTAAGATTTCCATTCCAGTCCATGTTTCTTTCTTTTCCTCCCCACAAGACAAAAATGAAAGCT
>MEJB01000007.1:0-85301 GCA_001752375.1 Rhazya stricta | reverse complement strand
GGGGGGGAGGTGCTGGACCACAGTGGAGAAGAGAGGCGTGGGGTTTATTGATTCTTGCAAGGTAGAGAGGCCCTTTTAGTTTCCTTTAGGAGCAACAAAGTGAAATTGAGAAGGAGAAATGTATGGTTCTTTACTACCTCTTTTGGGTACAAGCAGTGGCTGTAGATATAGTATGAAAGAGAGGGGTTTGTGAGGCTCCCTACACACTTTTGACGCAGCTAATAAACAGTGCCCTCTGTGCGTGTGCAATTGTGTAATGGGAGAGAGGAAGAAAGAAGGCAATGTTGTCGGTTGGATACGAAGAAGGATCGAAAAATGGAAATTAAAAGTCGCCATCTGGTCCCCTCATTCTTGCTTCTACAAAACTGACAATATGCCTGCTTCCTTCTCTCACGCCTCTTGAAGCAGCTGACTGACACTGATTTCTTCTCTTCTCCCCCTTAGTACTACACTCTGGGATAAGGCTAAAAGAGAAAATAGGAAGCGACATTTGGCTTCTTAAGATGGTAACATGCAATTAGTACTCACACTCTGCAACATCTTTAACAGCCCAGTAAATGACAAGTTTGAAGAAAGCACAAAAAGGATATGGCAATGTGGGAAAAAGTTGAATGAATAAGCTAGCCTTCATCATCGTCGTCATCCTATTCCTACTGTTATACTAACTCTATGTTCGTAACTGACTTGCACTAGTGTAAGAGAAAGCTGAACCTTCTCTTTCAACCTCTTCTAAAGCTCTGAGACTGCATTCAATGCATGGGGCCAGCCCTAAAGAGAACAGATCATACATGTACTGAGATTGCAAAGAAGATGCTTTAGAAAAAAGAGAGGTCATCATCCCAAAAAAACGTGAGAGCAGAACCCTTCTTGCCCCCTCCAAGAAAACAGATATAGCTTAAAACCTTATGATATACAACGTCAGGGAGGTTCACCTTTGAGCAAAAACTCCAGTAAAAAGAGACAAATTCTCTTTACATACGTATGTGATGGCGTGGCATGATTCATCTTAACTCATTAGAGGTATRAGATCCAAGAAACCATTTAAAGCCCGTGGGTGGAGCTCAACAGTCTGCAGACACAAACTGAGGGAGGAGAGGGTGGGATTGGGGAAGGACTTCAGGGACATCATCACAGCTCATGATTTGAAGCGATTAGTTAACTACAAGATCATCTCTAGAGCAGCTCGGGAGAACGACCGATTATGGCAAAGGCGTTCTTTCTCCCCCCCTCAAAAGCCTCTCAGGATCGGTTTTGAAAAATCCACCATTGATGATGAGTGGGAGCTGCATTTTCATCTGTCAATTCATCAAAAACATAGATTTTTCTGGGCAAAGCTGCACATCATCTGCACGTACCAAGTATAGGAAATCTAGGGATCAATCTAAGTTCATCATCATRCAAAAGAAAAGGGAAAAGAAAATCACGAAACATATATACTCGCCCATGAAAATGCTCTTTCACAAATTGAAAGGCAGTCGATATATCAAATAAGCAAAATAATCATTTGCATACCCTGAAATACCACGTAGTAATAAAATCAAATCTAGTCCTGGTAACGTTACTCATGCGGTGGACCACTAAAAGAATTCTTGGTATGCATTTGAAATACCTTTTTATCTTRTATTTCTTACAGCATTAATCTGGTCTCTCTTTTGACCAAAAGGGGACGTTGATCGTAACCATATTCACCGCATTAGCTACAGGTTGAGAACAAAAATGAAGAAGACGAGCCAATACTGTTGAGGAATCATACAAAATCAAAGGACCAAAAGACGTGGTAAAGCTTCCTCTCCAGTCCCAAGTCTGAAGTCATATCACCTAGATTTTGCATTCAGAACCCATCAATAATGCCAATGTGGAAGATTACTGCTGTTTGGGAGAGTAGCAGAGAGAAGGGAGCGCTAAATGTTGCTGTAAAATTTTCATTGAATCGGGCTTACGAATTACCTCTTCTTTGTGGTTCAGTATCCTAATCCAAAACCTTTAGAAAACCATATGAGGAAACGGACCAGTTTTGAAAATTTTACATTAAAATTAAAAATGAAAAATTGCATTTAGATGTTCTCATTCTTCATTTTTCCTTTCGAAGATTCATTTTGGTACAATAGGAAACAAGTCATTTCTTGTCGCATCGTTTTTAAGACCCAATACTAATTTTATCACCTAATGACATTTAAGCAACATTATGTGATTCAACATGAAGCCACTTTGTGATATCCAAATTAGCTCTTATGAGTGTGATCCTTCTCCCTCTCTCTTATCTTGTCAAAAGAAAGGAGGTTGAGGTGGGCATATTCCGTGAATACACATGGCTTCTGTAGACATGTGACGATCTACTGTCCAATCGTACAAGGCACTTTCCATAGGAACCTCCCCGCTAAGCTTCAAGTCTTAGCATATTCCAACTTTAAGTGTTAGTCAAATAATGAAATTTATTATGCCGCCTCAAACCTGCAAATCATTTCCCAATTAATTGCCGTTCCTCCACCTATGGTGCACCATAAAAGTCTTGCGGTGTCAAACTGCAAATCATTTTAGATGCATTAGGAAGCAGCAAAGTGAGGAAAAGAGGGGTGGAGAGCCAAGCTTGCGTGTGTTAAATGAAACCAATACCGCTATAATCAGGACCYCCAGGCGGCCCCATTGCGGTAACTCTTTCATATGAAGAAATTACCTCAAGCAATAAGTTGCATTGGCCCATCTGAAACCCCATAGTCATCAATCCGTAAAATACACCAAAGTCCAGAGTAAGGCTACTGCAAAGCATTCGTACAGACGCAGTGCGGAAGCAGGACAAGCTAACGGGGAGTGGGTATGAACGAAGTATTAAATGGAAAGTGTAAAAAGAGAATCTTCACCACAAATTTAGACAGATTTAACATTAAATGGCGCAGACAAAACTAAATGCACCGCCTTCTGGACTCTGCAGAAGCAGACACTACTACTTGCTGGTGAATTTAAACTGCAGTTTCATAAAAAACAGCAAACTCAGTACTATATCACTGCAATGCATCCTCTTTAACAATAACATAGTGCATTTTGTGGAACCTAGAAATCATTAATCAACCCACTTTCAAAGAATATCTTATAATCAGAAAGGAAACAGTTAACTCATATTTCCAGCAATGGAGTTTTAATGTAACCTGATCCAAAGAACTGGAGTTATTGCGTTCTCCTTTTACATCAATAGGAATATTAGAGAAACTAGGAGTGTAGGGTATTTTACAGTTGTCTCTGTCAAGATTTTAATTGCAWTTATTAATTCACAATGATAACTATTTTTTTCTTAAATTTGGCCAGTGTTCCTACACAGTCATTTTACCAAACAAATGAAAATGGATCGACTCTTGATCTAGAAGAGAACATAGCTTAGTTAGAAAGCATATGAAACAACCAACTTACACAAAGACAAAATAATTACTGGTTCTTGTTCTAGCTAGAACTAGGAGATAATGAGCAAACTGAAAAGGCAGAGAAAGAAAACCGAAACTGTCCCATAAGAGCAGAGAAACTGAAAAGGGAAGCCACCTTTTATTTCTTATCTCACTTCATCAATTTAACCCAGATCATCAATCGGAATAGTTTTCACTTCCTTCACCTTCTGTTCTCTCCTTCTCAATGATATTATCAATATCAGCTGGTACTTGGCCACGTTTCCATTACCACACAATTAAAATGCACATTCTGCTGAAAGACTGGTATCTAATACTCTAGTCCCTTGGCACCTAGCTTTTATGCTATGGCTGCCAAGTCTATTTACTTCAAATCCGCTATCATTATTCGCTGAAGGGGATTCAGATGCATCACAAAGTTTAAGAAAGCCTCAAATCACCACTTTGTGCGCATTATTCATACATAAACAGTGCAAGATATGTTTGAATTATCATGAAATACGCTGGAAGCCCAGGMGAAGAGGGGTTCAAGATGTGGTTTGAAGCAGAACTATACAATGCTTATTGCTCTCAGTCCTTCATCAGTTTTCACATCCCAACAGACTCTTGCTAACATGACCAAGAAAATAAACTCGGGCGAGCGAGACACAGCTCGGAGATAAATCCAAAATACAACTGACCTATCAGAATCCTATGCTTGCTGAATATAAATGGCAGTGAAATTCCATGTAGAAACCCATTTACAACTGAGCCAAAAATGATGCAGTACACAAATAAGATGGTCAAAAAGATCAGACCCCAGATATCTTTTCAAAAGCTGCATGAAGTACAGCCATAAAAAGAAAARTCAGTTGAACCCAAGGTTGGAACTTGTATATGAATCAAATTCACATCTCTTGACTAGAAAAGCAATAAACAAGAGTAGAATCCTCCATATTTGTAACACAAAGTACAACCATAAATCCTCTGCTGGGATTAACAAAATATAATATTCTTTTTCTTTTTCTTTTCAGGTGGCAAATTGGAAAAGAACTGTCTCAGTTGAATATCCTAAGAATTCTACCTTGTCGAGTATCATTGCAAGTAACAGAATGCTATAACCATATCTAGCTAAAGGAAGAAAGTAATGCACACAGCATATTCTTGATCTTCTGCAAAAGGGCATGATGGAACAAAACCGAATCAAGTGCAAAGACTGAAGATAATATACCTACAGAAGAAGGAGAAGAACGAAAAGAGAGGGTTGGGGGGGGATGGGGATGAAATCTGACAAGTATGCTTTCAGATCATAAACTATATGACATAACCCAAATTAAAACTTTCTGGGTCACCAATCAGATTGGACAATATATATGATCTAAGTCACATCAAAGCCCCCTCTTCTTCTTTGATCTCTCAAATCACTTGGGATAATTGATACTGAATCTACACAAAGCCCACCTTTGGAATGGGTGCAGTCAATCTGCTTCATTGAAAAGCTAACCTCAGTAGCAGGATCTGACTCATTGATAATGAACTCACCAACCTTGTAATTCACCCAGCATCCACGCTTGTGGTTCCCATACGCATCATCCCGTTCAGTATCGTCTAAACAGCACTCACTCGAGGCATGCTGACCATCTGAGGTATTTAATTCAAATCGTACTGGTTTTATATCCCAACCGTGCGTATGTTCATAGTTGCAAACACGTCTTCCAAGCCTTTTTGAAAATCTTCCAAGGTGGATTCGGAATGAGAGAGTGTAGATATCAGGAGGAAATGGGAACTTAACCATGCCGTCCACTTCAAACCACCATATTTGCTGCAAATAGGCCACAACATGAAATCTGCAACATGATAGCATTTGACATTATCTCAAACTCATAGGTTAGCAGCATTTTCTGCCAACTGAACTGTCAAATCACCATAAACTGGCAATCTCGACTCTCAGGCTAATAGTTTAGCCACATAAAAATCCAAAAGCAGCACACCAGCACGTTCTTTTCAAGTGTAGGCGATTTCAGCATTAACTCAAAGATCATCTTGCATGAATGTAAAATAAAAGTTCCCCAATCCAGTTAAACAATTCAAAGCAAAAGATATTAGACTAAAAATAAAAGTTCTCCTATCCAGTTCAAAGCAAAAGACATTAGACTGAAAGAATACACCAGAGAAATTATTCTGCCCCTACAAATCTCAAGTTCCATCGGCATGCYATGAAAGTATGTCATGCACAATAGAAGAGCACCATGAGTCCCTTAAAACAATCTGAAGTTAGAAAAAGAATATCCATCTGCCGACGATTTGGTTTGATGCAGTGTGGATACAATTGTGATCTCAAAAAACAGAAGGGCTAAAAAGGGGGGGGGGGGGGGAAGGGGGGGGAAGAAGAGGCATTCAGGACGGGCTAAGAACTTCTCAATCATCAATGAATGTATATCATAATTTTTAGTTGATTCGAATAAGTGGAGACGTTAGACAAATAAACAACTCTTCCCAACATCCAAACATAAATCTAGAAGCTGCCACGGACAAGGACATAACTAAATAAATATTGATATCAGTAAGAATCACGGAGTCATCCTAGGATATTGACTACATGAAGCCCCATTACTGTTCAAGAAGTTATATAACAGCCCTAATATTCCCCTGCCTATGGAAGACCTATACTAGGATCAAGTACAGATTAAATATTACGATTCATTAATATGTTACTAGCAAATAAAAGCAAACATAATAGCCATTCTAGGATCCTGGTTTTCAAGTTAATCTATTCTCGGATTAGTAGTTAAAAAAAGCTTATGCCAGCCGTTTGCAGCCTAAGACGAGGCCATACTCACTACCCTTCCCTATTTCCAGGATTCAGAACAGCTGTCTTAGGTTCACAATCGTAAGCAAGGATAACTACTAAAATGGAGGCTGAACCACCCTAACCGTAATCCAAGAAAAGCCAAAAGATGGTAAATGATGCAGAAAACGGATTAAGCAGGATGCTGTAAGGCCAAAACATGCAGTTTTTTCCCCCTAGCCAGTGTGAAACATGCTATAGTTAACCTAACTGATTATAGGAGAATCTCATTTTCCACATGTACATACAAAAAGACCATCAATAAGTGACTATCAGCGGGTACATATGGGGTGTCACAGGCAAGCATCACAGAGTAAGTATAACTAAACACAAGGCAGCATGTTAGAATAACAGAAAGTGGGTAAATACAGCAGCTTTTAGATATATTAATTGAAATTGAGGAAATAATCTCAACTGACCAGTCCAATGCAAAGTGATTCAGTTATAATGGACCTGCTTAAGATTATAACTACGAGTTTCCTCTTTATTCCCCCCCCCCCTCCCAAACCAAATCAAGAGAATTTTAAAATCAGAGGGTATTGATAAATAAAGATATGTCAGCATAATAACAAAAAACTAAATGAGATGACCAAATTAAGGCTATACTTGGACTAGGCTTTGGGGTAAGAAAAATTGTTTAGTTATAGAAAGATTGTTTTATTGAAGAAGGCGGGAAAATGGGAAAAAAAAAATTGAAATTTGAATTTGTTGTTCGAGTATAAAAGAGTTTTGGTTAAGATGTGGTTTGGATTAGAAGTTTTGAAAGGATGGGTTAGAATGATGAAAATTTGATCTTGAGTGTTGGGATTGTGTGATTTGAAAGTGAAAAGTGAAGATTCCTTTACTGTTCACTTATGGATTTTAGTAGGGATTGAGAAAAAGTTGTTTGAGTGTAAAAGAGGTTATTTAAGTGTAAATGTAGTCCAAACACCGGCTTGAATYTAACAAAAATGTCTTGTCCAGTGTAAATGTKGTCCAAATAACAGTTTCAGTGAGTATAGGATCCTTGCTCCCACCCAAACCCTAGTCCAACGTATAAGATCAAACAAATCAATCAGCCGATACGCGGACCTAAATGGGAGAGGATGGTGATTTATCAGTTTGAAAATCAACCTCACAAATACAGGCTTTTAAGATGAAATATTACCACACTAGTCTGTCATGTCTGCATGTCCAAATATAATCACTTACTTGAACAACTTGCATGCCAAGCAGATGAATTACATAAAACCACCATATTCATTAAAGCAAGATCTGCTCTTCTCAGCGACCAAAAGGTCTAACATCATTGTCGCCATTAGTAGTAGGAAAGAAAAGTGAGAATGGCTTCTAGTATCCTTCCCTCTGTTCTCTTCTTTTCTTTACATTCTAAAACCCAGCCCCAACAAAGAAAAGGCAAGGGAAACTAAAACAACAAGAAAAAAGAAAATAAAGACTCGTCAGAGGAAAAACAATAAAAACTAAAGCCTAGAGTAACTGCAAAATTATGTGCTATAATCGAGAGAAAACAATATCAATTCAAAGACAAATATGAAAGATACATCTCCACACTTTAGGTAAATCCTAGCCAATTTTTACAACAATCAGAAACACACCTGCAGCCACACCTACTGGTTTGATAAAGGACATATCATAGGATATCTAGTTACAACTACTTCAAATAGTTTGGTTTGAAAAAGGGAGTAATATAGAATATACTTGTGACACCCCAAAGCTTGTACCATAGTCAAGCATGCATTTCAGGCTAATGGTTCGGTCTCCAATACATTATGCCAGTGCTCCACACAGGCTGTTGACAATACAAGCAAAACAAATTTAAAGCTCTAGCAAGCTTAAGCTCATAAACGTGACTGGGAGAAAGATGAGAAGTAAACAAGTCATCATATCTCAGTCCATGAGATGCGTAACAAAGATACGGAAGTTGCAAAAGTTCCCATGTGATAAATACTTTAAAAGAGACATAAAGCTTCCACTTCATCACTAAGACAAGCAGTATTCTTAGATATTCCATAAGCCAATTGCCTGCTAAGCTTCAGCATTTTTCAGCCTCCATTTTAAAGAATCAGAAGCACTAAAAATATAATGAAGACACATTGAACAAGTTTTGCCCCAAAAAATTTCTTCCACATTCAACGACCACACTAAGATTCATTTATTAGTTACAGCCGAATGATGACTACAAACCCATTAATTTGTCGGACATACTTTCCAATTCCAACCACTTGGACTTTGATCCTCTACCCCAATACTGGATCAATAGTTCCGATCAAGTCCTGACATTTAGTGGCAATCAAAATTCAAGGTAGTTCCATAACCTCATAGCAGCCAGCTGGTTCTCTATAAGCCTGACGGCATCCTTCTTAGAGCAACCCCTCTTTTGTTTCTTGGTAAACAGAATCCCTCTCATTCCTTTTTAATCAGCAATATGTGTTTGCAACTTTAGAGCAACCATCTTAATACTTGATTACCATATAAAGAAATTCATACAGCTGAAAAATATTACTCTATGCTTTATTAAATGATAGCCAGCACAACAAAATGGACACATGTCACAAGAGAAACACCCACAAAACATGCTTTGACACCAAAAAGGGTGAAAAGATGGTGGAATCATGCTCTGCTAATGATAGGTCACATCCTAGGAAGAATGTAACAACACAAAATCACTTCGGGCAAAAACTACTAGCCATGATTTTCCAGCGGAGGAATTTTTAAGAAGATAGACTATCCTCAGGAGGCATTAAACKAAGTTTACATTATCAGAATTGAATTGAAAGACACAAACTTAATGGCAGAAAAAACTATAGCATTATGAGCACCCAGATGAATGTTCACACATCCTTTCAAGGCAAATTGTAAAAAAGAAGTGCAACTAGATATGAGATTCTCATGATAAGATATTTATGAATATTGACATATTAGATTTTGATCATCTGAAGCATACCTAGATTCTTCTGTAGGAATCCAGTTCCAGTACCTACGATCTTCAATCCCTGTAATTGCCATTGCCTTTGCTGATATTGACATGCAAACCCTTCCAGTCACCCTGTCCAGCCATACCTCCTGTAGTTTCTTCAAGTTCAAAAAGTAAGTTAGAGAGTATATCACCATAACTGCAGAATCAAAGAAATTCTTTAAGTAATTTCTAGTTTTCTTTCCCCAAGGAAAATGTCWAGTTCCCTGTAGTAGAAGCAGAATAAATGTCCCAAAACCACCAGSTTGCCTCCAAGCAGAGAAAATATGAAAGAAATCCTGCAATCCCCCGCAGCTCAATATGAAACATAGTAAGACCTAAATTTCAGTTTACTCATCAAAGAGGAAAACAAACTCAAAGGTAATTAGATGAGTGAATGAACATTAGGCTGCTTCAAAAGTACAAATGTAATACCTAAGGATTGTTTGATAACAGACAATAAATAAATATTAACTAAAAAGAGAACTYGCAGAAATCATGGAGTACCCACATGAGTTAAACTTATCAGCTTGTCATCCTACATCCAAAATTCAATTGTCTCCCCCAGTCACAAACACAAAAGGATGGTTTAACAATTTACTGAATTAACTTATTTAATTTTCCAAAAGTTCCTTTTAAATCTTCCCGAAAGATCCAGAAAGACAATACCGCAAAAGAAAAGCCAAACTTCTATTGACAGACTAAAAAATAATAAGCATTTAAAATCAAATATACAGGAATAATGTTAAAATTAGAATAATAAGACTAGAAATGTAAAATCKACACTTTAACAGAAAGGAAAAATAACAATAAATTCCAASGACATGCCTTGCTTCCATCGTCGAAGGGGACAGGACGAGAGAGAAGCGCAAATATATCTTTTTTGCAAAGGTTTTGGTAGCGCTCTGGAGGCATTAGTTCAAGCAGTTGATGGTAGTTAGGAGGCAGCTTGGCTTCCCAGACGGCGTCGGAAGAGGCGGCACCACGGAAAGCGCGATTGAGTCGAGCCAAGTTGCATATTTCCGGCGGCGTTAAGTATAGGAATACACAAGCCACACAGCTCTCCGGAATGTCGCCCAACCCTGGCCCACCGTTTGCTGCACCGTTCTCCGTTAAGTTCGACAATGATGCACCCATGGTAGGGTTATAATTTGACCGCTTTTGAATTTTTTTGGAGCACGGGGGAGTGATGGTTAAATCATAGTGGTTTTTGCGGTGGTTAAAAAAGAGTGGCGACGCCGGCGAGAGTGGCGGTGGAGATTGAAGGAATATAAAAGGCCGAGTTTGCGACCAAAGAGAAAACCGACGAGTGAGAAGATGAGAGAATTTTCTTCCAATTTTGTTTCTRGCGTTTCTAAATTCTATTCTTTTTTCATTTATATTTTTCTTTTGAAATGTTTTATTACCGATGACCCTACTGCTGATTTCATCCTAGCATTCCAGTTTTACCTTCCTATCTTTATTTTTTATATTTTTTATTTAAATATTTTGACAAAACATATCCCTCCGTACTATTAAATTATGTAATGTAAAGAGATAGCCCCGTMGTTAGCATTTTCATTTGTTTAGGTAAGCACCCAACAAGGTGGAACCAGGTGGGGCTTCTCTTTTCCGCCCTATTAGTTAATATCAGGATAAAATTTAACAGTCAAAGCAGTAGATTATCCCCCCCCACACGTTTAAAGAAGAAAACATCAAAACGTGTATTGTGCTGCACATGGGGGTCGATCCAATTAGGTAAGTCGAATTTTATTATGTTCGAGTTTAGTTCGATTTTTAACTTAACTCGAATGTAATGAGGAAAATTGTATATTAATTAAGTTTATATTTTATCTGATTTCATGTTCAGCTTGAATTTGTCAAAAAGAAAATTGAAAAAGATACAAACATCACTGTAATTTACTGATTTAACCTTGTTGGCCACATGCTGATTAAAGTCCATATATTTGTAGAGGTGAAAAAGATGGCGAMTGGGCAATAAAGATTTCTTCTAGAAAAAACGAAGAAGAAGACCAGGCAGTTTGGTGTTTACTTGGCGTTCAATTCATTGCATCTAATTTAGACTTTGGACAATATTAAATGGACAATTTTCATCTTAGGAAATGTATAAATGAATGCGACAGATGAGTATAGTCAATTAATGAATAATTTACTTATTATTGAGATTAATAATATAAATAATTTAAGTTCGGATTTATCGGTCATAAATATCCCTAGGCCCAAACTCARTTGGAAGAAGTTTGGATTGGCTCAAGCCCGTTGAAAACTTATATCTAGTACAAAATTATCTTCAAGTAACAATTTTATTTCTTTTTATGCACAGTCATTGATTTTTTGTTTTTTTTTTTTTTTTGGGAAGAAGATATCATTGATTTAAGGAGTGATAAATAATCATCTTAGTACCTCTATTGTTTTAAATTTAACCTTTTCTTTTAGACCTGTTTGGTTCAAAGATTTTGTTTGTGGAGAAGAAAAAAGTGCTTCTTAAAAATAAAATTAAAAAATACGATTAGTTCTTYAAAGGAATACGAAGGAAAGAATAAAGGAAATCATTCAGAAAAAAGTTCTATTTAAATTGTAAGGGGAAAAAAAAAAAAATCTTTGCTCACATTCCGACGTGGACAAGGAAAATGAAAAAATAATATATGTCTATATCATTCATAGATTTCATTATTAAATTCCTTACTAAATGCAAATGAAATTCAATATAATCAATAGCGCTTTGTCATTTTAATATGATTAATTCTGAACTTGACTGGACTTAAAAAAGGGCCCGAGTAAAGGTCACATTTTTTGCCACGAGCTTTGCCCAAATTAAATTGCAAACTTTGGATCATCTTAAATTACCATCCCTTTTCCTTTCTTAATATAAAAAATTAATTCCACTTAAAAAACACAAAATTAATTCTTATTACAAAAAATTGGTGAATGAATGTATTGTCTATCAAAATATTATTTAAGAAGGTTAGTATTTAATAAATATATATTTCTATACTATTCATTTATTTTATATATTTTGACTATATTAAATATATATTATTTAAGACAAGTTTAGGTAATATTAAACTCAATACATTTTTTTTTAATTATCTTGAGCTCAGCTTGGGAACATTCTAGGCGAGCTTGGACTAACCAAATCCAATTGATAAGCTTAATTTCCCATCATAATTCATAGATTTGGGTGTCAATTGACTTTGTCAAGCTCAAGATAAGCCAGAGTTTTAGGTAGGCTTGTATGATAATTTCTTTATTTGGGAAAAAATAAAATTATAATATAGCTTAAAATGTATAAAATTAATTTATATAAGGTAAGTCCAAGTTTGGTATATTTTGAGCTATTTATAAACTAGTAGAAGAAATGCTTTAAACAAGATAAGTAGCGTAATTTTACTTGGTAAACATGTAATTTTGTGTTTATATTTTTTTTTAACAAATAATGAAATAAAGTATTGTAGGTATATTTTTATTTTTCTTCTTTTTTATTGTTCTCCTTCACATTTCTATGCCTAAAATCACAAACCAAATAAAAAAATTACTTTTTTAGAAATTATTTTCAATTTTCTTAATATTTTTTGTAAAAAATATTTCAAAGTTTCGAATGTTCTAATATATCTTTTAATATATTGTGTATTACATGAATAATAAAACAAGACATATTTATATGTTATTGGGAGAGCTAAATAAGTTAGAGGAGTATAAATATTAGGGGACTTAAACACATGTCGTATTATGATTAGTGTGGCAAGAAAGGTATTGGAAAATATACTAAATAGTTCTAGTTAAGATATACAGTTAAGGATATTATTAAAAAGATATTTTTTATGGCAAAAAGAAAGATAAAACAAAGGAAAGAACATGTGACACGCCCTTTAGAAGAGAAAAAGAGGTAAGTATAAAAGGGATCACTGGATATTTTTTACGAAAAAAAAAAAAAAAAAATTAATCGACCGTTTGTGGTTTTTAAGCCTTGGCCACCAAAGTGTAAGCCAGAAGGGCGGTAACAAATGCAAGGTGATCTTGCATCCGCTTGTCAGTTTGGGTTGGCTGGCGAGTGATCTATTAATTTTCGTGGGCCATATATTATGTATGGTGCAGTGGATCTCTGAAGGTCGCCTGTGGCCCAATGACAGAGAGCCCATAATTAAAATACTCTCGTTTTTAATTTATTTTTTTCGAATGCCGATAATATACGGGTCGGTATAAATACGATCATCTTTGTTTGAAATTCAAGGAACAGTTTAATAAAATGTTTGTAGGACAAAAACCTTTTTAATCGCCAATAAGAGACAAAACAACGCCTTTTTCAATGCCCCTAAAGAACCATTTGCTGCCACGACACTCTAATGGACGGCYAGGACAGCACACGCAGAGATGTGGTCAAAAACAACATTAAACTAAGGGCAGCAGTTTGCTCAATTCTGTGGTCTTAACGGTTTCGGTCACGCAACTTCGCACYCGAGTCTTATCTCGCTATCGTATCTGTTCTCTATGGTTATACTTGGGCATTTTGATTCATTTCATAAAAATCGTTTAAAGATTTTTTAATAAGCATTTTATTTTATTAATTAGAGCGTCATGGATATAATATTTAATTTTTAACTATTTTCTTCTTCTATTTTAGAAGAAATTAAGAGAAAATCTAGAGCCACCAAAGTAAAGTAATTAAATTTATGAATATTTATCTATACTTATTTAAATTTAAATGTTGAATTTAATTAGAACTTTTAATAATTAATTTATTGAAAATCTGATTATTAATTAAATTTTATATTTTTATTTTTTATTCCTTCAAATTATACGAACGAATATCCAAATAATAAGTGAAAAATCATGATTTTACGAATCACTAAACATCTTAAGATAGAACTCCACTTTGGAATTGGAAGGCCACAATAGTTGCGCCTTGTGCAAGTTTTCATTGGCACTATCATATTTGTTTAAGTTTGATGATGTATGACATGCCATCACATATGTTTTTTATATAATTTTTAAAAAAGTTTATATGAGAGGGTAATTTTTTGTGTATTTTAAAGTTTGATCTCAGAATATGAATTGAAACTTCAACTAGGTACTTTATGTAACTTTCAAGAAAAAACCAAAAAAAAAAAAAGAAATTAGTACTTGATGAGATCTAATGGGTTGAATTCCATTCCAATTCCATTTCCAGTTTTCGAATCCTCTGACCTGTTTATCTCATAATTTTTAATATTTCATACAAAGATAAGAAGGCAGAGCTGAGTTGGGAAATGCAAGAAACAGTGGGCAGTTTTGGGTTAGAGCAAAAACCAAAAACCTCCCAAAGCAAAAACCAGCAGCTCCGCTCTCTGAAATAGCGCACACGTTGTCCTTCTCCTACCCGTCAGCACCACTCTTGTTATTGCATCCATAAAAGCATCGGACTTTTCACTTTTCCTTCTTTTAAAGTCAGTATCTATCTTCTTTATTTCGCCTGAATACATGCTTTAAAGCCCATATACAGAACTTTCTCTTTCTGGGCTTATAATCAAGAAGTTGTCTTCAGGATCAGCTGGTTTCTCATTGTGCATTGGGTAGCATTTCTCGGGAATTGGTATGTTTCTTTTGTAGCTCTCGTATTTTGTTGTGTTGCATTTCCCTTATTCTTTCTTGTTAACCAAATTTGAACGAGTATCCTCGTGGAGGATGCTAAGCAGGATAGCGAACTTGCTCCTTTCAAGGTTTTGTGAAGTATTTTAAATTTGATGGAATCTAATGGTACGCCCGAGGGGATGTATTCCAGTATGGGTTCTGGAATGTTAGGATTAGAGATGTCACTTCACCATCACACACCACAGCAAAACCAGCACCACATGCAACAGCAACCGCACCACTCAATGGTTGCCTACGGCCACCATGAGGGTGAGCAGCCGCACCCACAAACTCAACTTTCGGCGAAACAAAGCTACCCTTTTGCTYCGAAGCCCAAGAACCAAACTCTGACACTTAGTGATGATGATGAGCCTGGTCTCGCAACTGAGAACAGTGCCGATGACGGGAAACGAAAGATGTCTCCTTGGCAAAGAATGAAGTGGACAGATAATATGGTCAGATTGTTGATAATGGTTGTCTTTTATATTGGTGATGAGGCGGGCTCTGAAGTGAATGATCAAGCTGGGAAAAAGAAGGGTGGTGGAGTTTTGCAGAAGAAGGGAAAGTGGAAATCCGTGTCTAGGGCAATGATGGAGAGGGGCTTCTATGTGTCCCCGCAGCAATGTGAAGATAAGTTTAATGATTTAAACAAGAGATATAAGAGGGTCAATGACATTCTTGGCAAGGGAACTGCGTGCAGGGTTGTGGAGAATCAGAGTTTGCTTGATACGATGGATCATTTATCCCCAAAAATGAAGGAAGAAGTCAAGAAATTGCTTAATTCGAAGCATTTATTTTTCCGAGAGATGTGTGCTTATCATAATAGTTGCGGTCATGGTGGTACTATCGGCAGTGGGGCTGCCTGTGCTCAGCAATCTCCAGAAGTTGCATCTCAAGGGCAGCAGCCGCGATGTCTGCATTCTACAGAAAATGCATCAGTTGCTACCAGTTTGGTTAGAAGAGAGMTGGAAGGATCAAAATTAGCAAAAGGGGAGATTCGGGAGGAGGAGGATGACGATGAGGATGATGAAGACGATGAGGATGATGATGAGGACGATGATGAGGTAGTTGAAGGCGGAGCAAGAAGTCATGGACATGTCCATGAAGATGATGATGACATAGATGAAAGATCTTCGAGGAAGAGACAGCGCGGAAGGGTGTTTCCTTCACCTTTGATACAGCAATTGAGCTCAGAATTGAGGAACGTGTTTCAAGATGAAACAAAGAGTGCATTTGAGAAAAGACAGTGGATGCAAAAACGATTGATGCAATTGGAGGAGCAACTTGTAGGATYTGAATGCCAAGCATTTCAGCTTGAGAGGCAGAGACTGAAGTGGGTGAAATTTAGTAGCAAGAAGGAGCGAGAAATGGAGAGAGATAAGCTCAGCAACGAGCGAATGAAGTTGGAGAATCAGAGAATGTCCCTTCTAATTCGCCAGAAGGAGCTGGAGTTGCTCGATCATTACCAACACCAAACCTCCAGGAAGAGCGACCCCTCATCGATTACAGGATGAGACGCAATAGAATAGTCCTAGGTGCCACTAGATAGCTAAAACGTATAGTTGGTCTTCGTTTAGGGCCACGTTCCAATGTTGTTCTCTGAATTCATCAAATTTATGTARATGCTTTAAGGATATCAGAAAAATCTTCAAGCAATTTCATACTTCATTTGDGCCTACTTGCTGTTACATTTCGATTTCCTTGATCATTTTGGTATGAATTTTGCTTGTGATGTTCAAAATTCTCAGCCCAAGTATTGCCATGTCTATTTCCTCTTTCAGTAATTTGCCATTTATTGGGATAACACAATTTCATGCTCGCTAGAAGCAATGCCTAAAAGGGAAAAAGATTTGGAAAAAGTACAAAATATTTCCAAATTCGTCGTGATGTTCAACTCTGGAAATATCACTAGCCAATTTATGGGGACTCTTAAGGTGAATCCTCTGTGGACAGTCTCTGGCTGCGAGGCCTCATCTGAYGTAATACCAGATACCAGAGTATTCAACAGAGATGATAAAAGCATCGAACCCCGAGGTTTCCCATTTATGGGAAAAAACAATGAATCACACACACGCCCAGTGGGACTCGAACCCACAATCGCTTGATTAGAAGTCAAGCGCCTTATCCATTAGGCCATGGGCGCTGACATTCAGAAGGGGGTTGCAGAAACAAAATATTCTCATATCAATCTAAAGACTAAACGCCTTTSGTATCGTCAGTCGCACAGGGCGGCCGGGCCAGTCCGAGTCAAAAAGGCTTTGATGGCTCAGCGGCGTTAGGCTTAGGGAAAGGAGAGTGGGGGGAAGACGGGGCAGTCTGGTCATATTGAGCTTAGTAAAATATAAAAGTTGCAAAGAGTAACCAAAACGAACGGCGTTCAACTCTCAGCTCTCTATGCAAACAATTATTTGAGCCAACGTTTCAATTAGGCAAACAACATTTTCACAAATAAAAATTTGTTTGCGCCTCCCTTTAAAGCAAAATACATTTTTATACTATATTTTTATTTTCTTTTAAATTTATAAAATTTCAAAATAATCAAAATTTRCTAAATACAATTACAAATTGAGAATTTCTCAATAAATACATTTTCAACTTTCATCATCGTAATGAAAAATATTACTTTCTTCATCCTAAAACTAAACCAAGTGAAGGGGTTATGGTATTTCACTGATCGAAAATTTTTTAGTATACTATTTTATTAACTACTCTCTAACACCAATTAAAATATTAAAATACTTCTTTCGACGTACTCTAATTAATATAAAAAATATAATTAAAAAATATACTAAACGATTGCTTAAAATGCTACAAGACCATGAACAATTTCTCTGCCTAACGTTGATAACCGGTCATGGGAAGCAATGCAAGACTTCAAACTAGCCTTTGAAGGAACAAAGTGCAGGAACCCATAACCAGTTGATATTCATAAGAATACTTAATTGATACATAAGCGCATTCCAGTTCCCATATAACAAGGCAAAGTTATAAAAAGAAAAGAGTAACCCGGAACAAAAATACTGAGAAATTTACTAGATCAAACCTTTCACTTATGACATCAAAAACCCATTAAAGATAATATGACAGGCAAAATTGAAATGGTATTATTGTCATCTTGGAGATGGGAATTCATTACTGTAGTCTCAACCAACACAAATTGACCAGTTTATATTCACACACATAGTATGTGAATACCTGAAATATTTATCCCACAACCCCACCCCCCCCCCCCCCAAAAGGTTTGAAGCTTCATAGACGCCTCATGCCTTCCCTTGGACTTTAAAAAAACGAGGTGATAAAAGCTCCAGAGGGCTTGCAACAAGGTACTCTAATCTTCAAGTTCAATAATCTTGACCACAGAAGCATCTCCAACTTTTTGGCATACCACGACTCGATCATGAGACTTTATCACCCCTGAGGCCTTTCCATGATCAAGAGCAACTTTCAAGACTGACTCGTTCGTTGCGTTTGTTGACTCAGCCTGTAAAGTAAGGAGACATCAACATATGCCGAAACTCCATGAAAGAAGATGATCACATGAAAACTTTTCCAAGAATCTACACAAGGAACAGATTAAAATCCAAAATGAATGCACACAGCATTGAATAAAAGATTACATCAAGGGCAACCCAACAGTGGCCGTTATCCACGAAGTAATAATATTACATCACMCATTACATACATTAATAAAAGAGATATTATGGACCACTTGAAGAACCCTAAGAACGTCTACTGCTAGACTTTTTACATGCAATATGCCAGACATCTCAATTTTCCGTAGAGAGGATGTTAGTATTGACAATGAGAATTACAAATGCAATGCTAACATTATCTATTAAAGCACAGCAACAATTCAACTTACAATAGAAGTACAAAACGGAACAAGAGTTGGAAGATGGGAACTTACAGGATGCCGAGGATCAGCAAGCATAGGAAAGAGTCCTCGGACTATAAGTGATTGCCTTGCCTGACCATGCAGTTATGAAACAAAATTAACAAAACATACATCAGCAAGCATGATATAATATAATAACCCAAGAAAGGAAAGGGATGAAAAAAGAAAAGAAAAAAGGAAGAAGGAAGAAAGGTCTGGAACAATATAGCGAAGTAAATATTACAAGAACATAAGAAGATTTTAAAAATAAAAACAGGTTCTCCCCTGAAGCAAACGGTTTTTGTAAGATACATTTATATGTAATGTTGGAAATCCATTCTAAGCTCCCTAGATAGTAGAACCGTTACATTGAGTAGATATATGTACGAACTATTGCACTTGATCACATGAACAAATTCCAGTGTCCTTCAAATACAATGTAAAAAAGGCAGATATCAAGGGCATACCTCAAATGCACCACTGAAACTCCACTTTAGTTGATTTGTCTTAAGACGCGGGATGACAACAGAGAGCACTGGCATTGTTGGCCGGTATTTTGCTATTAATCTGCAATTAAGTGAGAATGACGAATCGTGGACTGATAGTATACACCATTATATCTATATCTATATCTATATATATATAGACAAGTTCTCATGGATAAAGAATACCTTGCAGCTCTTCCTGATGATGTAAAACAAATAATAACAGATGCCTTAACCTTAATTGCTGCACGTACCTACACAGTGGATGAGATTATGTTGTCAAATCGAAACGAAGAGATAAGTATATTAAGAAAATTCAAATGGGGAGCATAAGTAGAATGAGAAATTCATACAGCAGACGAAGCAATAGACTCCAAGTGGGTCATGGGTTCTCCAACATATTTGACCGTCTTCTTGAAGTACAGGTCTTGATTGAAAACCTTCTCCGCCTGCATAACATGTTTAAGATGATGATGTTATCGAAAAGCATAACAAGTTAGCAACACTAAGGAAAACTCCACCAAAAGTGTCAGAGAAATATCACTAAGATCTTCAAGCATATTGATAGTAGACGGCAAAATCAATCCAACAAATTGCATAAGATTCTGCTGCCTATCCACTATTACTTATTACTTTGTCATTCTATGACAATTCTGCTGTGTCCAACTATCAAAACACTAGCATCATAATATTTGAAATTAGGACAAAAAGAAAAGCTATTCCTGGTATATTTGAAGATGCATCTATCACACAAAAAAAGAAAAAAACTCCAKGTGATTAGCTCACTGCACAGAAGTGCGAACTCATGATTGTCTAATGTCTGTCTGAAGAAAAAAGGAAAAAAATAACACTAAAGTTCTCTTGCCGAGGGGGATACAACCAAATGCAGGATGATCAAGCGAAGCAGGTTTCAGAAAGCCATCACAACTAAATAAGAGAAMGAAAGAAACAAAATGWAACCAAGCAGCAAACTGCAGAAGTAACATGACATTCAATCATTCAAATATCTGCTCTCCAACTGTTAAGAAGTAAAAAAGCATAGAAAAAATCCCTACATAACCAAACTAAAATAACTTCACCTCAGCACAGATTCTGCCAACAGTAGAAATAGTCTCAATAGGGTACAATCCACGCAAGGTCTCAGCACCAAGAAGGATTGCATCAGTTCCTGCCAACAAAAGCATCAGAAAAAAAGCAGTATCCTCATTTGCTCCATAAATTACCAAATAATAGCACACACCATACCCAAATCCATCCCCCAAACCCTGGGGACAAAAAGCAGAAGTGGGGGTGGAGGAGATGTCACAACAGAACATTAGGTAGATTTTGCAATAATATAAAATAATAGCATACAAGACTTACCATCCAATACAGCATTTGCCACATCTGTTGCTTCTGCACGAGTAGGTCTAAGATTGTCAGTCATACTATCAACAACACGAGTTACAACTGCTGGCTTTCCTGCCATGTTGCATTTGTTGACGGCAGCTTTCTGGAACAAGAAGACCTGTGAATTCAATGTCCTTCGTTAGTAGGAAGATCAATTAGAGTAAAWTATTACAATAGTACACTAACCGTAAATGCGGATACCCTAATAACCACCATAGAAAATCCAAAATCGAAGTACCACAGAAGAAGAAACAAAAGAAGGAAATCTGTCGTACAACATTTTTGGCAATAGTTGCTTGTGCAAAAGCATATGACTCAGCAGTTTGCAAAGCAATAGGAGAAAGAATATATAGTATCAACAGTAGCACCATAAAATATTATACAGTCCCAAAGGTGTTTTCCTAATACAGAAATCTAAAAGACATCTTTAACCTTTTCCTGAAMAGATGTGGAATCACGACATGGAAACTACAACTCCTCGTAATTGGTGATATGATTAGCATTGGAGAATGACTACTAAAGAACAATGTACACAGCCACACTGCAGCTGACTGCCTTTYTTGTCCTTTCAGCATAATAAGACACATAAATTCAACTTTGAAATACCCAWAAGAATGATTCCAAAAATATAGACCAACATTTTGACAATATCAATGAAGCATATGACATGCAATTATGCAGCWAWGCAATTCTTCGCATGTGTACAGAAACTGGAAACGCTTATTTAATGTGCTGGATAATTTATTCGGCGGACATCAGAAAACTAACCTTCTCTGGGGGAAGATCTATACCCAAGTTTCCACGGGAAAGGATGATACCATCTGCCTCTTGAAGGATCTCATCAAAATGAGTTAAACCCTGACAAGATATCAAGACCAAGAAAAGAACAGTCAAGTTTATGCAGATATGCCGGTGGTTGTCATAATGGCAGATACCAACCAAATAGAAGACCTACCTCTATGTTTTCYATCTTAGCAAAGATCTGCGTCTGACTCAGGTCACCAAGCTTTGATAAAAATTCACGGGCCTGCATTTTGAATAATAGAAAATACGTCATTTGTATTTTGTGCACCCAAATGAGAGCAAAAACCAATAATTGTAAGAGAAGAAAAACAAGGCAACAGAGAAATTCATTGCTGATCCTCACCTGACGAACATCTTCTGCATGTCGTGTATATGATAGTGAGAGAAAATCAATTTTATTCTGAAGACCCCATGTGCTTATAACCTGGAATTAGGCAAAAGAAAGAACCGCAGGCTGAATCAAGAAAGCCAAGAAGGAGAGAGTAGGACATAGCTATCATAAAAACTATAAAAATCTTGCAGTACACATTATGCTGAACAGGTTTGGAACGACATTGTAGTAATCAAGAACTAAGAACTAGGATGCCAATCAAACCCAGCAAACACTGTGAAGGAAGGCAAAAAATATGAAGACCAATGAATCCGGTGACAAAGTATAGCAGGCAGACAAGGTAAAAAWGAAGGTCAAGATTCTCAATAGCATATTATGTCCAGGAACTGATGGTGATTTACAGAGAATTGGATTTAACAACAAGGAGGACTTTTCAAAAGGCAACGGAATCAAGCAATTACAATCACATAAAAGCAGCACATATCAGGTTCGTCTATCCTTCTTTTTCAGACACAGCAAATATCTAAAACAGCTTTGCTTTCCTACTTTTCCATCCTGCAAATGAACAACCACAAGCACAAAAGTTGTCATGGCTCACCTCCTTATCCTTGTCAGAGAGTGTTGGAAGATCAATGCGAACTTGCGAAGCATGCAGGGTGAATAATGACCCGGCTAGTGTTGCAGTGTTCTTAATTACACAAACAACATCTTCACCCTTCACTTCATCTACCTGCTCAACCCAAGCAAAAGATCTGAGACATACAAACACTGGCAGAACCAAACTAACCGTCTTTACAGGCTAATGCAAAGAAACAGGAACTCTGTTCACAAGTTAAAATCAATAAACAAACAAACAGACCCAAGCACAAGCATCTGACCTCTCCCCTCACCGCAACAAAAATAAAAACAAAAAAATAAAAAACAGTATTAGTTGCAATAAAGTGGTGCCAGTCTGCTCCATACCTCCAGCCAAACAGAAGTAGTTTCACTTCCTGTGAACAGGTACTGTCCCATAAATATAGTGTCTCCCTTCTTAACAGCCTGCAAACAAGATCAAAGGCATGGTTTACCATAAGAAATATCAAAAAAGCAGAAGAAAAATGAATGGTAACCTGCAAATGTTTAATGCGGATGTACCATTCTAATAAAGAGCATGTAAGAAAAAAGTTTGATCCACAACAATGGAGTGCCACCTAAGTGTAATATAATTTCCAAAAGAATGGAATGTGGGCAATATGTTATCAAGTTACTCAGTTGTAAAATTCAGCCAGGTTCAAAGCAAAAATTTCTATGTGGAGAACTAACACATTCACTTGATGATACGCACCATGGTCATCCTCTAGATATGAGAATCCTTTGCAGGTATCCAGAGGGACAGCCTAGAGTTGCAAAATAGCAGACACAACCTCGACGTATTCAATCAAACACCTCACACTCTATTAAACAAAAGACTGAGACACTTGCATAACAATAGAGAGATGATATAAATGTGTTGAACATATAGAATGACAGAGGCTTATGGAAAAGGTACAGAATTGCAACAAAAAAGTTTTGCAGCAATCATCAACTAAAACATCTAATAACAAAGAGTTCCTTGTAATTGTAGTTATCTTGAAATTCTCAACAAAGTGAAAAGTTCATCTATAGCAGTCAAATGTTACAGTTTTGAATGCATAAGCACCATCTTATCTATTGGCATTTTAGATGCCAAAAGCCGCAAAAATAAATTTAACAAACTTATGAGCATCGAATATTTTGATAACACATATTTTGACAATGGGGAGTTTAAACCTTTGAGAGGCCGGAGAAGCTGATGGGCAACACTTCTGAGGATGCATCCTGACCTTGATCTGGTGTGAGAATAACAGTTGCATCTGCCTTGAGTGAGATAGCTTTTTCACTTTTATTAACAACCTGCAGTTCTGCACCCACAGTGTCTAGCATAACCTGAAAACAATTTGAAGAACCATACTCAGGATTTTACCTTTTTGAGTCTACAACTGCAGAAAAATAACTTTACATGTAAAAGATAACAGGTYAGACTAACTCTTCCACATATAAATCCGTACACCGTCCATCTATATGTTAGGTTTCTGATGTAACTACAAAACTTCAATAGTAAATTTGCAGCTAGGGTAGACTCCATGGTGCATTTCTGAAGAAGAGACTGGAAATAATGTCCCATCTTATCTAATTTTTGCAAGAGAAAACAGCACAATGGTTCAACATGTTCCCTTCTTCTTGCTATCCTAAGCTGTCTCTGGAATAGAAGGGTACTAACACGGATTTGAAGAATGGAATACATGTGAAGACACGTAAGGTTATTTGGCACAAAATGCATCCWTTGTTCTTTAAGTAACCCCAGCGAACCACGGCAAATTGCACAGTAACAAAAGAAAAAAAACAAAATCAACCATCCTGCTTCCAGATGACAGGAAAAAATATTTAGAATGGGCAAAATTAGAACTAAGCAACCATCCATAAAGGCTTAGTATGAGTTAATAACTAAAGCACAATAAATGAGAGAAAACATACAGCACACAGCTTCTTAGTGGTTTTGATGGCAGCCTTCAAATTCTCCAAAGTCTCTTGGTGATATTCCGGGTCACCCCATGAGAAGTCAAACCTCGCCACTGCATTAATGTCATTCACCAGCCATCAGAATGCCACAAAAGAACATAAATTTTTATTTTTTCAAACCCTGAAATGATTCAGATGGATAACTCAGATAAAGAGAAGATTAAACTCTTTCTTAAGGTGAATTGAGTTGCCATTCCAATTCTTCACTAGACCGRCATACCATCAGAATCACATAAATTAAAAGAAAAAAATAATGTCTTGAAAAAGAAAGACTGAATTTTTACCAGACATTCCAGCTTTAAGACAACCAGAGATAACCTCAGGGGATCGAGAGCGCGGGCCCAACGTTCCCACGATCTTCGTCATTGCAGGAAAGAAGCTCTGAGACATACGCACATAAAAAACACATGAAAACTGCAGATCTAAAGTAAGATCGAAATACGAATGTAAAAGAAAAAAAGAGACTAACAGTTTTGGATGGCTCAAGGATGGAGGCCATCCTGATGGGTTCTTCCAATAGTAGATGATTCGACACCATTCTTTAMGATTTTCCTCAATTCGTCAATCTGCAAATTGAACTGGAAACTACAGTTGAAAATTCTAGAGTCTATGTGAGTAAGGATTTCGCGACAAACACAAAAAATAAGAGAGATGCTACTTTTTTGGACTTAACTTTGAATGCTTAATCAAGAGAGAGCGAAGCGGTAGGAGCACGCAGGTTAAGCAAGAAGAATTTCTTTTGCCCCAAGAAATTTCCCTTTTTCCTTTTTGTTATTTATCGTTTGGTCATTGTAAATTCGACATCCAGAAGATCTGCATGAAACTTTTTACTACTTGTTTCAAACTTTTTTTTTTAGTCTCACGTTTGAGGAGATTAATTGAAACCCCAATCAGATTCTGCCCTTACTACAACCTGTCTTATTCTCAAGAAGGCAGGATCAAATTCTCATGACCTCTCAAGTACGAATGAACCTGTATGTATTCTTTTACTTATCATTTGAATCGCGAATATAAGATAGAAAATTATTAATGAAAAGTTTAATAAATTAAAGAATAAAATATAGAATTCTATTAATATTACAATATGCAAAAAAAATAGAAAATTTTACAATAAATGCAACAGATCAAAAAGAACGAAAATGATATTTAATTGCTGATTTAATTAACCAAGGAACGGTATAGGCGGTAAATTGGAGTTCCGATGGAATACAGCAGATGGCATGTTCTTTGGGATGGAATTCTGAAAAGATATTTTTCCTGTTCCTGAGCCTCCATCGAATACYACGGGCCACGTATGGTAGGTTTATGGAAAGACCTTTTCATCGAAATTCATTTTTCTATTAAATAAAATCAATTTACTTTTCTAACTTTACAAAAGGGAATATTTTGTTACATTTATTTATACTAAAATTTGAAGGGGAGTGCCACTCCAGTGGCGAGCTCCTCATTCGTACTAGTCAGTACGGTTGCAGGGGACAAACAACGTGGCTCGAATGTATTCGCCGCTACTTACTTTTGGCGAGGTCGAGGAGGCCGCATGTTCTGTGTGCTGAGTTGGAAGTCAAGTGGTATTTTTTGTACTTCAGGCTATGGGTCCCAGGAAAGGAAAAGATTGGGGGCCATCGCCTCTCCTTCTTCGAGCTGTTGAATGTCAGATGCTATGGGCCGAAAACGGAGTCGTGTTGTATAGTTTTACTTTCAATGTCAAACTCAATCTCCACCGTCCGTCTCTGTTAGCGACTCCAGTAGAGGGGTTTTTTTATTATTACATTTGCTATCCGTATTCCAGTTGTGCACCTTTAGACTTTTTCTAACTGTAGTGAAAAAAAAAAAAAAACTGGAGTTTGACCGGTTTGTCCATTTTTTGAATTTTATTGTCATATAATTTTTTTAATCAACGTTAATAGCTTATTGACATAAATGCTGAAASATCGTATGAATCAGTCTCTTTGATTCTCCGTGTTTCTTCTCTGCTTCAGTGTGTGTTTTCCTTTTCACCGAAGCGTTCTTCCTCGGCATCCTCAACGATAGTTTTTCTGGCATGCTTGTGAATTCTTGTAACAATTATCAAGCACTCGCAATATGTTTCTTCTAAAAAATTATATTGATCTTCAAATATTTGTAAATAGGAATAGAAAAAAGGTATTTATGCCAGTCCGATCAAACTAATATGCTACTATATAGAAAAACATCTTCCTAATCAATTTGATCATTCTTGGAGTCCAATGACCTAATCCAACCAGAATTTTCCACCAGCTTGAGAATAACAAGGGTTGATTAGATTAGATAGATCTTRACTCGAACTGTAATGCTATTTGACTCATATTAAGTCACATTAAGAGTAATTGCATTCATATATTTTTAAACAATATATTTATTTATTATAATAATTATGTATTAATTGAACCATATAATTTATAGCATTGCTAAACAATTAAATAGTGCCTAACTGTTAAAAAGGAAAGTTAATTTGAGAAAACTCAATTAAAGCTCCTCCAAGCGGCAAATGGGGGGTCCACGAATCACTTTGACCCCGGTTGTCCAACTCCAAATCCTTGTTCATTTTCTAAAGTCAACCCGGATCCGACTTTTTCTTCTTTTTCTTCAATTATATTATGTAATTTGCATAATCATTCGTAATCAAGTCCTGCCTCTCTAATTTCTCATCAATTGAAGTTTCATGACCATAATCGGCTAAGCTGCAAGAGCTTAGAGCTTGCTTCTACTATAGAGATTGAAGAGAAGAGAATAATTTTTAGAACAATTAAATACGATATCGTTATGATATATTTAATTGCTTAAATCATAAAATACGTCTAAAATGATATTTAAAAATTAATATAATCATATTAAATATTTATTAACATCTTCTCAGAGAAAAACTATTTATATTAATATCATAATATATTCATAACTTTTAAACAAAATAAATATTCATCTTGTTTTATATTTGCGTGAAACTGAATATAAATATTTAATTCTGAATTGCTAATGACCACTGAATCCTACAAGAAAACAGATATAAAAGTGGCTTGTGAGGGAAGGCAGCAGCCGCTGATTTTCTAAGRGAGAGCCGAACACCTCTCGTACAAATGATCCTAGAAGAGACATATATATTTTGAAGAGTTATTTTAATTATAAATAGTTATGTCATGGTTTCCTAGTCCAATAAGAGTTTGATATGCTTTATTTTTTAAATAAGAGTAACAATAAAAATAATTATAACTTAATTTTGTAGAATTATTAGAAAATTAAACTTTTTTTGAAATAAATAGAATATAACGATTAAAATGTTAAGATATAATTATAAGATGACTTCTGACTATTATTAATTCATTTACTTTAAAATAATATAACGACTTCGAATTATATACATGCTCATTTCCCATTTGAATATTTTAAATTAAAATTAAAAATGATACAATTAGTCATTTATGGAATGGCACATGCATAAAGAAGACTCCTGAATAGGAATTTGATTTTATCATACCTAGCATTTGAGAGATGGCTTGCTTGATTATGAGTCTATTCTTAGTTGTTGATATATATGTTTTCTTTATACTTTCTTTAAGTTGCTGAAAAAGTGTTTTTTAAATGAAAATTTTATTTTAAAAATTAATGCGATGTTTTTATTTTTTATTTATATTATTAAGTATTGAATAACATTCAGAGTAGTTTTTACAATACAATCCTTTTTAAATTTTTGTAAGATTAAAATTATAAGAAAAAGTAATTGAGAACAATTTAAAATAATTTTTAATTTAAAAAGTTAAGAATGACTTATTTAAAAGGATTTAGAACGTGCCTCTATCTCTCCAATAAGTTTACTAATGTGTACTGRTCAAAAAGAACGTTTGCTAATGCTTAAGACGATCATAACGTTCCAATGAATTCGTGCATGTCAAAATAAAGCAAATTTTAGTAAATATTTTGGTTAGACTATTTGATATTCTTATTTAGTAAGATTAATTCGGGTTTAATTGAAATTGTATCATCATAATTTAGAATCTGATTCTTATTTAGAAGAAGATTCGATCATAATTTTCTTAATATAACATCACATGTAGAGATTATATACATGATTACTCAATAGTTTATTTAGTAATTGTTTCCAGCTATTGATTTGACGGTATGAAAAATGTATTTTGCCCYTAAGAAAAAAAAAATTCATTTTTTATATTCTTAATACTTTTGTTTTCATTTGGTGGCAAAATTCTTTTCGATTGTACCCACTCAAGATTGATTAAAGAACTCTAAGGAAAAAAGCAAAAAAAAAAAAAGAAATGAATGCTAATACGTGATAAAGAAAATATTGCATGAATATTTACAATATCAACGTGCTAATAGATTATAAATATTATTTTTATTAATTATATTATGTGCTTTAGATAAATAATTATACAAATGAAGCGAATAAATGTAGAATCTTAATTGTTTATATTGTCCACATCATTCTGGCAAATTGTCCCTGTCTTCATTAAAAGCTGATTTTCATTTTAAGTTTTGAGTTTACACGAAACGAATGACAAATGCATTTTAATTTTGAAATTGAAGTATTTTCAATAAGAAATTTTGTTCAAATGAGTTTCTGAGAAAATTATTCTCCAACCGAAGKCTGCGTTCCTATTTTAAGGAAAATTATTCAAATGAAGAATAACCTTTATTTTACTAAAAAAGAAAAAGAAATGCTCATGTTATAGAATAATTGTAATTTTATTTTCGARCACACYTAAAATGATATTATCGTTTAAGAAAAATGCTGTGAGAAAAATTAATCGTATCTTGACAATTCTTTTCAACTAAAAAATAATTAATAAATTTAAAAATAGTAATTCCAAACACGCCATAAATTAGTTGAAAATTTCTTTTTTAACAAGTACTAGTATTTCCGTAGGGTATCCACCAAGAGCAAAAACGGAAAAGAACTTCTGAATATGGAAAATACAATTAAAAGAGAAATAAAGATAAAAATAAAATGGCTGCCTAATTTGTAACGTATAGGGGCCCACTCACGTGACCGAAACTTTACTTGCTACCTAACGGACTCGTCATCTTTTGACGGTTTCACCTTCACACTTTCACGGCAGATTTAGCAGGATTAACGGCGACATCCCGTAGACGTCCCTGACGTCGTTTGTCCTCTCACGTCCCCGACGCCCAAACCCTAACGGATTCCTTTGACTCCGCCTTCCATGGCTTCTTGTGACGATGATTTCTCTCTCCTCGGGGACGATAACACCACCGCCACGGCCACCACCTCTCATCCCCCCAACTCTAACCCTAACTTAATCCACCAACGTCAATCCTTCACTCACCGCAACATCTCCGCCGCTAACGACGACAACGACGTCGTCTCCCCAGACGCCGATGGCTACAGTGACGGCCCCTTCTGTTCTTCTCATCCAAACTCTAAGTCCAACAATAACAATAATACCCCGTCCTTCCATGTCGTCAACGTCAACCCTTACGATACCGGTCCCAACCCGTTCGATAACGATCCCGACCCAAACAAAACGCGCCTGAACAATAACATTCATACACCTCACGATAAGCGAACGGATCGCGAAGAGGTCAGCGATAGTGGAACGCCGTACCCGTACAAGCGATCCAGAGTTAGTTCTTCTGCTGGCGGCGGAAGTGCTGGCAGCGGCGGAGGTGAGTATAGGAAGGATAGGGAAGAATGGAGCGACTCGGCGATTGCATGCTTATTGGAGGCGTATACGGAGAAGTTTATGATGCTAAACAGGGGGAATTTGAGGGGGAGAGATTGGGAGGAGGTGGCAGCTATGGTTAGTGAAAGGTGCGATAAGCAGACAAAAAGCGTGGAACAGTGTAAAAATAAAGTAGATAATTTGAAGAAGAGGTACAAATTGGAGAGACACCGGTTGACTAATGGTGGAGTCTCGGCAAGTCATTGGCCTTGGTTTAAGCAAATGGAGCAAATTGTTGGGAATTCTTTGTCGTCAAAGGCTGCAGCTGCCGCTGATGATGAAAAGTCCGGTGGCGGACCAGCACACTCGGGTAAACAGTCCAAGAGGTATCAGCTATTGCATTTGCTAATATCGAATGGAACAAAYTTTAGTTTACAAATTCTTATTTTGCTGTGTTTCGTTTTGCAACTCAATTCTAAGTTGTTTATTGGTAGTCATGATTGAATCTTTTGAGCATATTTCATAGTAGATTTTATGAGTATTCTAGTGTCCTAGCTACGAATTCTATTGTAGCAAGTTTAGAGAGACTAAGTATCAAATATTTCTAGTTACCATCATGCAGCAACTTCCGGTGCCTTGAATAGTTTGGATTGTTGCAGAGTTTCTGTAGTGAACTGTAAGGTCGGAGGTACAACGTCTAACCTAGAGATAGTGTAAAAGTTGCACTCCAGTATCTGAGTTTAGACTCCGAATTTAACAGTATGGGTTTGTCTTATATGGGGTATTACTTACAAAATCCAGTATCTTTTGCATGTCACTTTTTTCATTTTATCTATCATCATCATTTTATTTCCCACTTTAGATTTCAGTTAATCTGAGCCTCATTGAGATTATAGTGAACAATGGAGCCTTATTTGGAGTTTGAAGCTTTTGTCTACCTTTGATGTTACAGCGATGGCACTCTATAATTTTGAGATATTACCTGTGGTTCTTAGGCTAAGGATCATCTTCATAATACAGTCTTCCAGTCATGAAAGTAGGATTATAATTCTATGCTTGTTAACAGCTTGCATTAAAACTTGGAACTTATTTGACTGAAATATGTTCTGATAGGAATCTGATTCAATGCATCAGTTCAAATCAAGATGATTTGTTTCATGTAATTTATTGTGCTTGTGGTGCATCAGCATACCTGGTTTATTGCTGTCATCATGATGTGGATATCTTCTTAATCTTTTAATCCTTTTCTACTCATCTTTGCTTTTCCCTTTTCTACTTGTGTTGGACAGATATGGATCATCAGCTGTGAGTCCCGGGGGTCAGATTAATAACATAAAGTCAAAAGCAACAACTGGTGCTAGATGGCGAAGAGTGGTCTTTAAAATTAGTGGTTCTGCTCTAGCTGGAACAGCTCCTCAAAATATTGATCCAAAGGTTCTCCAGTGAAACTTAATGGATATCGAATTATTATGTAAAACACACATCCTTTGATATATTATATTTAGTGATTCTGCATTTTACCAAAATTATCTCCAGTTACCGTTTATTCTTAGAACATAATGCTGGAGGTTTTGATGTGGTCTGCTTAGCCAGAATACTATAGAATTCTTGTTTCATAATCACATTCTTGAATTGTCCTGGTCTTGGAAGGAAAAAAGTAAAATTAGAGAGAAGAGCCTTGATGGTTCTACTAATGGAATGCTAAAAGTGATATTTTGTTCTTTATTTTCTTACTTGGAATAGAAAAACCATCTCTACTTGTACAGACACGTGAGAAGAAACTTTTAGGTTTATCTAACCTCAACAGAATAGCTTTTGTGTTAGTTGATCTATATTGGTTGTATGCTATGCCAATAATTAATTTATTCACGAAAAGATTCAAAGAGAATTTTATGCATGTTAATGTTATTGGATCTCTCAATAAATTTGCTATTGATATGCCAGGTAGCCATGCTAATAGCAAGAGAAGTTTCAATTGCTTGCCGCATGGGTGTTGAGGTATGTTTTCAAATATTCCTGTTTTCCCACTAGTATTTTTTTTCCAATCGTTTTTATTCCATGTGAAACTAAAATTCCTAATTGTTCTTAGGTAGCAATAGTTGTTGGTGGCCGTAATTTCTTTTGTGGACAAACATGGGTAACAACGACAGGTTTAGATAGATGTACTGCATACCAGATTGGGTAATTCTGCTGACTTCGATTTATTTGTGTCTGCAAATTTGCATAATAATATAGCCAGTTCAGTTGCAGTCGCAAGCATATTCTTTTTTATTCTTGATGCAGTTGATATGAGAGAGTTTATTTCTTGAACTGTCTCAGTATTTCCCTTTTCTATAATTTTTCTTTTTGGTTGGAAAAAGGGTGGGGGGGTTTATTATGGTTAGCGACCCAACTTTCTTGATATTGTTCTCTCTGAAGTAGTTTCTTAGAGGTTTCGTCAGTCATTTATTTTCATAGAATTCTGAATCGGGAATTAGAATCCATAAAGAACAATTATGAGAAGATGTTCAACATGATTGCTATACCCTTAATAATTCAAATGCACACGTGCAAAAAGTTTGCTGCCGTCAATTCGTCTTATCTAGATTAATGCCTTCACCATATAGATGTTATAAACCTTTGATTTCTTATGCAGTATTAATGTCAGCGTCTCTACATATTCAGTTTGAAAATGTAGAAATATTGCTACTACATCTTAAAAGTGAATTTGTCGCTCTTATTCGCATATGCTTCAACCATGTAAAATTGTTTTCTTTAGTTTAACTGTGAATTTCTATTTAACTGATTCAGAAACTTTTCTATAGTTTGCTTTTTGCATGTTTTATTGTGCCTATCCATGTTGTTGACATTCCCTGATAAACTACAGATGAATTGAATTGTCATTCTCTGAACTGTTCCTCTCAACTCTGATTTGGTGCAACTGTTGCTCTATTTAGCCTGAGCTGTAGATGTTCCTAGAGTCATAATTCAAGTGTGATGCACTTGGACAGAATTATCCTGTTATGTATCTGAAGAATGATGCATCTTTCCTCTAGTTAAATGTGTTCTGTTATTACTTCTTAAATCGTCCAAAAATAGGTTTTCTCATCCATGAGCTGATAGCCGCTAACTCTACTTTGTACCCAGAATGATGGCAACTGTGATGAACTCTATACTACTGCAGTCAGCTTTAGAGAAATTGGGTGTACAGACACGRGTGCAAAGTGCATTTTCGATGCCTGAGGTTGCTGAGCCATATAGTAGGCAAAGGGCTATTCGGCATCTTGAAAAAGGAAGAGTTGTAATATTTGGAGGTATTGGAGCTGGCATAGGAAATCCACTCTTCTCCACAGATACGGCTGCTGCTCTTCGTGCCTCAGAGAGTAAGTTTCTGTAACTCTAGGATGTATAATTCTTCTATGTCTCTTTTTCCATTTCTGGAACAGAAGTTTACGCACTTTTTTGTCCAGTTCATGCGGATGCAGTTCTAAAAGGTACGAATGTGGACGGTGTGTTTGTTTCTGACTCTAGAAACAACAATACGGCGGGAGCTGGACATACTTCCTTTGGAGAGTTGTCTTCAACTGGTACTCTGCCAATGGACACAATGGCTGTAAGGTTTTGTGAGGATAATGGAATTTCTGGTTAGTAGTACTTTTACATCTTGTTTATTGCCTCTTGTTTCCCCTTGCATTCTGCCTCTCGTCAATATTGGACCTGCTTGTGTTGTAATTAAGGTCCACTAAAAGATGAATTTGCTTTTAGATGGGTMAAGACTTGAACTTTTGGTTCTAATTGAAAAGAATAATCATGTTTAAAATTATGTAATGTCTAATTCAAATCTAATACGTTCTTGCAGTTGTCATATTTAACATCCACGAGCCTGGCAATATATCAAGAGCATTATGCGGAGAGCAAGTTGGAACATTCATTGATCAAAGAGGAAGAGTGGGCTGAATGTTAGGGGGCTATTTGACCTGCTGATTTGAGATGTATAGTATGCGCCTTACGAACCTTTAATTCATCCCTAATGAACTTATATAGCACATTGAGCGACCCACACTCAGATGCTCTCGAAGCAGCTTTCAATTGAATCTAGGCGAGATCTCTCGAAGAAAATGCCAGAAGTGTGGGCACCCTATCTATTTCYAATCGTAACCATCTGGTTTCCATCAGTAGTAGTTAAAGTTTTATGTACAACTCCTGCTGCTGAATGGTCTGATTCTGATAATTACCTATCTGATGCAATAACAGTAGTGTACCGATAGATCATAACGTGATCTTTGGAGCAKTGAAATATGACGAAGAGATTGCTTGAAACAGTTCCGCCCATATTTCCTTGGTAATTCTTTTCSTTTCCACCTCTCAGCATATCTGCCTCTCTGTGTCATTGTGGAAACAAGCTGGTAGAGGCCTAAAGTTATTGTTTGTAACTGATGTCGATTTCATGTCCTTCTAGCTGAAGGATCTTCTAACATGCTTGGTAACCACATGGTTTTGAGACAGAGCAACTTAAATTTATTCCAGGATTCAAGAAGAAAGAATGTACCGAAAATAGGAGAGATGCCTTGAACGTATGCAGTCTATGTAAAAAGATGAAAAGGGATTTGACGATTTGTGCTTTCTCTGGGTGTAATAGAATCTCAGGTACCAAAGATGAGTTGGTTAGTAAAGATGCAGAAATCAGAAATACAGATTGAAAATGAATTGCTATAATCACCCAGACCTTGAAGCTATTTGAACTTTTGGCAAGACAAGAACGGCCAACTGAAAACGCGTCCAGTTGATGAGTCCTGGACCCTTAAAGAGACAGACGCCTCTCGACTGCCATGAAAGCATTCAGCTTTTAACCAACCGTGATAATTATTTGTCAGCCTGAAAGAAAAGAAATYGAGGACTTATTGGATAAAAAGAAAAGCAAAGTGGTCAAAGTGTACCYAAGTTGTTGAGGCAGAGAAAATAGGAATCACTGGAAACAAGAGAAAGCAACGGGTCTAGCTGAAGTGTCTTAAAGTATCTCGTGTAGGCAGCATTGCTTTCTGAACGATCATCTGAAAACATTTTCCTGGTTCTTTAATTCTTATAAGGTTCTAAATGGCTACAACAGTTTGATGGGAACTGGGAGATTTTAGGACAAGAAAGAGAATATCAATTTCACCATTATGTCTGTTCTGGGATTCATATGAAGCATGCATGTTTAACAATGATGAAGATGACTAAACTGCTGTTTTTTATGTCTCTGTCTATCAGCTAATACGTGCGTGCAGTGGTGAAGCATGGGAATAAAGTGACATGAAAAAGATGGCATGCTTATTGCTTGGACATTGATTGCATTGATAATCATGACATGCTACGCAAGCCTTTCTTGAGCTCATTATGGATAATCAATTTTGTCTAAGGTTTGGAATACTTCTTTTCCCGTCTTACTATGCTTTGATAATATTGGGATTGCACCGTTTTGCAGAGGGCCATGGTCATTGCAGTGGGGGACATTCTTGAGTTCATCATTACAGAACTAATTTAGATGGAAAGAATTACAACAATACGTTTAGAACCTCTACATTGAACTAATTCTTCAGCCAGTAGGTAAGATCATCGGATCTTCTAAGGGTTCTTGAAAATAGAATTAAGGATAAACAAGACATACATTACAGAAATTACAACTAAATAGAAAAGATTCGGATAAATAGCCATGGCTTCCAAGTAGAGGAAATGGTGCCAGAATAACATCCTCTGCAATGAGATGTTGCAAACCGAACAGTCACGCGAATCTAGCATAGACAACAGATGAATCAATAAGCGCCCGCTGCATCTTCAGTAGTAGCAACAGATGGCGACAWGGAATTGCGGGATTCATCATAATCTTCTCCAAGAGGAGATTGCTCTACTCTGATATCCTCTATCATTTTAGCCACTTCAGACATTGTAGGCCTTTTTTCTGGTTGTGGCACTACACAAGCCATTGCTACATGCAGCATGGAAACTAGTTCCTCCTCAATGTTCTTGTACCTCAACAATTCTTGATCAAACACTTCAGCAGTCCACTCATCCCTCACCACTGATCGAACCCATTTAGGCAAGTCCACAGGCTGTTCGTCCTCCTGATCCATGCGAGGACGAGACGGTGAAGGGTACTGCGATGGAGCTTTACCTGTGAGCACTTCTAGTAATAGAACACCGAAACTATAGACGTCGGACTTCTGAGATAATCTCTTAACTTCTGCCTGTTCAGGTGCTTTGTATCCTCCCAATCTAGCGATGGCATGGACTGGATTCAAAAGAAGTGATAACCCAAAATCAGAAATACAAGCAACGCCATTTTTGTCAAGTAATACATTGGATGATTTCACATTCCCATGAGGAATTCTTGAGGCTGCATATTCTTCATGAATCTGGGCAATCCCACGAGCTGCCCCCAAAACCAAACTGATCCTTGTCGTCCAATCCAAAGGAATTCTACCTGGTCCGCGATTTCCTATTGAATAACATCAAGAGTAGCATAAAATTGCTAATCAGTGTCTCAAAATTGTCGTAAAAGTTAATTAAAAAATACACTATTCATGTCGGCATACCATGAAGAAGTGAATGCAAACTCCCATTAGGCATGTAGTCATACACGAGCAATTTCTCTTCCTTGGCATAATAATAAGCTTTAAGCTTAACAATGTTGCGATGCTTAAGCTTCCCAATCACATCCATATACTGCTCAAACTCTTTCCTAGCACAGGGGTTGGCATCCTTTAGCCTCTTCACAGCCACAGTGCAGCCATCATCAAGTACAGCTTTATAAACAGTTCCCAAACTCCCTTTCCCCAGCATCTCAGCTGATGCCCTGAGCAATTCCTCAAGTTCAAACTGCTTTCTTCTATCAAAAAACACAAGCTTACTCTTATCAGTAGCTGTAGTTCCATCACTATCTGCACCTCCATTATTTGCATACACCCGCTTCTCACTAGAATAACTGCTCCTCCTCTTCCCGCTTTCGCTTCCTCCCATTGAACTGGCATCCCTGGAGTATCTGCCGCAGTAATATGCCACGAGAAATGAAGCAATCACTAAAAAAGCGACAGCATTTGCCACTACTATTGCAACTATAGCCCCACTATTAAGTCCTTTTCTAGAGTGCTTATGCGATCCTTCAACTACTGGTACTGTTGCTGGTAGCGAAGTAGGATTAGATGGCACTGGTTGAGAAGAAARGGATGGACCATCAGTGAATGAACACTGAGGTAAAGGACTAACTCCGCACAGCCCTTCATTTCCGGCGAAGCTGTTTTGACCGAACTGTTTATATAGATTCTGAGGGACAGGTCCATATAATTCATTATTTGATAGGTTCAGAATCCTGAGTTGCGATAAGGAGTTGAGGTCTTTAGGAATGGTTCCAGAGAAAGCATTGTCTTGGAGGCGAAGAGTGAGAAGACGAGAGAGTTTAGACAATTCGGACGGGATTGGCCCTCCAAGGTTGTTGTCGGAGAGGTCAAGGCGAAGGAGACGGCGAAGAGAGGAGATTTGAGGTGGGATATCGCCCGAGAAGTCATTGTTGGAGAGGTAGATGAGTTTGAGGTTGAGACAATGTGTAATGGGAGCCAGAGTTCCATTAAGCCGGTTATCGCGGAGGTCTAGGAGGCGGAGCTGCTCAAGGGAGGAGAGGGAGTCAATAGGGCCGCGGAGGTTGTGGGAGGGGAGGATAAGGGCGGTAACACGGCCGTTGGTGCAGTTTACTCCGGCCCAAGCAGCAGTGCATGCAGTAGCATTGGGAGGAAGTGTCCAGTTGGAGAGAAGAGTACCGTGTAGGTCAGCCTGGGAGCGGAAGAGAATGAGGGCTGCCGTGTCACTGTCGGTGATTGCCGTTGTAGTAGCAGTGGCAGAGGAGGAGGTGGCGGCAGCAATGGTGGAATAAAGAGAAAGAGCAAAGAGGAGAAGTGAGAAAGCCAAAAGGTCCATTGGTTAGAGCATAGAAGGCGGGAAGTGGGGATAATGGGGTGTTAATAATTTTAAAACTAGTAGTACTCCATAGAAAATAAAATTAAAAAAAAAAAGTTAAAAGTCAAGTGCTAGAAAGGGAGGAAAAGACAAAGAAGTTGAATTTAAGAACAGTGTCTGGCCACAACGGTGAACCATGAGGAGGAGGCTCCCCATCGACCTTCCACATTACAATATCTTGTTGGTAAAAAGGAAATTAGAATTGGCTATCTAATGGTCCCCTGGGGGCGAGTAAGGAATGTATTTAAAGATTCAGATTCGTGAAATTAATTTTTGAATAAAAAATATTCTTTTTATGGAAGAAAATACTATTTGTTGGTCCAAAAATTGAATTTGAACATTGAATTCAATTTTTTCTCCAAACATTCATTTGGATTGGATGTTTGATATGTGGATTTGTGAAGTTAAAAAAAAAAATTGAAACAAATTTCTAAATAACCAATTAATAATGTATTAGCCTTGATCAATTAATGAAAAATGGCTTTAAACCATTATTAAGAAACAATAATCAATTACGACCAAGACATTAGTTGATTATTGTTTCTTAATAATAAGCCTTAGTCGGATATTAAAAAGTGAAAAGAAAAAATTTTCCTATTCATTGTTGTTATTTAGAGGAAGTTTTGAACCTTTTTTTTTTTTTTTTGAATGCAGGAGAGTTTTATTAATTGTAGAAGTGAAATCGCAGAGATTTTTGGTCCCAAAAAAAAAAAAAAAAAAGTTGTGTTGACTTGAAAAAGCAATCTAAATGCACCCTAAGGAATAAGTGGAATGACTCACAATGGAGAGAAATTTTGAATCATTTAAAATTATTATAATGTGAGGTGTAAAATTGATAATTTAAATTTTATTGTTCGAAACATTCAATTTTGTGAATCTCTTATTAACTTATAGATTTATATACTTCACTAAAGTATATTTAATGATCCTGACAATTTCCTCCATTCGTTGAATTTTATACTTATCTTTAATTGTAATTTACTGAATAATTAATTTTTAATAGAAAATAATTTTTGTATTTTTAATATAAAAATTTTCTTGAGAATCTCATTTGATAGTTAAACTTTAAAATTGAAAGACTAAAATTTATTTATTTAGTATTCTAATAGTGAGATAACTAAAATAAGAATAATTTAATTTTTAATTTTTATAATTTAATCTATTTATGAGATTTTTTAATACTTATGTAATAACTTTAAACAATATATATAAAAAAATGAACGGAGTATAAATTTATCAATTCGAAACTTATTAAAGTAAGAATTTCGAATCTTCTAGTAAATTTTTCTGATATAATAATCAGAATTACATATGTTAACTCCTAAAATTAAAGAGAATAAATATTATTAAATGAGTCGGAATAAATACATGTCTTACTTTAATTAATAAATATAAATATATAATAAGAAGTATATTAAAAGATAGTTAATTTTAAAATAAGTTTAATGGTCTCGAATCCACCTGGGAGGAGAGGGATTGGGATTTTGTGGAAGAAGACCAAAGAATGTGGTAGGATTTGGTAATGCGTCAATTCCTTTGCTTTCTCTAACGACCGAACAGAGAAAGAGAAAGAAATGATTGAAGGAGACATATTAATGTGCTCAGTTGGGAAGCTAATACCCTTAACAGCAACAGTAGAAAGAAGGAAGAAGAAGATGTGGGGAATGATTGCTGTTCTGCACTCTGTCGTTCTCTTATTGCAATTGAGTAAAAAGAGGAGTACAAATCATAGAAGCAAGATTCTTCTTTCTTTTATTATATATCTCTTTACCTTTTTCCTTTTTTCTCTAAGGTGATTTGCAAACGGAATGGGAGTGACGGTCCCTTCAAAAAGACTGGGGTTTGCCTGACTGACTCAATTGGACAGTTTTCTTTAGAATCCCGTCACTGTAATTCTTTGAATTTTGCCGAACCTTGGATTCAATTTCAAATTAAAACCAAGAAATGGGATTAGGGAAATAGTAGTAAGCAAAGGCWTGTGTAGATAACATGAAAAGCGTAGGGGTTAAAGTTGTCGTCAAAAAAGTGAAGTAATTGGATACAGCTTTATGTTGTTGTGCCTTTTACCGATGAGGAAATGAAGGCGGGATTGGCGTTCAAACAGGCTCAACACTTCATAACTGTTGCTTCTCACCAAAAACTGGATATTAAAAGGCATGCATGGTGTGATCCGATATAGCAGTTGGCATTTTTTGGACCCTTTGACCACAACAATTGAAAACCCAGGCAACTCTATGGAATTTAGAAAATCAATACCCGTTGATTAAGTATTCTGTGCCGATGGTCTGGTSTTTTCTTCGGCTAAACCTTTAGTTCCGTTGGGAAGAGTACTTTAGATCTAGTTCTTTGTGAAAAAGGGAGCACCTGATAATAGTGTAAGCAAAGTAGGGTAGCTGCAGCTGCCGAAGCCAGCATGGCTCCTTCCCGGGGTATCATAGACAGATTTGGCTCTTTACCCGGGTCACTGGGCAGTCTATCATGTTACATTGGAAACCAAACTCTAAAGAAGAATTCTGATTGCAAAGTACATATTTATGAGATTATTACCAATTATGGAGAGCTTGCTACAGCCTTTATACTAACTTATTCAATATAAAAACATAATTAGGACGCCGAGATGACAGCAAAGTTGGAAACTAATTCTATTGAGGTGCTAAGATGTACGAAAACTGATATTAAATTGAAAAAGATATACCGTAAGTCAGAAACTCAATAAATAGTCAACTTATGCTAGCAAAATAACCTTGGATTACCAGAAGCATAGAACAACATATCAAATTCCCCAAAAAAAAAAAAAAAAAAAAGTTGAGAATTAGAAGCTCTATTACATATATATACTCGCAGCAGAAAATAAAATGAGAAAAACTAAACACAGGAATGGAAAACAGTCTGTATGTATTTGATAACACGATTTCTGCTACTTGCTCATCAAAAGATCCGCTAATAGAATCTTCGCTAGTCACATAGATCTGCTAGTAAAAGTCAATTCGACCCAATCATTTTCCCTTGTGTCAATAAGACTGACTGAATCGACAATTTACTTGGACATGCGCAATTACAGACATTGATCACGTTGAAGAAAGAAATAAGAGAACTGTATAAACTTGAATCTCTATGTCTGAACTCTTAAAAAGATGTAAAACATGAATTAAGCAAGTTAATGAAAGGGAAACATTATAAATCCACAATGGATAATAACTAAATGTTATTCCTACCTAGCTAACATCCTGATAAATGTCCTTGAATTCATCAGGAAATACTCCCAGACACAGTATCCTTTTCCGGTTGTCTAAAATAAAACTTTTACTTTCTTAACGTAAATATGCTTCCGCTCCAACTTCCAGCCAGTAGCTTCACTTAAAAATAAAATGATGTATGCAAAAMACTATTTTACATAATTCCCTTAATTAGTACGCGTGGCATGGTAAAATTTGAAATAGTTAAATGCTCTCCTAAATTCATTGCAAGTGAAAAGTGGGCAAAGCAGAGAGAATATTATCTGCTATACAGTTGAAAATCTCCCACAAGCCATTTTTTCACATCAGTTATTTACAGGATAGAATCCCCCACTCATCATCCGTCTTCTTCTTATGTGAGCATCTTATGCTTTTCTCTTCTAAATGTGATCATTTATATCATGGAATCCGGTATGAGGACTCCAGGGTAGGGGTTGCTTCAAGGCATGTGATGTACCAGTACATTTCTTCGAGGTTGTCCAAGCAGCTATGAGGGTCAGAAGTATATGCACCTTACTCTCTTTACTTGTTTATACAAGATGTGGGCTTACCCTTTGCACCTGCCTCAAAACACATACCAAATACAAGCTTCACATGAATCTGTCAAGTCGGACATATAAACTGAAATACACTGCAAAACGAAAGAGAATATCTTCACCTTCACATCTATTTTGCTGCATTACAKCCTTCCTGCAGGTGTGGCTTTCTCTAAAATATGAAATTCAACTAGGCTCCAAATATCCTCAAGAACACGACATGAAAGGGCATGATGTGCTTGTTTTGAGGCTACACGGCGTGCTTCCAGAATTTTGGTATCACTGAAAAGTTCAATGAGAGATTTGACAAGCATTTCTTCTGAAACCTTCATGGTTAAGCTGTGTCAGTAAAGCCATCCAAACACAGAATAAGAAAAGATGCTCTTTCTAGGTCATGGTTTTATTTGGAAAGGGGGAAACGATCTTTGTTGAATGTGGATACTTGTAACTCTTTTCTTTCTCTTGACAAGGGTTTTCATTGGATAGTGTGTATTGCATATATATATGGAGAAATACATTCATGATATTGTAATGAGGAGTTGAAATCCAGATGTTCGAGCTAAAAGCTAGAAAATTTCTTTGGCCTTAAAAGACACTTAGGTAGGGGATTTGAGCTAAACCTTGATAATTCCAGTCAGTCAAGTGTTCGACAAGCTCAACAACAATCTGCTCAGGAGCGTCTCAGATTCGTTTATGAGTCCAAAAATTGCTATCCAGACCCATTATCTTTCAATTGCCTCATTTCTTGTTGGCTGAACTCATTTTTTTCAACTAGTGTTAAAAAAGAAAACTTATAGAATGACCTATATACCTCGATTTAACTCATAACAGGTCCAGGTTCCTTTTCAGTATACTTTTAATATTTAAAAAATCATTTTGGATCTTTCTTCTAATTTGTATAATCATTAGGCACTATAACACTTCATCAGATAGATATACAGTCTAAAATAGAATGACTCAAACATTTAATTTTAAAGTTTTTCAATATTAAGTTTCATTATAGAGGTGGTATTTTTCCTTTTGTGTAATTCTTTTGTATTCTATGAATAAAACCAATTTGTAGTTATGTCTATCAAATGCAAAATTATTGACACATATTCTAGTAACTAAATAGGTCACTAGTGTATCTATATCATTGTAATATGAAAAAATTATTAAATAATCAGGACAATTTGTGAAACCTGCTGAACTGACAAAGGCTTCAAGCGTTGCATTTCTTTCACCATGTGGCTGAAGTGGCCAACATAATGACCTGAGAGTCACAAAGAACCTTTTATAAGCTTTGGGCTCCATGAAAGTGGAATACCAAGAATTCTGAGGTAAAAACTAACCAGTCAAAATAGCACAACCAGCAGTAGCAGCTTCAGAAATATTGTGACCAGCAGAACCAGGTAAGAAAGAACCACCGATTACAGCTATTGGTGTTATTCTATAAAATTCCTGTAGTTCACCTACAAAAGACAATTTAAAGAAGATGGCAATAAAGAAAGACCACCCTAGAGATCAATTTTTTTTTAAATTAAATTATTCAACAACATATTCAGGCATCCTGACATTCAGAAGCAGATAAACCAGCGAAAATGTTTGACATATTAGATTGCCTCAGTTCATGCTTGAAAAATATATGAAGATGACAACAAAAGAATTAGGAATGCCCTAAACCTAAAGATCAGAATTTTTTGAATTCACTTATTCCAACAACATATATATGTATCCTCAAAYCCTATAGCAGACAAACCAGCCAAATGCTTGCTCTGGACAAATCAACTCTCAGAGTTCCTACAGCAAGGGGGAATTTCTCCTCTTTGCTTCTTTTCAAACTTCTCCTCAGGTGTTGTGAAGCAGTGGAAAATTCAAAACCCCAATAGTTTTTCACGTTTTAGATACTACAACAGATACATATAACCAATAAAAGAGGTGTAGAAAGTAAGACAAACCTAATGTATCGACAACATATATGTTTATCCCTGGTAAAAGCTCTTCATGGRGAGATCTTACTGCTACTTTAATTCCTTTTTTCTGCAATTCCTGCATTTTTGTAACAAAGAGAAATTTTAGTCTTAAAGGTAGTAGTTGAGCTTTGGAGCTTAAAACTTGAAGTGATGATTTAGAAACTCTTCTGCATTAGTCCATCAGCAGTACTGAAATAAAATCTCCTAAGGGTTGTTAAGATGGGTACAAACTGATGCTGMTGGAAGTCCAGAAAGCAGAAAATAAGCTTACTTCATGTTTCAACTTTTAAAGATAAACTAATGAAAACCCTAGACTAGGCAAGTTTGCAAACTCTAGGTTCTTGAGGGAAAACAGAAAGCAAAAGCCTATTTGATTAATTGTTAAAAGATAAATCAGTTTCTTATAAAACTGGAAAATTATATAGAGCTTAAACAGAATAAATAATATACTAGAAGGAAACAGAATAGTTAAGAATTACTAAGGATTCTTGCACAATAATAGAGGAACTTGTCCTGCATCACAAGGTGTCTTCTTGTGGATAAGCTCTGAGATTCACATTTACATCATAATGTATGCAGTCATGTCTAATCAGGAAGAGGGGTCATTCTTTCTTCCAGCAGATGAGATATATACCAGGCATATCYAGATTRCTCATTGATTTATAAAGACAYTCAAATGTTTCAGAATCATACCAGAGCGATATCTTGTCCATGCTGTGGGTGCCGAGACACAATTATAGTGACAACATCAGAATGAATTTCCTTTAGAACATTGTGAACACGTAACATGACTGTAGATCAATATTGTAAGAGAGTAGTTAAAGATGAACTAATTACAAACAGTAGTTTGTAGTTTGCTTGCAATATAAGAATTAAAGAAATAAATCGTCAACATAAGAATGCTCCACTTGTACTCCTACTCACTTACCTCTTTCTAGGAGGGAGAGAGAAAAGTGAGTTGTGTCAGGATTCAGGATACTATGTTTCCATTAGACCTTGATTTTCAGGGAGAAATAATTTCAACGAAAGTTTTACGGCGTTGATTTGAAAATTTAAGGAGACTTTGATGTTGTCACTTGTAACTGAGAGCAACCATAGGGCCAGCACTTCTGCTGCATGTAGCTAAGCAGTTCATTTTAGGATGTTCAAAGATGTTTGTCAAGGTTTAAACTTTCCAATTATAGTTGTCCATCTTCAGGTTCATGCAGAGAGTTCAGAAACCAAGACACCAGGAAGAAATTGTTACACTTTGCACAATCTCCAAGAGAATGTTCCATTTCGTCATTCATATACTAGATCCTAGAATCCAAGAAGATCCAAGATATGCATTTGGCTAAATACCTGAAACCATCAATGTAAGTTCAACTTCACATTATCAAATAATTGCYGAGGAATTTTTCAACACTTACTTTTCTCTTCGCCTTTATGTAAGGAAGAAGCCATCCACACCTTTCTACATGCAAGTTGATTCTGCAATTCATTCAAACTACTCTTTTCCCCTCCAGAGCTGTTGGAGCCCTCTACAACTGGTGAGAAGAAAACTCGAGGTCAAATTAGGATTCAATTAACTCTTCTACCTATAACTAACAATTAGAGATTCTAAAGACATATTACTGCTCAAGAACGTTAAAGAAGGATGCCAGCTATGGCTTGATCAGATCAGACATCATCCAGTTCAACTTCGGAAGATAAAAATATGCTTAATCCTATCAAAGTAGATGCAAAATCCACTTCTTTGTAACTCGATCTGACCTTTTCCGCATATATCTATTCCAGTTCTTTTGCTCTTTTGGATTGGTAGCATAGCAAAACCAAGGATGATAAGAAAATATATAACCAAAAGAGTCCACAAGAAGAAAATGAGCAGTAATACTAGTAAAGAATCAAGTATCTAAAGATGTCAAAGTCTACTAGTCATCGCCATACTGTATTTTAGGTCACCAGAAAAGTTAATGACCAATGGCGGCGCTTGCAGCAGCTGAAATTGAATTGCTTGTGCATTGCTCTGTTGCAGAAGTTAAAAGAACTAGAAAGTCAGTGGTAACATATSAGAGAGGCAAGTGTTAARAAAGATATACAAGTACATACCAACGGAACAATTAATGAGAACTTGGAGAGCAGTAATGAAGGCAGATGATGAATTACTGGAAGGGACCAACATTTAAATGACTTAGTTGAAATCCGTGCATTTAGCAATGCCAAGGCAATCTGAATACATAATAGATGACTGTGAGTTGTGGAGAAAATATAATGTAACACTTCTCTCAGTGATGCATGTCACCAGTGCACTAAAATACCAAAACTATTGACCCCACTTAACCAAGGAAATAAGGACGAAGAKATGTAAGTTTTGAGGAAACTTTTACCATTTGTCTTGGATATAGATAATTCCAGACATGATATTTATTCTTTCTTCTTCATCCAATTTGTCAAATAAAAAGGATGCTACTGAAACAGACACTTCAATTGTCCAAATAAATCTATTTGACCTCAACTTAAGAAAATTTAAATGCTCACAGTTTAGGTCCTTGAACTCAATTTACAAGATCTAAATGCCATGCGTAGTTTAAAGCCAGTGATGAGGCAGATGTATTGTTACCACATGTTAGGTCTTGGATGATTTTTCTTTGGAAGTACAAATTAATGAAGAGCCCTAATACAAGTATTCACAGGCCAAAAGCATTACAAGAGTCTAAAAACATTCYACTTCCCAGATAAAAGGAAAGTTTGGAGTTCAAAAAAGTTCATGTAGCCATCAAACACATTGCAAAATATTACCTCGCTCATCAACATCAAAGCAAGCATATATCAAATTCTACATGTCTGCTCAAATAGTACRGAATGCTAATTTCATAGCAGAATAGATAGCTTACGCCATTTCTTGCAGCACTCATAATAAGATTTGGCCAGAGTTCACTCTCCATAAGAAAGATTGCATTTGGCTTCCAATAACCAAGGAAAGCCTCCACAGCAACAGGTGTGTCTAGTGGAGCAAACTGGTTCATTGAATAAAGGGTAAAAACAGATTCACTTCGTTAAGCATGTGAATAAAACTACAGAGAAGATGATAAATGATGCAGGACAGAAAACCAAATGCACTAAGAAGCTCTTACCAGTTGATAAAAAAAATTAAAACAATAACAGCAAGGAGTGCAAAAATTGTTAAGTTATAAACTAAAATGGCCAAAGAAAGAACACATTGGCAAAAATAACTCACATATGCAAGGAAATTTAGGTACAATTACCTGATARAAGACATRATATGGAAGTCGGTTCTTTATAACTTCACTGCAAGAACAAGAAAAATAAAAGCCAAAAATGAAGTAAAACAAAAAGAGAACAATGATTTAATCACATTTCCAACACTAAATTGTTAAAGAACCAGTAAAAATGGAAAAGCGCCAGGTAATTCCTACTTCTTTGCAGTGCATCCCTTTGTAATATAGATGGCAACAGCAMGGTGCCTTTCCACATAAACCTTTTACAAGCATGGAGTTTAAGAAGACAACTGAAGAAAGAAATGCCAAACCATAGAAGCCCAACATTTTCTGGGGGCTAGGGGAAGGAAATGAGCAACTCATGAAAGACACATCAACTACYGTCATTTCTAGTGATCCTCCACCAACAGGATATTTCACATAAAACAAAGAGGAACTTGAGAAGTTCCCTTAACAGCAATGACTGGACTCTCCTTTTGTAACTTCCTTTTCAGACATTCCCGCTTCCAGTGTACATTAAGGTGGTAGTGCATTTAACTTGATAAACTCCTTTCTGTACACTCAAGGACAAACTGAAGTCTTATTTTTCAAAATTTCTCGGTAAAGTAGGACTTGTGATCAAATTATGACAAGCCAAACAGTGTAAACAGACATGACTAGAATGTAAGCTTGTCTCTTACTAATTTTGCAGAGATTTTTCAAGAACACAACAATATGAGATAGGCAAGGGAAAATAATTATGAGCCCCTTCAGAGRGACACCACAATATGCACAACTGAGCTCAGGTGGTTAGAATGCATACTGATATATGCTAGTACTCAGGGACAAGATGTCTAAAGGTACAAAAGGAAAGCCTAGTAACATTCCCCAGGAGTGTAGGTCGGAAGGAACTCATGTGAAATATAAGCTAATATATACATTTTCTTCTTTATAGATAAAGAAGAATTTTTATAAATGAAAAGTACCATATTAGAAAGAGGATGAGGAATTCTCAAGAAAGCAGACCAAAAACTACATCAGAATTGTCTTGTTTAAATCTGCAGGTGCAATATATCATACCAATCTTTGCTCCAACATTTGTTATCAGAGCTGTTTGGTATATCCTTTGCTAGGTGATTGTTGTACCAGCTTCTTAAGCCACTCCAATCGGGTATATCTCACCTTGGAAAGAACAAACTAAAGTCCAATTATTTCTTTGAGTCCCTACAGTTCTCATTCTTTCTTCTCCAATTTTCTTGCAGACGCTTATAATAAAGTTGAATATATGATTTACAAGATATTAAGGGTTAAAACACCAAACAATGAGTCATGAACTAATCAAGGTAAGTTGCCTGAGAGATTTGAAACACTGTTTGAATTGGAAAGAATCAATTTTAAAGATAAAGCAACTAAGACTGGAGTTCTACTGATCCTTCTAAATCCTCACTCTAGAAACTTCACATTTTAAGTAACCACAAGAGGGACAACAGAWGCAGCATCCAAAAGAATCAACCTGAAAGACAGTAACTAATAGGCAGGATGTGAATTATTATAGATGCTATAATATAGTCAAAAATACTAAAAACGAAGCAGTAATTTAATATATTTAGTAACTGCAATTTTTGATGTCTTATTTACATGGCACATCATTCCATCGATTCCTAGAGGAGCCTCTTTTCCACATGAAGAGTTTACAAGGAAATTCTCAAAATCATTAGCCGAAGGAGCAGGTATGCTGAAGTATATTACATGCTTAGTTACAGTGATCAGATGGAGCCTCATCAAAGAGAAAATCACTACTCCACATCATATCTTCAAAAGACGTAAACAATTGCAAGTGGGAAAAAATACATCAATGTTGCCAAAATGACTTCTGAAACCTAGTAAAAGGAAACAATAATAACATAATATGAGCCAGAAAAGACTGCTAAAACACACTAAATGCTAATAACAAGGTACAATAATGTATTATTACTGATAAAATATGCTGATAAGGTCCTACGTGATCTCCAGAAAGAACTGAAAAAACAAATCATTATTATATATAAGACATCTGAATTCACAAGAAACATTGCTTCAGTGTATTTCTCTAGTCTATCATAACAGAAAACTTTCCTAACAATATCACAAAATCAGCCCTCAAGAGAAGCATCAAAATGCTGCGCAGGAGGGCAGGAGCACCTTATTTTTCTGGATTTCACACAGCAATCAACATCACTTCAACAGCCCAGAGATGCAGGACCACTTGTCCTTCAGGGTTTGAACTACAGTAAGATGCTACAAGTTCGCTGCTAAAACACAAAAGAAGAAGGAAACAAAATGCTATTGGACCCACAATTCATCTTTCTATCATAGCCCACTTTTTAACTGCTCTTAGTKTCAGGTATTACTGTATTTATCTATGTGCCTAAATACCCAATAATTGCACGTATGAGATTAACATCGTAATCAACTTTCAAGGTAGACTTCACTTGGGTCCCTGATAAAAGGCAGGACCATAACACTGGAAGGTTTATGTACAAGAAGTAGTATTGAGGATGATATATGATTATAGAACTGAAGGCCACAATCATTTTACAAATGTTATTGCATCCGAAAGTATGACGTAAACCGCACACTCAAACTTCAGAAGGATAACAACAAAGTTCATAACCAGGTGCATAGGAGACCCACAGAGATAGACTCATTTGCATCTGGAAATCTTTTCCAATTAAAATATCTCAAGCAATATTGAGTTCRTGTATTGAGTAGGAAAATGAAGAAGGAAAATATACACCATTGGACCCACAATTTATCCTCACAGCCCTAACTGCTCTTAGTATCGGGTACTAGTGTATGTGTTGTATCTATGTGCTTAAATACGTAAACATTACGCCTACAAAATCGACATTGGGATCAACTTTCAAGATAGGCCTCCTTATTTTGTCCCCTGATAAAAGGCAGGACCACACCATTGGAAGGAATTATATACGAGATGTACTAATGAGAATGATATATGATTATAGAATTTGAAGCCACAATCATCATACAAATGTAATAGCTCCAAAGTAAAACATAAGCAGCATATTTCAAACTTCAGAAGGATAACAACAAATTTCACAACCAGGTGCAAGGAAAAGCACACATATAATTTCATTTACATCTGGAAATGTTTTCCAATTAAATGGAACACGAGCTGCACATTTCAAACTTCAGAAAGATAACAACAAACTTCACAACCAGGAGCAAGGAGAACCACCCAGATAATTTCATTTGTATCTTTTTCCCAATTAAAATATCTCCAGGGATATTGAATTCTAGTATTTTATGGTCATGGATTTTGTTCCTTGCAAATGTCAGTCATAATCAAATTGTGGTCACATTATTCCAAGGAAAAAAGAACCTCTCTAGTTCTCCCAAATCTCAGGACCACTTATTTTCTCTGAATAAATTTTGAAAAATAAAATCAATACATTCACTTCAATACTTTTCATTAAAGGACCAACATCATTTTTATTCAATCGTTCTGCTAATGCATTACAATATTACTTGACAGGTCATAAATACTTAAAAAATAATAATCTCATTGTAGGAAACATCAATGATTGGTTGTTGATTACCTCTAACATCAGCTCTCATATCAATAATTGCATAAAATATATGACAATCAATCAATTCCAACATCCAAATTCAAGGTCAGATAAACATAAAATTTTGTATTCGAATTGGACTAACAATGCTGAGATTGTCGTTGACGTCATTAAGACAGTTACATCCGGCCTACTGTTTAGACAGCATTTGATCACTGGAATAGCAGCTAAACCTTCACCTATTCAAAGAAATAAATTACATAAAAGAGCTCATAAGTCGAGATACAAAATGCATAATAATAAGAATAATAATCATAATATTAACGGGATAACCTAAAGAGACGGCGTGGAACCAGACGAGAGGGCCAACAGGTCGAGGAAGGGAGGCTCGGCCAAGACGCTCCGGCCACCTTTGAGGGTGTTCAAGGCCCAGAAATTTGCGCCACCGGAGGTGGAGGTTTATCACCGGCGATAGACCGTAGGTCAAAGCACGATAAATTCTGTATAGTATTTCACCTTTCTCCCTTGACATTTTAAACCATGAATAAACTCGATAACAGATTAAACCCGCGAAAACTTTGTTGCAGCGCAGACAATGAAAGAAATAGCACAGATATAAATATTATATTCGGATTTTAAATTAAATAATTAAAATTAATAAAAAAGAACTCATCGAATGAGAAAGCGGGTTTGAGGCAGATTGAGGGTCGGGTTACTAGGTGTTGTCTGGGCATGGGCCGGTACGGGGTCGGGATGAAACTTGTGAATGCAAGTGGTCCTGCATTAAATGTTCGTTTCAGAACCCAATGATATCAACAACAGAACCACCAATCACAAATTGAAGGCTGAAAATGGCAAAATGTATTCTTTTAGATTTATAAATTGAAATAAAGATATAGAACTGATAGATAAACAAGTTTAATTATAAATATTAAATTCATCTCCTTATAAATTGGTATCCATCTCATCCGTTTATCTTTCATTTGATTATGTGGAAATTTTTTTATAAAATAATTATAATTCGTGAAATTATGTCTTATATCTTTTTAAAGTGAATAAATTAATACTAAAGTAATAAAATAACATTATTATATTTTTATCAATAAAAGGAGGCCAAACTCTTMTGACAATGTTTCCATGTAGACAAATATTTTAACATCTATTATTTGTCTACCTTTAATATGAAATTTGGAAGACAAATATGTACAATTTTCCTTTCTTTTTTATTTTTTTATTAGGAGGTTAAGGATAGTTATAATTATGACACTACATTAGTAGAAAGAAAAGGAAAAAAAAGAAAAAGACACAAAAAATGAATTTAAGAAGAGGATTAAACTTTACTAAAAGAGGCTGGAAAAAGAGAAAATGAGGGTTAAGTTATGCTTGGAATTTCTCGATTCATGGCCCCCACTAGAGGAGGAGTCACCCCAMGACCAGGCCCCACTGGATTTTTTTAATTTTTATAATTCTTAAAAAATTTGGTTGAGCAAAAATTAAGACCTCATTAAATTATTAGTATTTCCAAAAGATCTTATAAAAAAAAGTTCACATTAAATTTTAATTTCTTTATTATATGATTATTGAGTAAGTACTCTTTTACTTAAGTGTCTGTTTCCACCTCTAATCCCAGCTGACATAAATYAAGCAAGATCTAAGTAAACTTTCGATCCTTTCATTAAAAAAATTAATTAAAAAAGGAAAAAAAATAATTCCGAAGATGCTGACAAAGAATACAAAAGGATCAGTACTATATTATACAAGAGAGGAGTGTTTGACGTCGGTGGACTTTGGTCCAAGAACGTGGGCTTTTTTCTCTTAGATATGATAAGTTCGTTATARTTAATGTTATCTTAAAAAAATAAATAATAATTAAACATGATATATGACGATATTTTTACTATTTAAGTATCGGACATGACTTATAAGGAAAAAATTAAAATATATGATGAAATTTTTGGTGACAAGTATCTCCATTGAAGATTTTCTTGATTAGATTTTCTTCTGACCATGATTAGGACGTCTATAGGTCAAAATTAGGACTAATAATATGAAAAGATTCCGCTCTTAATTATAGCGATGCATTTATTTTTCAAATTGGGAAATTGGGATAAGCAGGGGAATGTCAGACATATGAATAATAAATAATAAAAGAAAAGGAAGAAAACCTTTTAATAGCCTGGAGTTTGTTTTTATCAAAAAGTGTTTTTTTTWATTTTTTATTTCTTGAGTTATTATACTTTCTTTAAATAAATATATTTGGAATCTAAATTGTTACTGCTGATCTATTTAATTTAAAGAAAAAGTATTCTACATATTACTAATATTTTTAATTATTAAGAATGTGATGGTAATTTGAATAAGATCAAATGTCTCTCAAATCTTTATGTCAATCAAACGTGAATATTAAATTTAAAATATAATTAGTAGTTAGGCAGAACGCTTTAAACCTCCTTTTTGTTGATTATTACTTTAAAAAATAAAAATATTATATTAATTTTTAAAATAAATTTCTTTCAATCATTTCAAATAAAAAAAAAGTTTTAATAACTATTGACACTCAAAAATAGCCAATTCGATTAGCCATTTTTTGCATGCCAAGTATATTTCCCATGACTAATATTCATTTTCTCTTTGAAACTTACTTTCAATTCAAAATTTAAATTTAAATTACTACAAAACCAACTCGTGGTTCCACCTTACAAATTAAATATTATTTAATATTATTAAAACCAAATGGAGCTCTTCATTAATTTATTAATTTCTACATTTTAACTATTCTGTTCCATTTTCTAACATGTGATCCCCATTAAAATCTAATAAAAAAATCAAATAAAATATAAATTCAAATACTTTATTTCTTTCATTCTAGAAAATTAAAAAAAAAAAAATCACATTAAAACCCAGTCCGCGTATTAGGTGAAGCAGGTCTATCAAGATGCACAATGCACCTATTTGAAATCACCAAAAAACTTAAAAACCCTGCCCGAGTTTGAATAACCAAAGCGGGCTTTGGTTATGTAGATCAGGACGAAGCTGAGCTTTCTCCAAATACATCTGGTCGTTCCAATGCAACAAACAACAATATACAAACAAATTGAGTTTAAAAAAATAAAAAAACGGAAAAAAGGAAGATTTTGCTTCCGAATCCAGATGCCATATGGTGGCAAAGTGGACAAATTCTCGAGCTTCTTTTTTTATGTTGGGGATTAGACCCTTCTTCTTCTTCAACCCCACGTCGAAGTACTATAAATATGTACTTCCATTGATTGCAGAAGTTGAATGRAACAAGTCATAAGAAGATTGCATATATAAAAATTGCATTTTGCTTTACCTCAGTAAGATCTCAAAACGCTGGGGGTGGTGAATTTAGCAAGTTTGAATTGGAGAAACAGCAGAAAAACACTCTACTGCAGAAGTCCAGGTATTTTTCTTCCTCGTCTATGGGTCTATGGCTACTGCTTTTTTGGTTCTTCGTGGCACTAAGCAGGACATGTGCATGGATCATTTATTATACATACACACGCATATATTTATTCTGCATGTGTAAAATCTTCATCCTAGAAGGTATAATTTCCTCTCAAGCATGCAGTGTGTTCTTGAAACATATGCATCTCTATCTGTATTTGCATCCCCGTCCTTTCCCTTTTGTGTTTTTGAGGTTGTTTTTCTGTGAACAGGATTCTTGACTTTTGTTTGTTGTCACTGTCATTAAGATCAAATGAGATCTCATAACGTACTAAGAATTGCTTTCACTAGTCTTAAATTAGCAAAGTAATCATCTCCCAGCAGTTTTTGAAGTTTCTTGCTATCTTTTCCTCATTCTTTCACTGTCCTACACTTCCTTTTCTTGTTCCTTTAGTTTAACATAACAACTTTGAATTACTAGCTGCAATTTTGTTTTAAGAAATTTAACCTATACTTGAATTGAACGATGTTTATAATTGTTTGAAATTTGTAGTCCAAGAAAAGCACGTTAACATAAGAATTTTCCAAAAGAATATGTGGATGATAATCATGCTATGGATTCAACGCCCTTAAGTTGTTTTGTGCAGGTGATTAAAACCATATAGGGTGAAGTTATCTATTGATAAATTTAAATATATTGGTGCTGATAAGGAACATGACCTTTTGGCACAGGTCGAATAGTGCAATTCGAAAATTCTAAAACCTGCTTTACGGAGTAGGAGAAATCAAAGATAGCTGTTGAGGACAGGCAGAAGAGCAGGGTTAATAGCATGCCTGTAATTTCATTCACTTATGCCGGCAAAGTAACAATAGTCTGAGAGTGAGGATAAAGAAGGGGGGTTGCGGGAACCATTCCCTTAATACCTTCAATTTGCCACTTCTTATAAAGCCCTGAAAAGAAATTTGATTGGTTAAGTAAGGGAAGAGTTGAGAAAATGGATTATGAGATATTGGGACTAGTTCTAGCCTTAATGCTTTGTCTAGTGGTATGGATTATGGTGGCTGAGCGTAAACAACGTCGGCTGGTACAGCTAAGCCAGTTGCCTCCGGGGCCAAGGTGGTGGCCTGTGGTTGGTAACCTTTTTCAGTTAGGTTGGGCAGCCCATGAGTCATTTGCCGAGTTGGCTAGTGAGCATGGCCCTATAATGACTCTTTGGTTAGGCTCGATGTGCACTGTGGTGGTATCATCAAATGATGTGGCTCGTGTGATGTTCAAGAACCATGATAGAGTGCTGGCAGGACGGAAGATATATGAAGCCATGAAAGGAGATTTTGGCCACGAGGGATCTCTTATAACATCTCAATATGGTCCCCATTGGCGCATGCTTAGGCGTTTGTGCACAACCGAGTTCTTCGTAACGAGTAGGCTCGATGCCATGTCCGGTGTGCGTGCTAGATGCATTGATCAAATGGCGAGATATATGGAAGCAGCTGGTGACTCTGGTACAAAGGCTATTGACGTTGGAAGGTTCTTCTTCTTGATGGCATTCAATCTTATTGGCACTCTTATGTTTTCCAAGGATCTTTTGCATCCAAAATCTGAAAGAGGAGCCGAGTTCTTTTACCATGCTGGAAAAGTCATGGAGTTTGCAGGGAAGCCTAACATGGCAGACTTCTTGCCGATGCTTAGATGGCTTGATCCTCAGCGCATAAGGAGAAGGACGCAGTTTCATGTCAATCGAGCTTTCGATATTGCTGGAGAGTTTCTGAAAGAGAGGATTGAGAGTAGGGATAATAGACATAATGAGAAGCAGAGAAGAGATTACCTGGATGTTCTTCTGGAGTACTCAGGCGACAGTGTGGGGGGTCCTGCTCAATTTTCTTCCAGGACAATCAATGTTATTGTGTTTGTAAGTTATTCTTTCCTAACATTCTACTCTCCTTTGGAGACAAAATAGAGGTTTCTTTCTTGATAATCATAAGAGTTGATTATGTAGTACTACTAATATTTATGACAATTAGTACTAATATTTATGACAATTTCTTAGTTCTAGCTAAGAGAAGTCTTTTGAAACTATAACCCCCGTATAAGAAAAGAAAATATCATATGTTTAATAAGATTTGGCAATTCCAAGTGCAAAGAGATCCACCGTCGGTGCTTAAATTATCAGCTTAGGACATTTACTTTGTGCACGTTCATTAGGCTAATCAGAGGCACTTAACGAATTTTTCAGGAAATGTTCACAGCAGGAACCGACACTACCACGAGCACATTAGAGTGGGCAATGGCAGAGCTTCTTCGCAACCCAAAAACCCTCGAAAACGTCCAATCTGAGTTGAGAGGCGTCATCAATCCAGGGAAGAAGCTGAAAGAAAAAGACTTGGAAAACCTCCCATACCTTAAGGCAGTGATCAAAGAAACACTAAGGCTACATCCACCACTGCCTTTCCTGGTTCCACATATGGCCATGGACTCGTGCAAAATTCTAGGCTACCATATTCCGGAAGAAACACAAATTCTCGTAAATGTTTGGGCAATTGGAAGAGACCCAAAGACATGGAAAGACCCTCTAGAATTCAAGCCCGAAAGGTTCTTGGAGCCTAACACAACAGATTATAAGGGACATCACTTTGAGTTCATTCCTTTCGGCTCCGGACGTCGGATGTGCCCGGCTGTTCCACTTGCAGCGCGAGTGCTGCCAATGACTTTAGGATCAATCTTGCACTCATTTGACTGGGTTCTAGCAGATGGGCTTAAACCAGAAGAACTGGACATGCAAGAGAGGATGGGGATAACACTGAGAAAAGCAATCCCATTAAAGGTCATACCAATTCCATACAGACGATGATCAATATGGATCAATGTAAAGTATGTCGTCGAATCCTAAAAGGAGACTTGAGAGTTTTTCACTCATCTTCAAAAACACGTTGATGCTGGTCTGAAGCCTCACTATGTGACTGTGTGTGTAACCATAAATGTATTGGAAAGCTTGCTCTCTTATACACCAATAAGTTGTATATGTATATATTAAGGTGACGGAATGTAAGCCTCCATTTACTTTGAGGTTTTAATCAAAATAATTTCCTTCCATTGAAAAATTGATTTGTTTAACTTTTTTAAATAAAAGTATAGAACTTGACTTTAATTAAAAACTCATTTATAGTGCTTTTGCACTGAAAACATATTGTCTCAATAAAAAAAAAATTCTATTACTAAACAAAAATCTACCCAAAATATTTCTTGAATAAAATTATTCCAACCTCTTTCAGGAAAACAATTTTCCTTTAAGGAACGAATTCAAAATTCAAATTCTTTACTTTTTCGTCTTTTTCGTTAAAAAACTTGTTCTTCAATGAAAACAATTCTTTTCCCAAAAAAAAAAAAAACAATTAGGCATTGCGGAAAATCGTGAACTACCCATTGTAGGCCTACTCAAGAGAGGCCCAATCGTGGGATATGGCTATCTTGGGCTGATTTGTGATTATAGTCCAACAAATTCTTCCTCTTTGTTTTTGTTTTTATTTTTGGGCTGGTCTTCATTTTCTTTTCTTTTTTTCGCTTTAAAACTGCTGCATGACATGAGGTWTTCTATTCACTTGACCGATCCTGTGCAGGGATAAGTACTGATCTCTTGACATCTTTAAAGAGACAAAAATGTCGAGTCATTCATATCAATTGAGATTGATTGGCTGATCMTCATCTTTATTCAAGATTTTTAATGAGGATGTCAATTTCATTAGTTATGATTGAGTCCATATATATTGTGGAAATAAGCCCACTTCATTATAAAAAAGGAGATTTTGAAATTCTTATTAATTCAGTGATTACCGACACTCTTTCGTGGAAGACTAATAGAATCCCATGAGATAGGAAGTGTCGAAAATGGGACCATAAACAATTGGAGTTTGCATTTTCGGTTTTATACTCGGTCAATTAAACTTTGAATTTTTAATTACGACTTAAACATTTTAACTACTAAATTATTGAAATAAATTACATATATAGTAGGTGAACCCACATTCTTTGTTCTATTATGGGATGTATGCCAACACTAAATAGCCTGACTCTACTGCTCTCTTTATTTTTCATAATGCATCATAATGTATATTGTTTTTGTTTTAAAATATATGTCATTTTAAATATAATTATGCATATTAGAATTATTAATTCTTATATAATATTAAATAAAATGGTAATTTTAACATTATGTAATTGTTCTTAATTTTTTTAAAAATTGAATAAGTTATGAGATAATAGAATAAATTAATGTGGGATAAGATTTGAAAAAATATTTATTATATTTTTATTTCCTAAAACGATAACTAATTTGAAAGAAGAAAWTTTATATCTATATTATATTAAGATATCACTATGTAATGAAAATCTTTTTTGAACAACTCTGCCTCCTTAATCTATTAAAAAAGTATCAATCATAGTTTTATTTAATTTATTTAAAATATGCAATATCATTAAAAAAAGTGTTTGCTTAAAATATATTTAATATTTCAATAAAATTAACATTAACAATGTTCTTAAAAAAGATATAATATTTTACATTGYGGAACGTGTAATTCACACAACTATGAAAACTAACAACATCCAATACGACTGTTGGTCAATTATCTCTTATAAACTAGAATTTTTCTGTTGACGTTGGTGAATATATTCAACTCTTCTTACTTATCATGCTATTAGTATTAATTGATTCTAGAGTTACTCAATAAGTTGATTGAATGAATTTGCAAGATAAATGATATTACATATGATGAATCACTTTAGTTTATATACCTCTCAATTTATATTTGTTAGCGTGGTGTATGACGATAAATGAATAAAAAACTTTCAATGAGCTTCTTTTTTGCTTTCAAAGTAGCATTGTTGTGTATTTTTTTCGTACCTTCCTCAACCGTGCAAAAAATCTCATATCGTGGTTTTACAATAATTGAAAATCAACCAAAGATAATTCTATAAATAATTAGCAAGAATAATACAGTAAGACAAGAAATCAAAATTCCTAACAAATATAATTACATTGCATCGATCCAATGATACAATAATATGTAATACAAAACAATGTTGTTTTGTACGACGTACATTATTCCAAACTAGTATAGTCAAATAGATAATTATTTTGAAATGGGGGTACTCCTTTGCATTAATAAGGCATTATATCACATTTTTACTATCAAGACATAGCTAATTGATTTTTGAGTTTTGCTAATCACGGCCTTTGCACTAATAAGGCATTAATTGATTGTGTTGTTGACTTTTAAAAGAATTTAATAAAGAGAAATATTAATACTACTAGTTCAACTAATAAAAGTATTAAATGCCAATTAACAATTGTCATTAAATGAGTGTTTTTTTGTCATTTTTATTTAAACAAGTAATAATTTCTCATTCATTAATTTTTCCATTCACATCCTTTCTTTTTTTTCTTTTAAATAATAATAAAAAGCAATCAAACCAATAATTTTTATTATAATTTACAATATTATATATACCATAAAACTCGAAACTCTAATATCTTAAACCCCCAAACCCTAAAATCCTAAATTCTCAACCTTAAATCTTAATGTATAATTATTTTTATTTTAATTTTGATAACAGTGAAAGTGATGTTATTACCTTATTGGTTCATAATTTGACGTGCTTAAAATGATCATTCTATTATTATTGTAGAATAAAGGAGGAAAAAAGGAGAAGAAAAGAGAAAATTAGTGAATAAAAAGAAAAAAGATAATGCTCATTTAAATTGAAATAATGGTCAACAAGTTTTACTACTAGTAAATGACAATTATTCCATCCGTTTCAAAATAATTGTCCATCTTAATAATTTTTTTTTTTTGCTTCTATGTATTTGTCATTTTAGGAAATTAAGAACGTATTAAATATTTTTTTCCTAATTTATCCATCAGTGATTAGTCTTGTCTAATTCTATAATAACATTTTCAAGGGGTTGGACACGCACATTTGTCAAAGCATTAAATATCTATAAGAAATTAAAAGAAATATAAGATTGTCATTTTATTCAAAAGTTTATAAGAATCTAATACTTTCTTAATTTGCATAATTCTGTCCAAATGAARAGTTATTTMGAAATAAGTTGTTAATGCTACTCATTAAATGACAACTTATTAAAGTGAAAATTAATGTTTTTATTTATTATACTGTTTTGAAAAATCATACATGTCTATCATTAATAACTACTCATTTAGTGCTTAACCATAYTCTATAGACSGTGGCTAGTATTTTCCAATTTTTGTTCATCTTTCTCCTTACCTAATTTTCAAATCATCACCATTCAACCTACAAGGTCATTCTTTTATTTTCTCATTTTATCTTCTTTTCCCTATACAATTAATTTATTTTCAAGACAAGGATAAAAATGTCATTTTAATAGTAATTTCATAACATTTTATTATGTCTTTAGTTTGTACTTTATACTCCCTCCCTCCTATAAAGACAGAGCTATCTTTTTGACATGATTTAAGAAAGGTAGATAATATGATTGGAGTAGACAATTACTTTTAATATTTTTCAATTATAAACCTGCGTTATTATCTATTAGAAAAAGAATTAATTTTTTTATGATTGTATTTTTTCAGTCAAAGATCATGAGTAACGTAAAATGATAAGAGTATCAAAAGTTAATAATARAGGAGATATTGAAGTATTTATTATTCCATTTAAAATAGAAATGTAGATTATTCAAAGTTCAAAGAAGTAATACTTTTTCTAAATCAAATTATAAAATAAATATGGGTAAAGTAGGTACTTGCTTAACTAATTAAGCTTTATAAAGGGAAATAAGCCTATATTTTTTGGGCAAAGAAAAAATATATCCTATTGAACCAATTAATTGGCTCAATAGGGTGAATCTTACAAAATTAGTAATAAATCCTATTGCATCTCACAAGGAAAAGACAAAAATATCCCTTACCGTCACTTATGAAGAGACGCTAAATCAGATTTATCATTTCAATTGTAAAATCTAAATACATAATAAAACTTATCRAAATAAATTAATCAATTGCCTCAACGTTACGTTACCTAATATTATTTTATAAAACGGAAAGCAACTCTTGGATTGCAGGACATGAGSAAAGGGACAATCTGCCAAWCGCGTAAGACGATACGACATCACTTTGTTATTGAAGAAACCAAAGTAGCCACAAAAGTCCAGAAAAAGAAAATCGGAATATCGCGTGATCGCGACACGGAGCACCTTTTTATTCGTCAATAAGGTTGGTCAAAAGAAAACAAAACACAGTCTCTACACAGATATWAAAAAAGGAAGAAAAAAAGAGAAATTTTTTATTTTTCTAAAACTTTAATTGAAGAAAATAATATTTTTAGATTTATTTGGGATGATTCTCGCGTTTTAGTGGGCATTTAAAACAAAAATAATTATAATAATTAATATTCTTCCATCTGAAATTAAATATTTTTCAGTATTTAATGTCTATTTTCTTAAAATAAATATGTTATATTCTTATAGAAGTTCCACTAGCACGTGGATTACATCAATGACATCTCTAACTAAATGAAAAAGTAATGTGAATATTTAAATACATATAATCAAATACTTGCTAAATTACTTGAACGGAGAAGAAGTATTCCAAGCCAAACTCTAATCCGTCACCATATGGAGCTCACAAGTTTTCTTTTATCATTTTTTTRCAAAAGAAATTCTTTAATTAATTGATATTTATTTAATAATGCAAGGGTTCGRGTAGAATATACTTGTTAAAAAATACTATTATTATTTTTACTACTATTATTATCTTGTTTTGTCTCGCTCTGTGGGTGATTTTGGCTTGGATCGAAAGGAATCAATTGGTGTCTTAGAAAATCAATAATGTATTAAATATATTTTTTCCCTACTTTACCTCTAATTGATTAGCCATATTTAACTTTAAAATATCATTTTTAATATATTGGGTATATACATTGGTCAAAAAATTAAATATTTATAAYAAATTTAAAAAAAATTAGAAACGGCATTTTGATTTAAATATTTATAAAAATTAGAAACGCCATTCATATTTTCATTAATTTAGGGGAATGTCAATGTTTAACTTTTAATTTTACTATAATATTAATTCCTCGATATTATACTTGGATGAAGCTTTATCTTTTCCTTTCATTAATTACGTGAAATATTCAAGTTTAACTTTTTAGTTTTATGCAATGTGAAATGAGTAGATAGCATTTAACTCGTTCCTGCTAAAATAAAATTGAAACATAGTTCCTTGTCTCTACTCATCCATCATCGTAGATGAGGGTGGTCAACCGAACCGAGTAGTCGGCGCACTCTTACGTTATCAAAGGAAAAATTTCCGCTTGACAAATTTTGACGGTGATTGAGAAATTAGTACTCCTTTGCAGGCCAATGCAAGATATTGGTCACCGCACTGAGTTTAAGCAAGTTCCCCAACTGTCGAATTAAATGCAAAAGATGCCAACCTCGTTTATTGTTTCGTCTAGAAATTCATTACAAATTTCAGTAGCCATTAATATTTTGATTGCTACTATACTGCAAGTTCCATTGCCTGATCAGTTATTTATACATTGATTTCAGGGACGAGTAACCAAACAATAAAGTCATGGAGTGCGGTTGGAACCAATTTGTCTGGTGCATTAGTTTTCTGATACCAACCTTGCTCCTCCTACTCCTCCTCCGTGGCTGGAAATCCAGCTCCCATCGGTTGCCTCCAGGACCGCCTGGATGGCCTATCTTCGGCAACATGTTCGACCTTGGTCCCATGCCACACATAACTTTAGCAGGCCTAAAAGAGAAGTACGGCCCTGTTGTTTGGCTAAGGATTGGTGCCATAAATACCATGGTGATACAAAGTTCCAAGACAGCTGCTGAGTTGTTCAAGGACCACGACCTCTGCTTCGTGGAAAGGACTGTCACTGAGGCCATGAGAGCCCATGATTTTCATAAGGGCTCTCTCGCGCTAGCTCCTTATGGAACCTATTGGCGTGTTATGAAGCGTATAATGACAGTGGAGATGTTGGTTAACAAGAGGATCATTGAAACAATGTCCATCAGGCAAAAATGCATTGACGATTTGATATTATGGATAGAGAAAGAAGCCAATGCTGGGAAAGAATCGCGAGGAATTCAAATATCGCACTTTGTTTTCCTTGCATCGTTCAACATGCTTGGAAATCTAATGCTGTCTCGTAATCTTGTTCATCCCCAGTCTCGAGAGGGCACCGAATTCTTCTCGGCTATGATGAGTCTCATGGAATGGGCAGGTCATCCGAACATTGTTGACTTATTCCCATGGTTGAGATGGGTTGATCCTCAGGGACTGCGGAGGAGGTCAGAAAGAGACATGTCCAAAACCATTCAGATTGTATCCAAATTTGTCAAGGAGAGATTGAAAGAGCGGCAGGAGGGCGGTGACAGAAAGAAGGACTTCTTGGAGGTGCTGTTGGAATACGACGGCAATGGAAAGGATGAGCAAGTCAAAATATCAGATCACGATCTCAACCTAATTATCATGGTAATCTGTCCTTTGTTTTTTCCTTTCCATTACTCAAAGACTGAAAAAGAGCTTCAAGATAGTTTAATTATTCATCAAAAGCAGGCCAACGCGTAATCAGTTGGTTTCATCGTTGCAGGAAGTGTTCATTGCTGGCTCAGAAACAACAAGCGGCACGGTGGAATGGGCCATGGTTGAGCTCTTGAGCAAGCCCACGACCATGTTGAAGGTGAAAGAGGAACTGAAAGAGGTAGTTGGACATGGCCGGAGACTTGAAGAGACTGATATTGACAACCTCAAGTACTTGCAAGCAGTGGTAAAGGAAACGCTTCGATTACATCCTCCGATTCCATTCCTAGTCCCTCGAAAGGCAACAAAGGACACCAATTTCATGGGGTATGACATTCCAAAAAATACTCAACTTTTCATAAATGCTTGGGCAATTGGAAGAGACCCCGACTGCTGGAATGACCCAAATTCTTTCATGCCGGAGAGGTTTATAGGCTCAAACATCGACTTAAAGGGGCAGCATTATGAGTTGATCCCATTTGGTGCCGGCCGAAGAGTTTGTGCAGGCATTCCTTTAGCTCATCGCATGCTTCATCTTGTGCTGGGCTCATTGCTGCACCAATTTGACTGGGGTGTTCATGATTCCCTTGCTTATAAACTTAAGGACACTAATGAGAGAATGGGGGTAGTGGTGAGAAAGATTGAACCCTTGATAGCAATTCCATATGAGAAAACTTTGTGACTCCGTAATCCATCTTAATCAGGAAACTAAATTAGTTTAATCGCTTTCGTTTTCTGGTTTTATTGGTAATCTATCTTGATCGATGGCATCGAACATCCAAAACCTTACGCAACAGCAAACAAGAAAAGGAATCGGTAGTTGCTTCGGCTCAAACGTCTTGGATTAAAAAATCATCTGATCCCATAAATTATGAGCTAGTAATAAATTACACTCGAGTACTATCAGCCAAAACTGGGAGTTTCGTAGCCAGATTGAGTTCAGATGTTAGAAATTTATAAAGAATTATTTGAATTTTTTTCTAAAAGAAAAAAATTCTGAAAATTTAGGGAGCCTACCCTCCCCYTAAATCGGTCACTGAATATACCCTATAAAAAGTGGTTCATTAACGAAAAGTGGTGGGTGTACTATAAGAGCATGACGAATGGTAACTTTCGCAGAATCAATATTATCAGCCATCGTAATTGACGCCAATTCCTCGTCTCTTCCACCCACATGCACACCATGGCAGTCATTTCAGAAATCAGTATCGTATCTCGTATAAGCTCAGTCGAGGTTAAATGAGAATGTAAACGTGCATGGGCATATTCATAACAATCCGGCGGTAGCTACGCCACCTCTCACGTCAAGGTATGCCAACGGCAGCCATAGTTGTGTGAGCTGCCACTTTTCGGCCTTGCATGCCATGGCAGTACTCTTGTCCCCGAAAAGCTCAGTCATGACCGTGGTGAATATGAACGTGCATGTGCAGATAACTCGGGGGTAGTTGCGGTGCCAACACGTCTGGATACGCCAACGGCAGCCTCACATGAGTTGCCACCTTCCCTTGCATGATTCAATCTGATCTTGAATAGGAAGATCATTTGATACGAGCTGTTTGCTTCGAGCGATCTAAAATAAGAATTTGGGCGTTCTTTGTTTGACAGGAAAGTAAATTGTATTTCATTACTTGAAATTATAATTTGAGAAATATAACTTTTTATAAATTTCTTTAWCTTATTTGGGAGGTAAAGAAATATCAATAAGAAAAATTTAAAAAAATCCTGATAAATATTTAGTGTAATATAATCTGCTTAAGAATGATATATATATATTAGATTATTTAAACTAACTTCATACGTAAAATATAATAAGAGATGAAATATTAATCTATGAAAAGTGATTTGACTTAAAAAATTTAAAAAATTTACAAGCAGGAGTAGATAACAATTGTCCGTCATACAATATTAAATTCATTATTAAATAGTAGCACCAGTGAAGATGGTCTTATCAAGCTGCTTGTCGTCTTCCCAACTCGGGAAGACTTAAGAARGCCATGTCCTGATTACTTTCATCACCGAGAGAAGCACTCCCGATTCTCCATTTAAAGACTTCAAGCTAGATGCTTGATAGATAACAAAATCCATAGTACAAGTATCTTCTGTTGAAGACTCTGGATCACCATAAATAAGGAATAAGGAGTTCACCTTTAGTTAAATTGGAACGCTGGAGATACCGAGGCGGAGGCATCATAGTATAGTATAGAGTTTTCGGAGGGAGAAAAGAAGAGAAACAGAAAAACGACAAAGAAAAAGTTATTGAAATCCTTAATAATTATTATGTATATTCTTATTTTAAAATTTTGAAAAAAATAGTCAGACTATTATTTCCTAATGATATTCTTTTTCTTAATATTTTATACTATATTTTCTTATTTTAAGAAATATGATTCCTCTCAAAAATATTAAAGTAATTTAATGAATAWAAAAATTTAATGATGAAGAATAAAATTACTTTTTTCGACTTTCAAACTCCTTAACAATCAAACAATGCCATTGAGTATTATCAGGAAGACAAAGAAAAGAATATGACATTACCACTGACAATGATGGATTAGCATTTTAGTCAGTTTCAAAAAAAATAAAAAAAGATTAGCATTTAGTGAGCTTACAAAACGACAGATGCCAAATTGGTCTATTGTTACTGTAATTACTTGGAATTTTCCTTTTTCGTTTTTGTAGGAACTGCTAATTTTTCAATTACGGTTTTTTAATAAATAATTTATTGTTCTAGTCAGTTATTCTTTTTTAAATTGTTGGCCTGATTTAGTTAGTTAAGAACAGCTTATTTGGTTTGGAAAGAAATCAGATAATTTTTGCATAGAGACTAAAATGCCTTTATTCCTCTCTTTCTTATCATTAACTATTCTAACACAATAAGTATCGATTCATTTCCTTTCATTCTAACTAAGACACTAAATGGATTTGAGTTGAGTCTTAAGAGTCTTCGGATTGAAAATGTGAGCTTGAACGCAATTCGAATAGAATTTGAGTTAAAATACYTGCAATCCAATTAGCATGGTGTGAAGTACTAGTTTGTTAATAACCAAAGTGACAAATAGTAATTAGGTATTCAGAACAGTTCATTTCTTTACAAATAATATTTGGTCCAATAATGTTTTGTAGATTGGCAAAAGGACGTACTAATATTTAAGGAAAATTTACTTTTTATTCACTTCAACTATTTACTATTCTTGGAAAATGTTTCTAAACTTTTATTTACTTTTTTATGTCCGTCATCTAATTATGAGTTCCTGCAAAATATTCCTAATTTTTTTAACTTATTTATATCAATATTCCTAATTTTTTTAACTTATTTATATCATTTATCTAATTACGAGTCTTTATTTCTATTTTTGCATAACTATCATTCTTCGAGGAGAAATTCGGAGTTTGTTCACATGCCTTATGCTTAAAATGGCACAAATATCATTTATCTAATTACGAGTCTTTATTTTTATTTTTGCATAACTATCATTCTTCGAGGAGAAATTCGGAGTTTGTTCACATGCCTTATGCTTAAAATGGCACAAATATTTTTTTTGAAGTCAAATTTATCATTTCAAAGTCATTTTCCTCACAATTTTGTCCAATTTTAATCAAAACATTTTTTAAATAGTTTTGGAATGGCAAAATGACCTTAAAAGACATTACATGTTTTGGTTAAAATGGACAAAATTGGCTGGGGAGAATGACTTTATAATGACAAAATTAACCTTTAATTATAAGACTCGTGAACGGATCCTCCGAACACCGTGAAGAGTAATGGTCATGCAAAAACAATAAAGATTCATAATTAGATAATGAATATAAATAAGTAAAAGAAAGTTCATAAGCGATATAAATAAAGTAAAAAAAAATTTACAGAGACTCGTAATTTAAGGGATAGTTGGTGTGCAAAAATTTCCTAGCAGATTTGGTTATCCTGGTCGTGGCGTATTTAGCTTTTCAACGCAACGAGGCTTGAGGTTCAGTTAGCTACCCGTGTAGTCGACTTACTGAATTCGTAGCCACCTCTTTTTTATATGCGGGATTCRTGAGTTAGCTTTAGTAAATCCTCACACAGTGTACAAATGAAATATGGTAATCAAAAAAAATTATCATGTGTTTGCTATGACTAAGAAAACAACAAAGTAAACCGTACTAGCCGATCAGAAAGCAAACAAACTAAGATAAACAAGCAAACATAAACTGTAAAATCGCAGAAAGATACAACTAAGATAGCTGAAGTTAGTCGAATATTATGTTCAAAGATGCAACTTAGTTAACTTAGACTAAACAAGTGATTATGCTAAAGGATGCCGAACAACACAAAGATACAAGTAAGTTAGTTTAGACTAAATAAGTGATTATGCTGAATGTTGAATGAGGAAATGATGCAGTTAATAAGATAAAACAAGCTAAGTGATCCTATATAAGTTAGAAAGTTATAAATAAAACTGTAAAGAAGCAGTGAAAAATGCAGAACAAAGCAAAAGAAATTTGATGAGCTAACAAATTATGTTATTAAGGTTAGAAATGCTCATTATCTAAGAAAGAAAATAAGTATTCTAATCATAACCATTGCAGAAAAAGAATATAAGACTTGCCTAACAAAGCAAATAAAATTAATTAACACTAGAAAGTTGATTGCAAAACTAGCTATCAAATGAAAACGTAGATAAAAATAAAGATAGTATATTGTTTGTTGAGTCGGTTGTTCTTTTTCTCTGTTTCTCCTCTTCTTATTTATATTCCGACTCTTAACATTCTTGTCGGCTGTTAGTTGAGAAAGACGGCTGCAATTACGCTAGTTTTTCCTAATTTTGTGATATTTCTTTGGTCCACGTTCGCCTCAATCCATCATTCAATTGATCATGCCTCTTYATTTAGGTGGTTATGGTCTTATCTGGTTGATGCTCTTCTGATTTTTCACTATTTTTGCCGATTCAATTGACTTTTTCCTCCTACTTATAGATCATCTTATGATCCGTTCCTTCCCTAATTTTCACTAACTGTTGAGTTCCTCAACCATTTCGATTTCTTCCTGCCTCAACCTCAACCATTAACGTCGATTATTTGTAGGCTATTTATTTCACAATATTTAGTTAAACATGATCTGAATCTAATTATACCTAAAATTGTCATTAGGACATAGATAGATAAATATCATAGATGGGACGATTTGATGTTGTATTCGAAGATTATATTCTCGACTTCATCATATTATATGACAAATTTGTTCATGTTATTTTATATATCTTGAGCTTTGTAGGTTTAATTTACTTTGACTAAAAGTTTATCTATTGTGTTTGAAGTTAGTTGAAAAGATTGAAAAGAATGGTTATCTAAGGTAGTTGGGCTAAATCTTGATTCCTTTTCCCAGAGACCTCGGGATTCATGTGGACTTTCACTATTATTTATAATATATATGTTCCTATAATTTGCCTCCATTGAATATGTCTCGTGTGCTTGATATAGTTCATACTTATCCTACCATATAAGGTATATAAAATAAGTTTAGTCAAACCAAGAATGAATCAATAAAAGAGATATTCTCTTGGAGGTCAAACTTTAGAAAACTAGATATTCATAGAACAATGCTAGAAGTTTAAAAAATAAAAGAAGGGGACGAAATATAAATGAATTATATGAAATTTTCACTTCTTAATAAAATTATAATTTTAAAAATTTTGGGACGATGGCGTCCTCTCACCCTCCTAGATCAGTCCCTTAGTTGGGCAGAATACAGATCATCTTCACTGCCCATTTATATTCTTGTGAAATATGAGGTCCTACAATCTTTTGCTGTTTTTGGACTATTTTTTATTTTTAAAAAGTAAAAATTTATACTTTTTTCTATTTTTAAAAATACATTTTTAAAAATAAATAAATAAATAAATATGAGGTCCTATCATCTTTTGCTGAAACTAGGAAAAACTAAAATGTCATTTTTAGTGATTTCAAGCATAACATTCTTTTATAACAAAAATGAGAAAAACTTGTTTTTTTTTTTTCCTTTCTTCTTAATGATCATTCAAAAAACATTTTATCTAGATGAAACTTCATTTTTGTGTGTTTAATTTTAATTTGAATATATGAATATGTATATTTATATTGACTAATAATATTTATAATTTAATTGACAAGCAGATTCATATCAATAATCAAAATATTGCTTTATAGTTTTCCATTTTTAGAAATAATATTCAGAAATGAAAAATCAAATGCATTTTAATAATTTTGGAAAACGTCCCTTAAAATAGAAAATATTTTCGAAAATTAAAATTGAAAATTAGAAGACAATTCACCGAAGCCTTCTCTGAACAACAAAACAGGGCTTGCAGAGAGAAAAACCCCAACTCTCTCATGAACATGACAAAATGCATGTGATTGACAAAAAAGTTTCTAAGGATTTTTTTTTACCAAAAGCTATAAATTGAGCAGTGCATGTTCTCAACAAATGTCCTACCTCAGGAGTAAAAGAAAAAACACCAAAAGAAGCATGGAGTGGTCTCAAGTCATTCATGGAATATTTSAAAATGTAATGTCCAGGTACCGAAAAGAAAGAAATTTGAAAACATAAGCTTTATAAAGTGTATTTTTGGGTGTAAGTACAAAATCCAAAGCCAATCGTATGTATGTTTTGCAGTAACTAATCCAGCTTAAGGAAGGAAGAAGGTAACAAGTGTGGAAGAGGATTACGTGAGTAGTGAGGGTTTGTCCGAGGAAGAACAAACTGCAGCAATTTTTATGCTCACATCATCAAGTGATCCAGTAAGTTTTCGAAGAAGCTGTCAAAAGTTCTACACGGAAGAGATCTATCGAAAGAAATAGTACGTGGGAATTAACTGGGTCGCTATGAGGAGCTAAAAATATAGGTGTAAAGTGAATCTTCAAGACTAAGCTAAACGAGAAAGGAAAAATGGACAAATGCAAGGCTCAACTCGCGGCAAAAGGGTATGCCCAACAAGCTAGCATTGACTATATTGAGGTATTTTTCTTTTTTTTTCCCTCATTGAAAAATTATTAGACTAATATTTTTTTCTGTTGCAGCCAGTAGAAATTGGAAGGTATACCAACTTGATATTAAAAGTGCCTTTTTGCATAGTGAGATCACTGCAGAGGTCTTCATTGAATAACCACAAGGTTATGAAGTATAATGGTGTTGAAAATGAAGTTTATTGATTGAAATAGGCTCAAACAGGTCCCAAAAGTATGGTTCAGCCAAATTAAAAGTGCTTTTTTGCATAGTGAGATCACTGAAGAGGTCTTCATTGAATAGCCACAAGGTTATGAAGTATAATGGTGTTGAAAATGAAGTTTATTGATTGAAATAGGCTCAAACAGGTCCCAAAAGTATGGTTCAGCCAAATTGAATCCAATTTCATTAAAAAAAATATTTCAAAAAAGGTACAAAAGGTGCTCAATAAGCACGCTCTTTTCAAAATTATCATATATCATATTTGAGTTCTAATTTATTTAACACGGCCTTGCTCAATTAAGACAGCAGATATTGACTGGTGTTTAGGTCAGCGGTGACTTAAATTATTTTCGGATCCATCCAGTAGAAGAAGATGAAGCGTCGCAAAACTACTCTCGGAAATGGAAAGTGGAGTGTGAACCCTTTGATTTGAAAATGCACAACAAAAAGGGCAGAAATTGCTGCATCAAAAGCTTTGGTCAAATGGGAGGTCGACATGCTTTTATAATCACGTATTGATGGAAGCAAGTTCGTAATTACCGAATTTCTTACACDGAAAACTCTTGTTTTCCGTCAACCAAACGTTCAATCTTGACGGCTTTGGACAATCGACTTTTTTTCTTTTCTTTGTTGTCCGCAGCGTTAGATTTTTCAAATTCAATGACCGATTTCTCAGTCCATTTTCTACTACTTCTAAATTAACTAAAGTAACCCATCACGCAAGACTACTGTCACCGGATAGAACTTTCGCGTTGACGTGTAAAGTTTAATAATTACAATTACTTTCATTTTAATTTATCTATCGTATTTTTTTAAAAAATTTATTTTAAAATACTTTTCTTATTATAAAATTGATAAAATATTCATAATTTTTTTTCAATATATCCTCGCTGATGTAGTAACAAAATTGAAAACCAAATATTGAAATTTCATATAATTAATGAAAGAAAAAAGACTAAGCTTCGTTTGAATAGAAATAATAAAATCATTCAATAAAATGAAGGGAGAGAGAATTAAGGATTTGAATGAGAGATAGTTAATATTCTCACATTTTTTTTAAAGTACGTCACAATATAATTTTATTTTTTAAATAAGAAGTATTTTGTTTATCAAGATATCATTAAATATATTTTTTTTCTAAATCAATATATTTTCTCTCACGTAATTAATTCTCTTATTTTTAATGTAAAAATAATGATGTCACTTTACMAGTAATCTTGGACAATTTTATTATCTCATTGGTACGTATATTTTAATCTATTGTGACATATTTTAAAAAAATAGATGGAGAATAAATTTCAAGAATTTCTTATCGTACGTGCACAACTTCATTGCGACATGTAAATCATAACGGATGTAGTAGATAGAAAATTCATTAGTCATTAATTATTTTTTATTCAAATGATAAAAAATTTGATACTCCCTCTGTTTTTTAAAGTATATCACCATAAAATACGTCWCACTCCACTTATTAAGACATCGTTAAATATGTTTTCTCATCTTTTTCTTATTTAATTTTTAAACTAATATTATAAGTCAACACATTTTCTCTCATGTAATTAAATCTCTTCATTTCTAATGTTAAAGTAAAGATATCACTTTAGTAATAATTTTATACCAATTTATTATCTTCTTGATATGTGTGTTTTATCCCATTGTAACATACTTAAAATAATAAAAGGAGTATACTTGTAACATATTTAAAATAATAAAAGGAGTATATTTAAATAAAGTTTCGAGTTCAAATCTAGTAAACGAAGCTAACAATATTTTGAGAACTTTTCCCCCTTTTATGGCTCTCTCTTAACTCGAAACTCTAGTTCGAATCTTATAAATAAAACAAACAATGTTAAGAGAGTTTTATCACTTTATATAAGTCATTTTTCGTCTCAAATCCAAAGTAATTTGAATCAAATATTTCGAATTAGGGATGGTAGAGAAAACAAAAAAACAAATGCAAGCCCGTGAGCCCAAAACCTGATCCACTAAATTTATGCCTTGATAGGCCTGTCAAAATCGAGGCACGCATGGGAAGGGACGTTAAACGATAAAAATCCAAGCTTCCAGAGTCCAATCTTTCAATAACTAAATAAAAAAATGAGGGACATTTTGATTCGTAATTTATTGATTTTGAGTTGAGTTGACTGTTATGTCTTTCGTAACCAATGAGACAATCGCTCTAGGTTCATAATTTATTGGTTTTGAGTTGAATCCTCTGTTATATCTTCTGGTTTCTTAGGAAAGTAGACTATTTTTTCTTTTTCTGATGAACTTAMGAAAGTAGGCTAGGGACARATAAAAATGGTTAATATTGAACCAATGAGACAATCASTCTTGGTTTCTTGAGAAGGTATACTATACACARGGACGRGTGAGTARGGTGAACCAGTTCCTCTTGATTGAATAAGAAAAACTRTAGAACTTTCCRTAGAGATTGATCTATATCATATACTTTTATGGAACTATCAGCCTGTCAACATTGTTTCCTTTCGTAATCTCAACCAATTACAGASTACAGCGTKGATTGGGATGAGGTTTGTTACTATTTCTGCGGCGATTTGCTTGTCAGAGGTCAATGGTATACCATGCTCGCCAGACCTTGTACGTTGTAGGGAAACTCAGATCAGTAACTAGTATAAAAGGGACCAAGAGAGGATGGCAAACCACTTAAAACTGAAACCAACTAAAGTAATCTCGTAAAATCTTGCAACCATGGAGTTGGAATGGAGCATCCTCATTTGGTCCATTCTCATTCTTGCACCAGCTTTAGTTCTCCTTTCAAAGCGCTTCAGCTCCAYGAAATTGCCTCCTGGCCCTCCTGGATGGCCAATTTTTGGTCATATGTTCAGTCTTGGAACTCTTCCTCATAGAACKATAGCCAAGCTTAGGGAAAACTATGGCCCTGTGGTGTGGTTGAGGATTGGCTCCACCAACACCATGGCCATCCTCACCGCCAACGCTGCTGCCGAGTTTTTCAAGAACCATGATCACTCGTTCTTGGACCGTTCCATTGTGGAAACTATGAAATCACATGACTACTGGAAAGGCTCCATGGCATTAGCTCCTTATGGAGCATATTGGCGTCTGCTGAGGAGGATTTGCACTACCGAAATGTTAGTCAACAGAAGGATTATTGAGACTGTACCTTTGAGGCGAAAGTGTGTGGATGATATGCTTTGCTTCATTGACAAGGATGTCAATTCTGGTAAAAATGCTGGGGAAGTTCATGTGGCTCGGTACATTTTTCTTGCAAACTTTAACATGCTCGGGAATTTGCTTTTCTCTCGTGACTTGGCCGATCCAGAATCACAGAATGCATCAGAGTTCTTCAATGCCATGATGGGGATTATGGAATGGGCAGGAAGTCCAAACATATCGGACTTGTTCCCATGGCTTAGTCGGTTTGATCTGCAGGGTTTAAGGAAGAAGATGGACCMAGATATTGGAAAAGCAGTAGGAATTGCTTCAACTTTTGTCCAGGAACGCATTAAAGAGCGGGAGAAGACGGGTAAACAGAACAAAGACTTCTTGGATGTGATGCTAAATTTTGAGGGCAACGGGAAGGACGAACCAGCTAAATTATCAGAGAGGGATATCAACTTATTTACAATGGTAATAATCTCTTAAGACCTCGAACCTTTCTTTCAGTTTATTATCTACAATAGTAATCTGGTCTTTTGCTCCAGAAAAAAGTAGTTAATTTGGTACTGACTTTGCCATGGTCCAGCAATACATGGTTGATTATACATTGCTAACTCAGTAAAATAAGGCAGGAAGTGTTTCTTGCTGGCTCAGAATCAACTAGCGCCTCAATTGAGTGGGCATTGGCAGAGCTCCTCCGCCACCCTGCTGAAATGAAGAAGGTCCAAGACGAGCTTTCTGAAGTTGTAGGACCAAACAGGAAAGTAGAAGAGAGCGACATCGAAAATCTGCCATATTTGCAAGCCGTGACCAAGGAAACACTCCGATTGCATCCTCCTATTCCCTTCCTCGTACCACGAAGGGCAACCGAAGAAACTACGTTCATGGGATACAACATTCAGAAGAATACTCAAGTTTTCATTAACGTCTGGGCAATTGGAAGAGATCCCCAGTACTGGAACGATCCCGACTCTTTCAAGCCAGAGAGATTTATAGGTACAGAGATTGATCTGAAGGGCCAGAGTTTTCAGTTGTTGGCATTTGGTGCTGGACGAAGGATGTGCGCTGGCTATCCCTTGGCTCATAGAATGCTTCACCTTCTCCTGGCATCATTGCTTCACGAATTCGAGTGGAAGCCCCGAGAAGGAGTCACTAGCGAGACAGTTGACATGCGGGAGAGGTCCGGAATCACTGTTAGGAAATTGGAACCTTTGAAAGCATTGCCAAGAAAGCGTTTCATGGCTTGATCACCTCATATCACTGGTAATAATTTAAGCATGTTGCTCCACGATGACTCTCCTTTCTTTTATCACTTTTATCAAGAACACTATCTTAACTTGGTATTAGAGAACGTAAAAATATATATATACACTTATACTTTAATTAGCATTAGATAATGAATATAAAAGAATATTTTAAAATATTTCGAGCATTCTTTTTAAAAAATTGGCTAAAATATCATTATTTTCATAGTTTTATTGGCTAAAAAATTGGCTAAAAATTGGCTACCAGATCAACTCGTAGTTTTAAGTTTTAACTACCCTTATTTTCATTATTTGTCTTAGAAAAAAGTATCAAAGTCGCACGACGACTAAAGAACTCCTAGCATACTTTGTCTGTTGCACTAATCTGAATACCATATATATTTAAAAGATCCTATTTCGGTTTACGAATTATTAAAAAACAAAGTTTTCTTCTGCTCTTTCATGGGCTGAAAAATGGGCCAAGCCTGGAAACGTTTTGGATATGACATTGGGTAAAATCAAACTCTAATATTGGGCTGAAGCTGTTTGTGCCGCGGAACATGATAACAAGTCCACCGTGATGTATGGTTGCAGGTACTCATACAAGAATGTTACAATTTCTATTGCTTGGAGAGGCACATCTACAGAGGACTACATTGCCCAAACATATATTGTTAAAAAAAAAAAAWTTCCAACTTATTAAACGTGAGAATCGTTTAATATATGAGTCGGAATTAACCATGTACTTCTTTCAGTCATTATATGTAAGATAAAATATTATTAGAAATATTATGTGTCATTTTAGAAATACTATATTTGATTAACAATTCTGAAAATAAGGCATTTTAAACTTAAAATACATAAAATGCCTTTTTTTAAACTTTCTTTCTTTGTAAAATTTAATAAATAAAAAGTTAGAAATATTGGGTATAGGTTAAAAATCATAAAAATTTGAATAAATAGAAAAGGGAGTTGAAAATGGCGTACAGATGTGGGAATAGCTTTACCTCTTGTTGTCCTCAGATATAACGTCATCGATTACGTTGGTACGAAAGAGAATGAAATTACTGGCCGAAAATTGATCTCATGTATAAATAAAAAAAATTAAATTAGTAAAAAATGAAGGAGATTTTAAGAGGACAGGAGAAGACAAGCAAGCAAAAGGCATTTGTGAAGCCAGAAATGGTACGTACAGCTAGAGATTCCGATTGGGAAGAACAGGTAATGATGAGATATTTGACCATTTGTAATGAAACAGGACCATCTGATCCCCTCATTTCGTGGACTGGAAACTTTTGGGGCTCATGTATCTTCACAATCTTGAATTTCAGTCACCCATTAAGACACTAAGAAATAGAGATATGTACATTTAATTCAGAATCATTAAACAATAAAAAACTATAATCTTAAATAAATAAAAAAATAATGATGCCTTAACTTAGGATTTTTTTGTTTGATCGAAGGTCATCCTTTATAGTTTTAACACATCAACTTATAAAAATAATGTAATTTTTCGGTGACACAATTAATAATGATAATAAATTTTATTTAAAAAATAAAAATCCTTCTTATCTCGAAATACTAAAGTTGCACAAAAATTAAGGAGGATGCGAGACCTCGCGGTACGCATGCAGAGACATTATATGATTTTCTTTTGTTGCTACAGAGGAAGTGAAGATAAAATCACTGATTGATTAAACTATTTCTTTCAAGATTATTTACTTATTTCATGCATTCTAATCATAGGTGGGTTTAGGGGCGACGATAAACGACGCCACTCCATTCCAGTCACAGCTAGAAGACAGAACACGTGCTTCTCGCTTATAAATAAAATAAAATAATCCATTGGGCATTAATTAATTGCAAATGTAATCCAATTTAAAGATTTGTGCGATGAAAAAAGTATTTACYATTAAGGAAGAGCTTATTTGCTTAATGTTAATTACGGTAATTATGGTCCGGGATTATTATAAATTTGAGTATTTAATCAAGTACAATTAAGATGATTGGTTACTTCGGGTACAGTCACGAGTCCGCACGAAGGAGTTTTATTGCAACGTGAAGAAGAGTTTGACAAGTGGCACTCAGCTTTGGGTTCGTGTATTTTTTATCCAAGAAATGACAACCGCATGCATATTTTTTAATTAATTTATTCTGTTCCATGGAGGATTTATGCGAATAACTAAGATTTTACTCCAATTGTTTCCCTTATATATACGGACGATCAAGGAGTCAATYCTCACTCAGCAATCGGCTTTCCAGTTTCCTGTGATTCTAAAAGAGAGAGTTCATTCTCAGAGAAATGGAGTGGACTTTTGATTCAGTAAACCCTGTGACTGTCGCTGTCTCAGCTGGTTTTCTTCTTCTACTAGTGATCTTTGTGAAGGCAAAGAGCGGTTCTTCTAAAAGGAGACCGCCAGGGCCTCCGGGATGGCCAATCTTTGGCAACATGTTCGACCTTGGTGACCTGCCTCACCAGACCTTGTACAAGTTCAGAAGTAAGTATGGACCTGTCGTGTGGCTTAGATTAGGCTCGATTAACACTATGGTCGTTCAGAATGCTGTTTCTGCAGCTGAGCTTTTCAAGAAGCATGATGTTCCATTTTGTGACCGCAAGGTGCCTGATACACTCACGGCCTTCCAGTTCAACCAGGGTTCACTTGGTATGAACACCTATGGAGGACATTGGCGTGTGCTTAGACGACTCTGCTCCATGGAGTTCTTGGTTAACAAACGGATGAATGAGACTACTGACCTCAGGAGGAGGATTGAAGACAACATGGTCCGCTGGATTGAGGAGGATTCTTTGGCATCAAGAGCTCGAGGAGGAACAGGAGCAGTCCAGCTCAGCCGTTTCCTTTTTCTCATGGCATTCAATCTGGTTGGCAACCTTATGTTGTCAAGAGATTTGTTGGATAACAAGGACCCTGAAGGGCGGGAATTCTTTGACTGCATGAATGAGATCCTGGAGTTGGCTGGAACGCCAAATATAGCAGACTTCCTACCATTGTTGAAGAAGCTGGATCCTCTGGGAATGAAAAAGAGGATGATAGATAACATGTCTAGAACCATGAAAATTTCTTCCAAGTTCGTGCAGGAAAGGCTCGACAACAGGAAAGCCGGCAAGATCAATGAAAAGAAAGACTTTTTGGATGTTATGCTTGAGTACCAGGGTGATGGCAAAGATGGACCTGACAGATTCACAGAGCATCATGTCAACATTGTTATCATGGTTAAAACCTATTTCATATCTTATAGCTAGTGTACATGTTTCAACTTACTATATATTCTACTGCATATGCTTTACTAACTGTGGAACTCGGCAACTATATGCAGGAAATGTTCTTTGCGGGTTCAGAGACTACAAGTATTAGCATTGAATGGGGTTTCACAGAGCTGCTGCGCAATCCTCGTGCATTCAAAAAGGTGAGGGAAGAGATTGACAGGGTTGTGGGAGTAAAGAGGATGGTTGAAGAGAGCGACATGGAGAACTTGCCATATTTGCAGGCTGTTGTGAAGGAAACTTTAAGATTGCATCCTGCACTTCCCATGCTCCTCCCGAGAAATACCATGGAAGACACCGAATACATGGGCTACCWCATTCCCAGAGGCACACAAGTTTTCGTGAATGCTTGGGCAATTGGAAGGGATGCCGATTACTGGGAGGACCCATTGACCTTCAAGCCTGAGAGATTCCTCAACTCCAGTGTTGAGTACAAGGGACAGCACTTTGAGTTGATCCCATTTGGATCTGGAAGAAGAATCTGTGTCGGATTTCCTCTGGCTCACAGAGTGGTTCACCTCACATTGGCCACTCTAGTACAGGCCTTCGACTGGGATCTTGGTGCTGGTGTCAGACCAGAAGACATTGATCTGGAAGAGAGATTGGGATTAACACTGAGGAAGAAGAATCCACTGAATGTGATTCCCAAGAAGAGAATCCATGTCTAAGCATAATTATATGATCATAACCACAGAATCTTTAATTAGGTCATTTCGTGGTGCTGGTGAAATTAAATAAAGAAACTATAAAATCAATTTCATCAGTAATGTATGTTATTTGTTGTACTGTCTAATTCCCTATTCCTGCCTGTCCTTGAAAGCACCAATTGTTGTATTATCCGAAAATGATGCTTTCAGTATATCAATGCATTTTCATGCTGGAAGGCATGTTTGTCTTTCTCTTTTGTCTACAAGCAAACAATCATTCTCCTATGAGGATTCTTTTTAGTCCTCTAATAATTATCTCGACTAGTTATTGAACCGTTGCCTAAACATTATCATATAAGTATATTGATACACTAATACGGCGTATATTGTTATGCACGTAATTGGAATAGTACATTGTTACCACTTTGCTTGGTACATAATTTGTCTCGCAATTGTACATTTTTCTAAGGTATTACGTCAATGAACCCCAAATTTAATTYGCTAAGGTAGACAGAGAAAAAGATACAGGTTGGGTGATGGACCTGTTATGCGGCTACAAAACACCTTTGGGTATCCAATCGGCCGAAGTAGCTGAACTTCTCAAGAAATTATGACCTTCCATTGTAAGATCACCAGGGTTACAGCCATCGGRTACAACCAAACAGCAATTTCCCTCACTAAATACGACGCATACTGGTGCATAGTTCGTGACCTCTACTTCATGGAACTCCTAGGTGAACAAGGAGTTACTGAGTCGGCTATTAGGGAAAAGTGGATGATAAAATGACGGGGTGGATTGAGGCGGATTCAGCTGAAACACTTGTCAGAGATTGTCCTAATTGTTTTCAGCAAGAAAGCAACTTGTATGACATAACCATAAACATCAAATCATCACTTGTGCTAGCTGCTGTTCAAGCAATATATCAGCAAATCTAGCAACTTCATCCCAAAAAAGATACTAAAAAAGAAAAAGCAGTATATACAACTTGGATACAACTGAATCTTTTAAACCAAGTTTGCAGTTAGGAAAAGATGAAACAAAAGATATGTAGGTAGTGCTGAGCCATAGTTATCTGTCCCTCAAAATCATCTTCAACAGACCCCCATTTGGCAGACTTAAAAAACAACAGTTTTGACCATATTCAGCAGGCAACTATTAACCACAAATATTTATCAGTATGATACTTGTGGAAAATAACCAACTATGAACCTAAATCTTGCATGAAATATACAATCTAAGAAAGCAAACCAATTATAGCAAGAAAAAGCTAAAAGCCCTATAAGAATGCAAAAAGATGTTACGCTTATTAAAGAATTCACGTAACGTTCTCTCATAAGAGCTACCAAATTCAACTCGTTAGTTCAATGCCCCGACTTCTCCATTACTTCGTTAAAAATAGGACCACAACTTCAATCACAAGCTTAAGAGATATTGTACAGAAAACATGAAAAAGAATTTACAGTCTCCAGACGGTGGTTGCAAGTCAATTGAGAAATTGAAATTCTTAAGATTAAAGATACACTTTTTACAAGGAAGGTGGGCAAGAGATGAAATCATTTTCACTATGTAAACGAAATTGATCAGTCCTTAAAGAGCTTTACAGCTGAAAGAAGGTACAGACTACAGGACACAGAATTTCTTGGAAGTACTTAGCTGCGAGAAGAATGCCTGTGAATAAATGAAGAATCCTGGAGGGCAGTATCATCAAGTTGACAAGAAGTGCTATTTGTAAACTCTGCTAATGGTATCAAGGAAGGCACATCAGCGATACCTTATGATGTATGATTGATCATGCTCTGGGAAATGTTATCGTTATGGAGCAGAAAAACATCACAAGATTTTCTGCACGAGGAGTCCAGGAAAGGTCTTTCACGAAGTTCGTTATAAAACCTAGAAAGGTAATTTAGGCCCATGAGAAGTTCTGTAACTGCAGCTTCAGTTTTAATTTGATTAGCAAAGTGAAGGGTCTGAACTAGAAGAACATTTGCTCCAGAAGTCATACACTGCTTCTCAAAACTTCGCTCGGAATGCCATTTTACCATGTTATGGGCAAGTGGAGATAACCATTCTAATATCCTTGCCAACGCTAATCTCCACTCTGCTGCAAGGGCAGAATCATAAACAGATGAAGCGGCACTGTTGGCAAAAGCTTTTAGCTTTGCTCTCAAAGAGGTTCTGATGCTAGCAGTTAGCATGTTGTAAAGGTCATCTCTTGCATCAAGGCTGATTAAGTGAGGTGATGATACTAGTTTCTCAATTAATATAATGATATTTGCATAGTGGAGAGCCAAAGCGGCAGAACCAAGAGTAGAAGGAGGGGCAATTAACGGAGTATGCTTGAAATTGAAGAGGAAAATTCTAGCAGTACCCATGGTACTGCATGACACTGGCAGAATGTGCATACTTTTCATTTTCATAACATCTGCAGAAGAAAGACCATCTGACCTTAAAATATCACTGCTTGAGTGCATGAAGCTCTTTAAGACAGGTGAATCACTTCCTGTCATGCATCCCTTGAAAGGTCCAACATGAGCAAACCTCCTCGATTTGATATGTTTCTTAAAGCTAGATCTATTCTTGTCATGGGGCAGACTCAAATTTGAAAATGATCGCCCTAGATGACCTGAGTGGAATCGCAACAGGTTATTCTCAGATGGATCAACTGGAGATTGCATAAAAGCAGAGATGGAATGGCTCCGAAGAAGAAATTTATCACAGGCATACTTAGAATCATAAGTTTCCTCAACAGCTGTCACCAGGTTTGTCCCAATCACATGTTTCATCCTCTCAACTACAGTAAATATAGATCTAAGTAGAAGCCGGACAATGTAGTCATATGTTCTAACCCAGGGAGACATATCACGGAGATTCTTCACTTCCTGGCGTTGCCACAAAACCTTCTGCTGAAATTCAAGCAATTTGACCTGGCTTGAATCAGGATTAGCCTTAATTCGCCTCAAGCTTTGCTCAAGTTCTGCCAACACTTCCAGTTCTTGATATAGTTGTGCTGTGGCTGCAACAAACTTTTCCATCTTCTTGACCTTCCTCTCCATCTTCTTCAGCCTATATTCCCAACCACACCAATTCAGATCAATCTCAATGGGATCATCAAAGACTTGTTTAAGATTGTGATACGTGGGGTCTGAACACCTCTTCCCGTGAACAACTACAGCTCTTGCAACATATCCTACATTCTGCATTACCTCCGCAAAAGCAAGCTCCATTAGATAGTCGTTATCCTCCGAAATGAACTTTTGAATACCCGGAGAGCTTACAACTTCTTCTCTCAATCTTGCAATATGTCCATTTTCTAGACAATGCCACACATTAACCAACTTAGACATCAAGCTTGCAATTTCAAATGTCAAAACCCCAATCACGCCCCTTTCCGGCACAGATACACTGCTCTTACGTGAAGTTCTCCACAAGTTACCAAACCAAACCTCTGTCATAGTTTCACCTCCCATCTTACCATGAATGTATTTACATATACTTAAGATCAATCTTCAATGACTTCGGTGTTTCTGTACCAAAAATAGGACAGATAACCAAATTTTAGACCAATACATTCCAAGCTTAAATACCACGATTACATCATCGTCAGACACTACAGATACCTAAAGAAAATTGTATAGTTGTTAACTTGTTATCTATGGTCATATACAACAGCAGAAGTACAAACATACAAATAACCTTTTCGATCATCGTTAATCACCAAACTGAAAGGACAAAAAAGCTCCCTCAATTTCTTTTTCCTTTTCCTCTCCTTTTGAGTTTTAAAATCAAACCCAATTACAAGAAAGTGAATCAGCAAGAAGGAATACTATATTATAAAATAATACTCCTAACAACGTTTCATCATTTACCCCCTTAATTTCATGAGGAAGAATAAAAGCATAACAAAATTAAAGAGAAAAAGCAGCAAAAAAAGAATTTCAAACTTATAACAAACTAAACCTTTTTTCGGCTCCACAGAAAAGCATCTTTCGACTGTTATTCGAATTTTTGAAAAGCAACCAAAGAGAGCAAAATGTCTCAAGAATTTCAGAAATCCCAGACAACAACTCCAACAACAATGCCCCAAGCAAAACAGTTTCAAAAAGCAAAGRCTAAGAACAATCAGAAGGGGACCTGGATATGAAGCGAAGTAGAAGCTGTAGTGCTGTTCCGAAGCAACATTTAACCGTTAAGATTGCGTATTAGCTCGCAATATAAGTACTTTGACAAGAAGGGGAAAGGTTTATAAGGGGAAACGCATCGGCGGCGTGAATTAATAAACAAAGGGACAAATCTAACATGCGCCGAAAAATCGGTGTCGCCGAGGGTGAAGTATTTATCCGGGTTTATGCTTTCGGACCTCAATAAGAGTTGTATTAACTGACTAGCTGGTGACTCGTACTCGTAAAGCACTAACAACATAAGCCCGAACGATTTCTTAAGAGACCCTCAAACTATAAGGTTATTTCGGTCAAGGCCCTCATCTCTAAATTATTTATAGAACCCTTGAATTGTTTATTCACATCGATTAATAACTTTCCAAAAATCAGTTCATTATAGAAAATTTGGTCAATATACTTTACATTAACAGACGTATCCATTAAAACAATACCTTGCACCAAACTTGGAAAATATTTATGAGCATTTTTTTATAGTTAAAATTATAACAATTTATTTACGTAATAATATAATATAAATTATATGACTTTTAAAATTTTTTAGACTCATTAAAAAGTTATTTATATATCATATATGAAAATTTCTCCACTACATTATCTAATAAAGTTGTCACTAGTGAATTGCCTGTTAAATAAATGATTTAGTAGGGACTCAAAAGACATTTTATCCATAATTTAAAGGCAAATTAGTAAAAAGAAATTGGCAAAATTAATAAAACAAAAGCATGATTTGTGAGATCTTAGAAATATTATTATATTATAGGACACATAGTTTGTTACGGTCATAATACATTAACTTCTATAAAATATTTGTGTGGACACTAAGAATATGCTTATTTCTTAGTTGATCCCTTAATAATAAAGGTTTATACTTTATACTTTTCATGCATTGGATTGAACTAAGTAGTGCTAAAATTGACCATGCTTTAACTTTTGTATATATACTTTCTTGTTTGCATCATATTTTCTTTCGCCAAAAAACATGTTCTTTTTTTATTTATTTTTAAACTCTTTCTTTTATATTTATTCGTATTTAGATAATATTAAAAATAATAAGTCCTTGTAGGGTTATTCACAAACTTTAAACATGGAAAATGTGGCAACTTCCGGGCCTTCGATCTTCAAGGCAAAAATGCTACGTTTCTTCGTAGAAATTCGACTTTTTAATCACACTATCCATCATTCAAAATTTTTTTTTTCATTTTTTCAATTTATATTTAAAAATATATTGAAAAAGGTAACTCGATAAATGAATTCAATTTTTAAATTTTTTTAAAGCTCTTACCTTGAGGAAAGGGGCAAAAAAGGAACTTTCAGGTGGGCGGTCATTTATGTTGTGAAAGTGATGCTTACTTAATAATTAACATGATGGATTGCTACTACGCACTTACTTTTCTTTCTTTTTCGATTGTTTTAGAGACTAAATAATTTAGAAATTGAAACCTTCGGAATTACGCATTAGGCGTGGACAAATTAAGGTCCAATTTGGAATTGATATGTACAATGAATAATATTTGATAATATATTTATAGAAGTAATTCAATAATTAAAAATTATCTTATATAATGTGACAATGAGTATTTTTAGTGCTTCTCTTCAAATCTCTCATAAGTGCTTCTTGGTTTTGTAATTTTTCCTTTGAATCAGTTAAAAACACYTCCCCTCACCGAAGGAGTAATTAATCTGATACGATGACGAAGTAAATGGACTAGGCCCAAATGTGTCAAAATTTTAATGCGTGTTGTGTGGAGGCCCAAAGAAACCTCGCTCGGGGAAGTATATGTATAGGGTTCGGGCTACAAGGTTGTGATTTGATTTTAAACATCATATTAGATCCAAATATGTTTTTTTTTTTTTTTTTTCATTTCTCTTATCTTTTATTCAACCAAAAGGTCGAGGGTTGAACTCTTACTCTTATTATAGAGGTTTCCTTGTGATGAGAGCAATATTTTCACCTCTTTATAGGTGTATATATTTTAGGTTTGGTTTTTACTGAAGATGTGCTATAATTATTTATATCCTCGTAATTCCCATTAAGTGCAATTCCTATTATAATTGTTGAAAAATGAAAATCCAAACTAGGCCTTTATGCTATGTTGCAAGACAGAGATTCTTCCTAGAAAGATTACTTGTACAAAAATAAAGAATTTAATTTGGTAGTAGAAAAAAATATTTCGAATCTTTTAATTTATTTATATAATTTTTTAGTATACTTTTCTATTATATCATACAGAGCACGATATATAAATACATAAAATAGAAAAATTAGATACGCTTTAAAAGATAATAATACATATATATCGTACT